>BQMZ01000130.1:0-297803 GCA_036984285.1 Chlamydomonas sp. KOR1 | reverse complement strand
AAATTGCAGGGGTTGCAGGGGTTTTGGTGGGCAGGCGGCTTGGTGGCGGCGGGCGGCGGGCGTGCTGTTTCGTTCACCGGGAGTTGTGTTTGGCGGGGCCCCCTTGGGGTTTCTGGTTTGCGTGCATGGGTGGGTGGGTCGGGGGCTGTGGTTTTCCCCTTTCCGTGCCTCGCCTCGCTGTGTCCTGTTTTGTTTACCCATTTTCCAAGGGTCTCCTCGTCCCCAGGTCTCGTTTGGCCTTCTTCCCTTGCTCCTGTTCTGTGGTGTTTGTGTTCAGGTCCTCCGCATCTCTAGGTGTGCCCTGCTTGCGGTTCGGGGTTCGCTGGGTCTGTGCTGGTTGGGCTTTGGTCTCCCGCTTGCCTGCCCCTTCCCGTCTCTATGTACGTTTAGCCAGGAGGAGTCAAACCTTTCCACACAGATTTTTTTGTCACAAGCCAAGCGTCTTGTAACAGCCTGGACGAGTCCATCTTCACGCTTGGTCCCCGTGAGGCACTGTACCCTAGTACTAATGTGGCACTGCCAAGCCTCTGACCATGGCACGAGGTCACAGACTTGAACACTTGAACAGCTGTGTTTGGTAATCCACATTTCCGCCAGGGGTTTCCGCTTGGGGCTATGCGCAGTGGTACCATTGGCCCTTTGGTTCGAACCAGTACGGCCATTACACAAGCCGTGTGTAACAACTGCCTACTAACTTGCATGGCTGGCTGGACAAGGCATGTTTCCTTGATCCCCGCAAGTTGGACCTCGCCTGCCGCCCATGCCTGCCGTCAACGCCTACCGCCTGGACTCCGCTACGCGTCGCTTGCCCCCACCCCTGGCCCAACGTGCGGTGCCCTGGTTTCAGCGACCTGCGCCAGGCCACACGACCTCGCCCGCGCGCCCCACCGCATCCTGACCTGCCCAGGCTCCACGACCTCACCTCTTGTCCATGATCGATCTGCCCCGAGGCCTCCTTCATCCGGAACTATGGGCTGGTTTCGACACATGAGTGGTATTGCTATTTTATGTTTCATGGGTAGGGGTGGACGGAAAAGGCCGTAGTGCAGTGCCAGTTCCATCCTGCCGTTCCGAGGGTGCAAGCACCCTCATTGGATTGGCCCCCAGAGAAATTAAAGTTAATCGCAGGGAATCAATGATTCCCATATAAGCGATTAAGCTTATAAGAACAGATACTACACATGATCTGAGCCAAAAGGCCGAGAAAGGTATGATTATCAACGATGTCAAATGCGGCCAGCCCCGAACGAATTTCTTACAATCACACTGGCGCCGCGATGGTGGGTATCGGGACAGCAGCACGGCCTCACAATCCAGCCGTCTGCACAAGAGCTGCTGGCGGAACGGTGTACACAGCTGTCATCTTTGTACCCATATAAGGAACAGGACTAGCTGCACTCGCCTTTGCCGTATGTGATCAGTCCAAAGACCTCATCCGGCCCCAGATCCTGCCTGACCAGCCCAGTCCCTCCCCTCCCCCCCACGCTTCCCTCCTGCTCCCTCTGAATGCACAACAGGTCAACCGCTTCGGCGCCCCAGAGCGGTTGCTTGTTGCACGGGAGGGTCGCAAGAACCCTTGGCTGACACCACAACCTGACAGAGGGCCAGCAGCAGCAGCGGCAGCAGCAGCAGTTGGTGGAGGCAGGTGGGGGAGGTCGGAGAAGATCGGCACACCACAGCGCAGTTGCGGCTTGCAGCATTCCTGGCATGTCCTGTCTGGTCCTGTGCTGACGCACTGGCACTGCCTGCACAAGGGCGCAGGGCAATGGCGATTGTGATGGCGTCCGGAAGTGCACCCTTTGCAGCAGCACCACCACCACGTCACAGCGACTGACGTACGCCACCGTCGCCACGTCACGGGCTCCCGGTGACGAGGTGGGCACCCTCATTCCACCCGCTAGTCCCGGAGCTGCCTGGGCCCTGGGGGAAACACCTTTCAACGAAGCGCTGGCACACCTTGACGCCAGTCCCTCCTTGTATGCCCGAGGTGCGGGGTCCCTGCTCTCCCCGTGGACTCCTGACTTTCCTGACCACGTGCACATCCCCGTCGACGTCCGACCGCTGTTGCACACTGCATGTGAGGGTCACATGGCAGCTCTCTGAGCTTGGTGGGGAACCGAAGCTCAGTAGTTTTGGAACTCAGCCATGGAGTCCTGTAACGGTGGGGTAGTAACTGCAGCCAGCGTGGGGGCCTTCTGAGCCTAGGGATCCTCTGGGCCCCGGGACCCTCTGAGCCTGCGTAGGGACCCTGTGACCCTCGGGACCCTCTGAGCCTAGGGACCCTCTGAGCCTACGTAGGGACCCGGGACCCTCTGTGCCCCGGGACCCTCTGAGCCCCGGGAACCTCTGAGCCCCAGGACCCTCTGAGCCCCGGAACCGTCTGAGCCCCGGAACCCTCTGAGCCCCGGGACACTCTGAGCCCCGGGAACCTCTGAGCCCCAGGACCCTCTGAGCCCCGGGACCCTCTGAGCCCCGGGACCCTCTGAGCCCCGGGACCCTCTGAGGCTTAAGACCCTCTGAGCCTCGAGACCCTCTGAGCCGTGGGACCCTCTGAGCCCTGGGACCCTCCGAGGCTCGGGACCCTTTGAGCCCCGGGACCCTCTGAGCCTAGGGACCCTCTGAGCCTAGGGACCCTCTGAGTCCCCGGACCCTCTGAGCCCCGGGACCCTCTGAGCTCCGGAACCCTCTGAGCCCCGGGACCCTCTGAGGCTTAAGACCCTCTGAGCCCTGGGACCCTCTGAGCCCTGGGACCCTCTGAGCCCCGGGACCCTCTGAAGCTCGGGCCCCTCTGAGCCCCGGGACCCTCTGAGGCTCGGGACCCTCTGAGCCCCGGGACCCTCTGAGCCCCGGGACCCTCTGAGGGTCGAGACCTTCTGAGCTCCGGGACCCTCTGAGGCTCAAGACCGTCTGAGCTCCGGGACCCTCTGAGCCTAGGGACCCTCTGAGCCCCGGGACCCTCTGAGCCCCGGGACCCTCTGAGCCTAGGGACCCTATGAGCCCCGGGTCCCCGTCAGCCTAGGGATCCTCTGAGCCTAGGGACCCTGTCAGCCCAGGCACCCTCTGAGCCCCGGGACCCTCTGAGCTGAGCCTAGGGACCCTATGATCCCCGGGACCCTCTGAGCCCGGGACCCCTGGGCCCCGGGACCCTCTGAGCTCCGGGACCCTCTGAGCCCCGGGACCCTCTGAGCTCTGGGACCCTCTGAGCCCCAAGACCCTCTGAGCTCCGGGATCCTCTGAGGCTTAAGACCCTCTGAGCCCCGGGACCCTCTGAGCCCTGGGACCCTCTGAGCCTAGGGACCCTGTCAGCCTCGAGATCCTCTGAGCCCCAGGACCCTGTCAGCCCCGGGACCCTCTGAAGCTCGGGCCCCTCTGAGCCTCGAGACCCTCTGAGCCCCGGGACCCTCTGAGCCCCGGGACCCTCTGAAGCTCGGGACCCTCTGAGCCCCGGAACACTCTGAGCTCCAGGACCCTCTGAGCCCCGGGACCCTCTGAGCTCCGGGACCCTCTGAGCCCCGGGATCCTCGGAGCCCCGGGACCCTCTGAGCCCCGGAACCCTCTGAGCCTCGGAACCCTCTGAGCCCCGGAACCCTCTGAGCCCCGGGACCCTCTGAGCCCCAAGACCCTCTGAGCCCCGGGACCCTCTGAAGCTCGGGACCCTCTGAGCCCCGGGATCCTCTGAGCCCCGGGACCCTCTGAGCCTAGGGACCCTCTGAGGCTGCGGACCCTCTGAGCCCAGGGACCCTCTGAGCCTCGGGACCCTCTGAAGCTCGCGCCCCTCTGAGGGTGGCGACCCTCTGAGCATGGGAGTCCTCTGAGCGTGGGAGCCCTCTGAGCGTGGTTTGGTTTGGGGTTGTGTGGTCTGATCTTGTCTGGTCTAGGCGGGCTTTGCTGAGCTGCGTGGGCTGGGTTATTGTGGGCTGGTTTGCTCATCTGGATTGGTGAGGTGTGGTGTTGGAAGGTGTCGTGTGTTGTGGTGTGGGCATGCTGGTCTGGTCTGGTCTGGTTTGGTGTGGGCTGGTGTGGGCTGGTTGGTCTGGTGTGGTGTGGTCTGGTGTGGTGTGGTGTGGTGTGGTGTGGTCTGGTCTGGGGGTTGGTCTGGTGTGGTGGGGGCTGGTGTGGTGTGGTGTGGTGTGGTGTGGTGTGGTGTGGTGTGGTGTGTGGTGTGTGGTGTGGTGTGGTGGTGTGGTGGTGTGGTGTGGTGTGGTGTGGTGTGGTGTGGTGTGGTGTGGTGTGGTGTGGTGTGGTGTGGTGTGGTGTGGTGTGGTGTGGCATGGGCTGGCATGGTCTTGTCTGGTCTGGTGTGGTGTGGTCTGGTCTGGGGGGGCTGGTCTGGTCTGGTTTGGTGTGGGGTGGTCGGGGTGTGGGGTGGTCTGGTCTGGTTTGGTGTGGGCTGGTCTGATCTGGTCTGGGCTGGTGTGGGGTGGTCGGGGTGTGGGCTGGTGTGGTGTGGTGTGGTGTGGTGTGGTCTGGTCTTGGGGGGTCTGGTGTGGTGTGGTGTGGGCTGGTGTGGGCTGGTGTGGGCTGGTGTGGGCTGGTGTGGTGTGGTGTGGTGTGGAGTGGTGTTGTGTGGTGTGGTCTGGTCTGGCGTGGGCTGGCATGGTCTTGTCTGGTCTGGTCTGTCGTGGGCTGGTTGTGTGGTGTGGGGTGGTCTGGTCTGGGGGGGCTGGTCTGGTCTGGTTTGGTGTGGGCTGGTCTGATCTGGTCTGGGCTGGTGTGGGCTGGTGTGGTGTGGTGTGTTGTGGTGTGGGTTGGTCTGGTGGGCTGTGGTGTGGTGTGGGTTGGTCTGGTGAGCCGTGGTGTGGGTCTGTGGGAGGTTTGGTCTGGTCGGGCTGGTCCGGACTGGGTCTGGGGATTCGAACCTGCAACCTGCCCCTCTGGAGCCAGAACCCAGCCCTGAGCAGGTACGGGACCAGCCCCCCGCGTCCCGCGGGACAATGTGCAGACCCTTTCCGAGCGGGGGCACACGGTGGGGGCACGATGGGGGTGCGGCGGGCGTGGTGTGGGGGTGCCGGGGGTGTCGGGGGTGCTGGGGGCCGGGAGCGGCACTGTTCGGGGGGTGCATTGGAGTCTGAGCGTCTGTCCCTACACCTCCCAGGACCTACAGTCCGTGGTGCACACCACTGCACATGCAGTCTTTAGCTGGTGTTGAGTTGCCACGCTTTTGTGCACCCGCAGTCCGTTGTTCACGCCACCACACACACACACTCCTTAGCCGGTCCCCTGTCGCCCCGTCTGCCTCCCTGTTTCTGTACGGCATTCCACACTGATGTTGCCTGTCCTCACACCATCCTGCACTCTTACTGTATCCTTCACCCACAGCCTGTTCCTGTCCGTCTGCACGTGCAATGGGGGTGCTGCGGGTGTGGGGTGTATGGGGGGTGCTGCGAGTGTGGCGGGTGTTGCACCTGTTAGCCTGTCCCCTGTCCCCACGCCTCCCTGCACCCGCAGTCCGTCCTTCACAGTACCCCACACGCCTTACCCTGTCTCCTGTCCACATGCCTCCCTGCACGGCAGCCCACACTCCTTACCCTGTCCCCTGTTCCCACGCCGATCTGCACCTGCAATCCGTCTGTCCTTGCATCCAAGATGCACCTCTGCCATCAACATATGAACGTATCACTTGAGGTGCCACGGTGTGTCGGGGGTGCTGGGGCGTGGTGACGGGGTGCTGGGGGGAGTCCCCTGCAGGGCGCTCAAGTGTAACAGTCATGTATGAAATGCATCCGATACATGTTGCATTGCACTCCAGGTGTGTTGTCCGTGAGTGATGTCATGTCCATCTATCACGGCTCCCTGCACCCGCAGTCTGTTCTTCACGTCATTTCACAGTCCTTATCGTGTTCCCTGACCCCACGCCCCGCTGCACCCGTACCCGGTCCCCTGTCCCCACACCTTGCTGTGCCTGCTATCCGTCCTTCATGCCTTCCTGCATACCCAGTCCGTCCTTCACGCCACATCAGGGGACTCCTTACGCCGTCCCCTGTCCCCACACCCCGCTGCACCCGCAGCAATCCATCCTTCATGCCACCCCACACTCCTTATCCTGTCCCGTGTCCCCACGCCTCCCTGCACCCGCAGTCCGTCCTTCACGGCACCCCACACGCCTGAACCCAAAGTCCGTGCTTCACGCCACCCCACACGCCTTACGGTACCCTGTCCCCCGTCCCCACGCCTCTCTGCATCTGCAGTCCGTCATTTATGCCATCCTGCACCCGCAGTCCGTGCTTCCCGGCACCCCACTTTGCAGCCCTGTTGTTGCAGGCTTTTCGCATCCAAGATGCACCTATGCTATCAACATATGAACGTATCACTTGAGGAATATGACTCGTCGCTTGTACTTGGCTGTGCGATGGCCTGCAACTTGCACACGCTGTGATGCCCGTGCAAGGGATGTCCCCTGTTTGCACGCGCGGCATGCCCCTTTGGTTGCTGGCATTGATCCATCGAGGCCCAGTCAGGCTTGTGTGACTGTAGCTGATGCATCCCGGCTAGTCCAGGCTGGATCCCTGGCTGTATTACGTAAGCCTCCTCAATACACAATGCTGGAGCTGGAGGAAGCTGCCCCAAGTTGGCCACGCTGGCACACGCGGCACCGAGCGCTGCGCTGCAGCGCCGCTGCTGGACGCGCTGCAGCACGCAGGTCGCGCAAGTACGAGATGGCGGGAGGACGGGCTGACTGGGCGTGACGTGGGATCGGTGGGTCGGTGCCGAAGCTTCCGCCAGCTCCCAACCTAGTAGCCCCTAGGGAGGATGCAAAAGTGCGAGCGCGGCCGTGCCGCCTGCTGCGCGGGCCCAGACTAATTGCGCACGCATACAATATGTAAACATCGCGTCGATCGGCGCTGCGGCGGCGGAGCAATCGCGGGACGAAAGTTGCTGGAAAGCGAGGGCAGCGCGGCCTTGCCATTCCGCGACCTCCCTAGCCCCCGGCCTCCGAAACGAAAAATGCCGCGCGCCCACCGCTGCGCCCTCGCACCCGCTCGCGCAACGGGCGTTCATGGTGTGCAGAATAGGACTTGTGTGTCATAGAAATGAAAGGACAGGTGTGTTGACTGGACTGGGGTGGGTTGTTGGTTGGGGAATTGCTTGGACGGAGGGGCATCATGCAGCGTGGCATAGGCAGATGGAACAGTTGTATCATTGCATCTTTATCAATGTTATTGCGTGTTGCATTTTAGCTGTATCGAATACCGCCGGCTTGAGTGAAAGTGTTATAACATGGCAGCGTTGGATGTGACTTCTCTGACGCGCGCACTGAAGAAGAAGGCCATAGAGGTGCCTATGCTAGCAGCTAGCACGCGTATGAAGGAGGTCGCGCTGCTGCGCCAGAACGAGCCGTTTCAAGTGCTGCCGCATGATGCACTGGCCGAGCCGCACGCTACTGTGTCACACCTATTGCGTGTGTATTCAATATGTAAACATCGCGCTCATCGGCGGCACGGCGGCGGAGCATTTCCGGAACAGAAGTGAGGGTCGCGATAGCGCGACTTCCTCAGCCCCTGGCTTGGCGAGGCAGTGCAGCGGCCCAGACTAATTGCACATGTGCACAATATGTGGACAGGGTGTCGGTCGGCTGCGCGATGCCGCAGCAATCGCGGAACAAAAGTTGCTGGCAAGCGAGGGATTGACGTTCGCGACCCCCCTAGCCCCCAGCCCCCGAAACGAAAATGCGGAATTTCATCGCCCATCGGCGAAGCGCGTGGATGCAACAGCTGCCTAGGGTGGGCTACAATGCGGTAGGGTGGCGAGGGGCGGGGGGTTTCAGGAGGCGGGGCCAAAATTGCAGAGCGGGAGAGCACGCCACTTGCGGGGATCGAACCTTCGACCCGCCGCCAGCCACGCGTTCCTTGGCTAATCAGACCAGCCCCCCGCGTCCCGCGGGACAATGTGCAGACCCTTTCCGAGCGCGGGCACACGGCGGGGGCACGATGGGGGCGCGGCGGGCGTGGTGTGGGGGTGCCGGGGGTGTCGGGGGTGCTGGGGGCCGGGAGCGGCACTGTGCGGGGGGTGCTTTGGAGTCTGAGCGTCTGTCCCTACACCTCCCAGGACCTACAGTCCGTGCTGGACACCACCGCAGTTCGTTGTTCACGCCACCACACACACTCACTCCTTAGCCGGTCCCCACGTCTGCCTCCCTGTTTCTGTACGGCACCCCACACTGATGTTGTCTGTCCCCACACCATCCTGCACTCCTACTGTGCCCTTCACCCGCAGCCTGTCGCCTGTCCCTCTGCACATGCGATGGGGGTGCTGTGCGTGTGGGGTGTATGGGGGGTGCTGCGAGTGTGGCGGGTGTTGCACCTCTTAGCCTGTCCCCTGTCCCCATGCCTCCCTGCACCCGCAGTCCGTCCTTCACAGTACCCCACACGCCTTACCCTGTCCCCTGTCCCCACGCCTCGCTGCACCGTACTTGCATTGCTCTGCTGCTGTACCTGCCGTCCTCACTCCTGCGCCCCATGCTGCAGTCCTGCACCCTACTTTGCAGCCCTGTTGTTGCAGGCTGTTTGCATCCAAGATGCACCTATGCCATCGACATATGAACGTATCACTTGAGGCGCCACGGTGTGCCGGGGGTGCTGGGGCGTGGTGACGGGGTGCTGGGGGGAGTCCCCTGCAGGGCACTCAAGTGTGATATATAGTCATGTGTGAAATGCATCCGTGAGTGATGTCATGTTCATCTATCACGGCTGCCTGTCCCCACGCCTCGCTGCACCCGTACCCGGTCCCCTGTCCCCACACCTTGCTGCGCCTGTTATCCGTCCTTCATGGCTTCCTGCATGCCCAGGGCCCCTTCACGCCACATCACACTCCTTACGTCGTGCCCTGTCCCCACGCCCCGCTGCACCCGCAGAAATCCATTCTTCATGCCACCCCAGTCCCCTGTCCCCACGCCTCCCTGCACACGCAGTCGGTCTTGCACGGCACCCCACACTCCTTGTCCTGTCCCCGGTCCTCACGCCTCCCTGCAGCCGCAGTCCGTCCTTGCTTCACGCCACCCCACACGCCTTACGGTACCCTGTCCCCTGTTCCCACGCCCCGCTGCACCCGCAGCAATCCGTCCTTCACACTACCCCACACTTCTTACCTGGTCCCCTGTCCCCACGCCTCCCTGCACCCGCAGTCCGTCCTTCACGGCATCCCACACCTTTTTCAACCCACAGTCCGTGCTTCATGCCATCCTGCACCCGCAGTTTGTGCTTCACGGCACCCCACTTTGCAGCCCTGTTGTTGCAGGCTTTTCGCATCCAAGATGCACCTATGCCATCAACATATGAACGTATCACTTGAGGAATGTGACTTGTCGCTTGTAGCTGGCTGTGCGACCGCCTGCAACTTGCACACGCTGTGGTGCCCGTGCAAGGGATGTCCCCGGTTTGCACGCGCGGCATGCCCCCTTTGGTGGCTGGCATTGATCCACCGAGGCCCAGTCAGGTTTGTGTGACTGTAGCTCATGCATCCCGGCTAGTCCAGGCTGGATTCCTGCCTGTATTACGTAAGCCTCCTCAATACACAATGCTGGAGCTGGAGGAAGCTGCCCCAAGTTGGCCACGCTGGCGCACGCGGCACCGAGCGCTGCGCTCCAGCGCCGCTGCTGGACGCGCTGCGGCACGCAGCTGCCGCAAATACGAGATGGCGGGAGGACGGGCTGACTGGGCGTGACGTGGGATCGGTGGGTCGGTGCCGAAGCTTCCGCCAGCTCCCAACCTAGTAGCCCCTAGGGAGGATGCAAAAGTGCGCGCGCGGCTGTGCCGCCTGCTGTACGCGCCCAGATTAATTGCGTATGTATACAATATGTAAACATCGCGTCGATCGGCGGGCCGCTGGCGGAGCAATCGCGGAACGAAAGTTGCTGGTAAGCGCGGGCAGCGCGGCCTTGCCATTTCGCGACCTCCCTAGCCCCCGGCCTCCGAAACGAAAAATGCCGCGCTTCCACCGCTTTGCCGCTATAGCTACTTGAGCTATCGGTGTCCCGCGCGCGCTGCTGCGCGACGGCGGGGCAGGGGCGCGCGGGTTTCGGGGCGCGGCGCCGGCGCGGCGCAGGGGAGGTCGCCCCGACCCGGGGTCGAACCTGCGACCCAGCGAGGCAGAGACTTACCCCGCGAACGCCTCCCTCCAGAGTAATCAGACCCTAAAGGGTCTGCACCCTAAAGGGTCTGCATCGAAAGGGCTGGAGGGAGCGCCGACAGTGGGACTCGAACCTGCGCCCTGCCGCTCTGAAGCTCTGGGACGCGCTACCCTAGGTTGCCATGAAAGCGCAGCGGGTCGTGTGAACGTTACCGACGCGGGGTCTCAGGTAGGAATCGGTTTTTGCGTCCCCTGCGCGCGGTGCGTTTTAGCCCTCCACTACTACTCCGTAGCTTCGCTACTCCGTATTCGCTTCGGTGACCAAGCCCCCGGATCGGTATCACAGCCTGGACTGTAGGCAAGGCGGGGAAGGCGGCGGTGCACGCCTCGTGCACTCGCTGGCAATGCAGTTGCGCCACGACGTGCGGTTCTGACGATGGCACTGTGCCGCTCTGCCGGTTGGAACAGCCAGGAGCAACTGTGCAGGGCCATGACAGTTCTGGTAAAAGACGCACGAACCCGCATTACAACCACAGCACGACGAATAAGGTACCAGCCACCAGCCGCCAGGCAGTAGCCCGCTAGCCCTAGAGGAGCTGCCTCCCGGCGCAGCTCCTGGCACCCGCACCTGGGCCGCGCAGGGCGGCGGTGCTTGTACGAGCCTGTGGTAGGGCATGCAACGAGTACGGTGCCCTAGGCCTTTCGACTTCCGACGGGCGTTGCCAGCTATCGCCCACAGGCCCGGGCGCCCGTCACCAGCACGTCCGGCAGTCCTTGCCCACGCAGCCAGGGGGCCCAGACTGGGATGCAACCCGTGATGCGCAACAGGACCTGTACCAGAGAGGCTACCGTACGCAGAGCTTTTGCTGTGAAGCCAGCAACCGTTGTCACCGCCAGTGGTACAGCCAAAGTATAAAGGCGCATCGCGACAGCAGGATGCGAGCACCACACGGATTCCTCTGAAAGCGTACAGGGTGTGCCCTGTGCCGCCGCGTGATGCCTCAAAGCCAACAACACGGTCGTCGAGCTGCCGCGCCGGCCACACGCCTGTTAACGTACCCTAGCGCGCCCTCCGTGCGCCCGGCTCTCAGCATAGCGCAGCGCAGCAGCTTAGGCTGTGTAGCTCCTTCCATCATTGCGCCGCCTCAGCTCAAGTCAAGCGACCACAACAACACACCGCACCCCCTTACACCCCGCCCATCCACACCTCAACCTCTCACTGCGCACGTGCGCCCCCGCCACCCTACCCATGCTCCTCTCGGCCACACGCCTGCCGCCGTTCATTTCCCCGCGGCCTCCTTGCCCTTATCCTCTTTCCCCTCCTTGCCCTCCCCCTTCTCCTTGGCCTCCTTCTCGGCCTTCTCCTTGGCCTCCTTGTCCGCCTTCTCCTTGTCCCGCTTGGCTGCGTCCTTCTCCGTCCACAGCCGCTGCTCCTTGTTGTCGATCAGCTTGTGCAGCGCCAGGATGGAGCGGATCAGCGAGGCGATGTAGATGACGTGCATCATGTCGTTGGACTTGACTGCGGGCGGGAAGCCAGGGGAGTAGGGGACTGAGTGGCAGAGAGAAGGAGCAGCAGGGACGTGAAGCTGCAAGGCGTGCACGGTGAACATGCAGCCGTAGGCAGAGCGGTGCCGTGTACGGACATGTGCCGCCACGGTGAGACCTGTGGCCCACATGTCCATCCAGCGGCGCTGCGCACGCAGGGCTACTGCTGCTGAAGCATGCGCGCCTTGTGTGTAACCCCCGCAGGTACAGTAACGCCACGCGCCGGCACCGGTATCCGCCAGACGGAATACGTCTCAAGCTCTCAACCCCGCTGGTGCAGCGCATCAACCGCCGCCCCCCACCCACCTGCCAGCGACTTGGACAGCGTCTCCACGTTCATGTTGGGCAGCAGGTTGAAGATCTCCTGCAGTGGCGAGTGAGTAAGGACAAGCCTTCAAGAAAATGTATCCCAAAGACAATGGTCACGTCAAATCAGGTGGGTTGAAGCATGCGGTGATGGGAGGCACAGACAGTCAGGTGACATGAGCAGCCAAATGGGGTACGTTAAAACGGTAATCATGGTCCTTGCTGATTGCTAGGCCAGCAGGTATTGCTTCTTATCAGGCGGCTGTTCGGCAAATATGCTGTGTGACGGCTGCATGGTTGGCCATGAGCTCCTACTCGCCCTCAACCCTGACCCCAACCCATTCCCACCACTGCCCTATCCTCAGCCCGGTGCTCAGCACGCCAGTACCCCAAACCAGGCAGTCCCGGACTTTCGCACATGTGGATCCGCTCAACCGACCGTTCGTACCCCGCCATACGGCCAGCCTAGGTCTTGGCCCCCGCCCCAACATCCACTCCAGCCAGCCCCGCCCCTTGCACACAACCCCCAATGCCCGCCCACCTGCACGTGGTTGATGATGTCGTGGTTGGCCGGCAGCCGCCCGTCCAGCACGTGGCCCAGGTACTCGGACAGCAGCGCCAGGCGGGAAGACAGACCCTTGAGCGCCAGCAGCCGCCCCGACACGTCCCCGGCCAGGGAGGACAGGGTGGCGTCCTTGACGTCGCGCAGCAGGTGCTCCACGCCTGCACGGCAGGGAAGGAGCAAGGCACGGGTGCGGGCGGGTGAGTGGGGTTTGGTTCACGGACGCCCCTCCCAACGATGCCCAGTGGTGCTGCTGCAACTCTGACGACATGGCCGGAAACGGGCTGCGCACCGTCCTGCGGCATTTGCGTCCCGACGTGTGTTCGTGTGCCTGAACCTTGCAGCGGATTGACGCGCTGTGTGCACAGCAACCAAACAGCCTAGCCTAGTCCCAGTGCTTCTTGCCGCTCGGTATTTCACATGTGTGCTGAGCGCAAAGTGTCTATGTCCCCACCCGACGAGTCTTGATGCACGGTCAACGTGCATGAGAGCACAATCTCAAACGCCCTTTCCCATCCCCGACATCAAGCACGCCGCTGTCAACCCTGCGCGAGTGCGCTACAACACATAACATGCCAGGGGCCACAGGGCCACTGCAGCGCCCCAGGACCGTCACATGCTGCGCCACCTACCGATCTCCTCCGCCTCCGTCTGGCCGACCTCAGTGGGCAGGCTGTTGAACACCTGCACCGCATGGGAAGCATAGTGTGAGCCGCCCTCACGTATCACATTGCAGGCCACTGGCTGGGTGCGCCTGGGTCCCTCTACTGCAAACAAACTTTGCTTCCCCGGTAGCGGTAGCTCCGTGGGGGCCAATCCCACCGCAAATCCCGCGTGAGATGCGCGGCAACATTACCGTTTGTCGGCATGTTAGGTGCTGTACCGCAGCACGCCACACCAGGGTGCATGTTCACATCACCCGCTGCACTTATGCATTGCTTGGCATGGGGCTGGAGTGCTCCTTCAATCCTCTGGCACACCCTTTGACCCGAGCGTACTGGCCCATCCCAGCCCCATCCGAGCCCCCTTGCGCTTGCCACTCTGCGACTTGGCCATTGATGCTTGTGCTGGCATGTGCGTGTTCTGAAATCCCTGGCGCCTTCCACTGTTTCCTTGCGCTTCATACGTGACCTCCTTGCGCTTACCTTCTTGGCCTTCTCCGTGCCGTCCGTGCGCACCTCCTCCACCGACAGGTAGGCGGTGAAGGGGAGGCCCACCTCCTTGGGCTGCGGGGGGACGGGGCGTCCAGGGGAGGGAACGTATCAGTCGCTGAGGCAGGTTCGCCTTGCACAGGTATATGCTCTGCAGCCTTGAGATGCCTCAATGCTGGCTGGAAACAGCGTTCGAGTGGGTGTAGTGCAACCACACGTTCCGTGTCCACACACGCCAGACTGCTGGAAATCCCGGGCCAGTCAAGAATTGTGGTTGTATGAACACCAGCACGTCTGGCGTACCACAGTGTGTACCGTACACCCAAGATTGTACCGTTGCCCAAGGACACACCGGTGTCACAGGTTCCTACCTGCACCTCGCAGATGACTAGCACTGGGCTGTCACAGAACTGGCGTATGAGCTCGTTGATGTCGATGTCTGCCTCCCGCAGCTTTGGGCCCGTGCTGTACCAGCCCACAATCTTCTCCCGAGCTGTCATGCACAGAAGGGTATGGGTTTGACCCCCAACAGGTTACGTGCGGCCATTTTGCCTCCTTGCCTGCCTGAGGGCGTAAACTTTCCCCTACCGTTGACCTTCTTGAACATCTTGTACATTTGCTCGAGGTACGAGTGATCCAGGAACCAAATGCTGGGGTCATGGTCATCCTCCTCGAATGGCAGCGCAAAGCTGTTCGTCACGTCCACTGTGCCCTTGTAGACCTCTCCTAGAAGCACGCCGACGACACGCTTCTTTGTGTCCTTCGCTACGCGGTTGTAGTGGTCCACGACAGAGAGGAGCACCAAAGGGTGAAGGACAACCTTCTCGGGAGGCATGGCTTATAGTTGGCAGCTAAGAGTCGATAACAATGCACCCGTAATATGTGATCAATTTCGCAGGCTCGATAGCTTTGTGAATTTGGCGCAAAGATGTGGGATCTGACGCGCTTTGTCAAGTAATGAGAACGAGGATAAACGTGTTCCTTGATGTATATGAAACCACTACATCTACTGAAGCAAGTCGCGTGGAGGCGGGAGCAAAAGCCACCGCCCTGCGGTGAGGCATGAGGTGAGGCATTGGTGAGGCGACACGGTTGGGACTCGGGGAGCTCCCCTGGTGAGGGTTTGCAGGCGCCTGCACTGACTCGGCTGCTGCCTTCCACAGATGCACTGAAGGGGCCCACTTGTCCTCGCTACGCCCCAAGGGGTCAGTGTCTACAGCAACAGGCAACAGTGTCCACAACAGAACTCCCCTGGCACCTGCGTGCCTGGCACGTCGAGTGCAGCTGCGTCAGGCTGCGTGCATGCCCGTGCGCCGTTCCCCCAGTAGCTGGGCGCACAAGCAGCGCTTGTGTCGATGTGTCAATGTGCACATTCTGGGTGCATGATCTCGGGTCCGTCATGGGTCTGTTGGTCAATTGGAACTTGGAAGCCAAGAACTTCCTTGCGCCGATGAAAGGGCAGCTGTGTGTACCGTACGTGGTTGCCTCCGGCCAAGGGCCTGCCTTGAGCTTACCGTACCTTGGCGCCGGAGGCAAAGCATAAGAACACCAGAGAACACCCTGGAATGCTTAGTGTCACCAGCCCTGGGTGTACATTCCAGAGCAGTCCTCACAATTGTATCCCGACTCTGGCCTAGGAGGTGGAGCGAGAGGATACGAACAGCTATCCTGCTGTTGGCCCAATCACGTGCCTGCGCGGCGTGGATCATGACAGCTGCCGGTATCTGCGTGGTCGTCAAACCGTTGAGCCATACCACTTGACGCGTGGAACGGTTCGCTGGATGTAAGCTTGGAAGCACGCAGGGGCAGCCATTTCATGGTGCTCACTGCTCGATCGCCTCCGCCTCTCCGTCGCCATGATCAACCCTTGCACTTCAAGGAGCAGCAAAGCGGCCCAGCAGGCCGTAGCCTTCAACCTACCATCGAGTACGGTAAGCACACGTGAGAGCCAGGCATACGGCATACGGCGGGCCACACTCCCCACTCACCACGTGCACCACGAGAGCCAGGCCACACCTGATGAGGCACCCCCACGGTCTGCACAACAAACATCCGTGGTAGCCCTGGTGCCACTGCCACGGTCACGGACCAGCACCTGTACCACCATGGGTCCATAGCGCCATGTGGCCATAAGGAAAGCCATGCCACAACCAGGCAACGCCCACCAGGGGAGTCGGGCCCTCCCCTGGTCACAAGGCTATCGTCTGGCACAAGCCACACTCTCCCTCGAACTTGTTTAAGCAACGCGTTAGAGAGTAGCGTCCAAACATGCACGCTCTGCTGTTGCTGCATGGGGAATGCTGCAGCTTTTCGCTACCCAGGTGCACCCAAAGTACAGTTGACTTGTAAGCGCAAGGTACGCAAGCACATACATGGATGAACAGCACGCATGCAGCACGGACACCGCAAGCCCAAGCCCACTCCTCTCTTCGCTACGCTAGGCTCTCGTCGCTCGTCGTTCGCTCAGCACCTCCGCTCCGCAAAGTTCACTCTCAGCTCAAGCCAAACTCTCCAGTACACCACCGCTCTTGCTGACACTAATTAGTCGGTCAGGTGCGGGTAGCTGGGCAGCTGGGTAACGTCCACCGCCGCCAGGTAGCCTGCCAGCACACAGGACGACGGCAGGACAAGAACACAGCGTCATTACCCTGAACCAATTCACATTGTGAAGCATTCACGCAAGCCCCCAATGCCAAAATACACAGCGGGCAAGTGGCGCCATCCATGCTGCCGGCACCCTCCACGTACCCGGCCCCGCTCGTGCTCCCCTTCGCTGCACGCCCTTTGCTCCCGAGTCCCGGCCCCTGCCACCTGCGTTGCCGAGGCTTCTGGATCTGCTTGCACAGCTTGCACTGAACTGCGCTCTCCACATGGCAGTGCCTTCTCCCCTATCCATGTGCCCCTGGGCCCCCACCCCTGCCCACCTGCATTCCGGATGGCCTCCATACCCAGCACCGCGTCCTCGTACCCCACGCAGTGCTGCGGCTCCACGCCCAGCTGCTGCGCGGCCAGCAGGAACGCGTCGGGCGCGGGCTTGCCGTGCGCCACGTCCTCGCCGCACACGATCGCCTGCAGTACACACATGCAGTTAGCGCTGTGTCAGCAGTGTTGTGTATGCAAACATGGGAATGGGGTGTACTTCAGTTGGCGCAGTACCGGTACACCGGTAAGCAGCATCCTTTCCAGCCGCTCTCACACGTGCAGGTTACAAACAAAAAGTCGCAGGGTGTACGAATGTACGTACGTCCATCCCGCTGGCGGTAAAGGAAGCAACGGCACATATCCGACATTCGTTGTGTGCGTCACAGGTCACGTATGGCCGTGTCGTACCTTGAAGTACGGCAGCAACCCTGTGGAGGTGAGCCCCTCCATGACGTGCTTGCGGGTGCCGCCGCTGGCCACCGCCATGGGCAGGCCGCGCGCGGCGCCAGCCTTGACGATGTCGATGACCGAGTCAATCACCTTGACCTGGCAGGGGGTTCACGCCAGCTGCAGGTAGGTGCCTCGTGCCCCAAGCACATGTCCCAGGCCAGTTTCCACCAAGAGCGCCCGTAGGTTGACAACTAGGCGTGTGGGGACCAAGAGCGGCTACATACATGCTCGCAGCACCCCGAACCCGGGTCGCCCTTGCGTTGCCGTTCGGACTGCAAATGTCGAAGCTGCGTGTTTGCCCACACGCTGCACCATGGGACGGCGCCTGCCTACACCCAACTACACCGTATTCAGGTCAGCTCAGCTGATGGCAACCACACGCTCAGGGATACCCTGCACGGACCTGCACCAGTACCCCGCCCTACCTCGCGCGCGTGGTCGAGGTAGAAGCGCGATTTGACGGTGAAGAACTCGTGGCGCAGCTGCGGGGTGACCTCCACCCCGCTGCGGCCCGCCAGGATGTCCAGCAGCTCGTGCACGGGCTTCCCCGCCAGCTCCACCATAGCTGAGGCGGAATCAGGGAGGGCGGGACCCAGAGGTGCATGGGCGTGCGCTCCGGAGTGGGTGTGGGCGCGCTCCAGGGGGAGGCATTGTGCGGGATGACCAGCCGCCCAGGCGTTGCCTACCCGTCACGTGAAGTGGTTAGCCAAGATTCATGTGTATTGCGATTGCAACCGTGCAGGTGTTTCGGGCGTCTGGCAAGGGCCAGCGGAAATAACTGGTGGGGATGGCGGAGGGCTGCATTACCTGCAGCCGTGATTTTGATGCCAAACTGCGCCGCCGTGTGCTTCCAAGCCTCGTAGTGGATGCCCATACTGTCCAGTAGCGTACCGTCGCAGTCTGCAAGGCGATTGGAAACTTGTCAAACAGGAAGATGAGCACGTACCACTTGCAGACAGGGCAACTTCATGGAGTGTCGATCATTGGTTCTGGTTGCACGGCTGGGGTACTGCGGGCTGAGGGGTCAGCAGCCGGTCCATGTGGGCACAGGTGGATCAGACACTTGTTGGCATCATGGTGCGTTACATCACATACGCGGACAAGTGTACGCGCGGCTGGGTTGCGTTTGCTCACGCACAGACTGAAGCACACTCAGACGCACACGTGCACCCACACGGCGGCCTCACCAAACACAAGGCCCTTGGCGTCCTCGGGGAGCAGGTGTGCCGGCACTGTTGGGGCAGCATTAGAGGCCGACGCCGGCTCCGCAGTGGGCACAGCTGCAACAGCAGCAGGCGCCTCAACTGCCACGCTGGCACTGGTGGGCATGCCGCCTGGAGGTGTCTGCGACGTGGGAAGCACGTGCTTTGGATGGTTGTGGTCGTCGCCACGGTTGCATACATGCAGTGTTGAAATGATTGTCAATCGAAGCTGAGTGCGGCGAGTTGCGTACGTCGCTGAGCAGCGATGCAAGGTCTCAATTAACCTAACAGTCGCTTTCGTGGTTCGCCACCGTGTGATTGTCTTGGTTTGCTAATAGGGTACCTTGTCGCACAGGTGCCGCAGAGAAGCTACGGCGTGGCGAGACGAGGGCTGCGAGTGATGGTGGCTTTTAGGCGTCCTGCGCAGACCCACAGCGTTTGCGCGTGGCAGAGTCTATCACGGTATAGATATGTGTGTCAAAGTAAATGCGCCTATGGTGTACCCAGTGCACGAGCTGGTGTTGTTGCACTCCGCCCATGCAGCAGAAGCCCGTGGGTCGCTCGACCCCTTTGCAGGCAGGTATGACAGGCGTTCATGCTCATTATCAATATCCTATCCACTGTATACTCTTGCCGATACTGGTCAACGTTGCCCGTTACAAGTCAGGTACACGACTCCACAATACACAGGCAGGACAGTCATCTATGGGACCTTGGACCTACAATCTATAATATACATGAAGGTTACATACTACTAGGATGCGAAAGTTAGGCTGACCCGGACGTAGCCGTTGACCGCAAAGCAAAAGGCGCTTCGGTACCAAGTCTTCAATGCGGAATTAATTAACGCTAACATTATGGTATGCTGGTAGCGACTACTGGGGCCGTGCAACACCCAAATGGACGCTTCGTTTCCGTGCCATTGACTCGCGGGCGGTGTACCCGGCTCCATCTGTGTGGAACCACCAGGAGGAAAACGAACCCCATCAACCCGGCGGGGGTATCGCCGAGACACTACCTCTAGATATGCCACCGCCGTCGTTTGGAGCGGAGGGCAGAAAGCGCCCAGCTGTCCCACATGTGAGCCTAACACGAAACCATAGGGGGGCTTGTAGATCTTGGCTCCGAGTCCCGTAGCTTGGCCCAGAGCCTCTCAGCACCTTGTATGGCACGAATAACAGAAATGCAAACCGTGCTGCTTTCAGGGTGCCGAAGGACTGGCGGAGTACTATGAGGAGCAGCTTGCCTCCACTCACGAGGCTCTGGAGCTCCTCCAGCAGCAGTATCAATGCTTGGAGGACGAGAAAGAGACCTTGCAGGTAACCGCACACTGAAAATTGGGCAGCGACGTGTGAGGACAACACGTTGACGCAAATCAGCAATGCTGAAATGGCCTCTGGGCTGCCCCGCACACACGTGCCTGCCACAACGACAGTCCTTCAGCGTATAATCATACCATCACGGTATGCCTGCAGGCAACTCTGTCAGCGCAGGCAGCTCATCTGCAGCAGCATGTTGAGGGCGGTCAGCTGCAGGCGCCGGGGCTCAGCAGCAGCGCCCAGGAGGCGCTGCTGCAGGCGCAGGCGGCACACGCGGCCGTGCAGGGCATCGTGGACGCGGTGACCGTCCTAGCCAGCCGCCTGGACGCTGCGGGCGCAACGCTGGAGGTGGTCGAGACCTTTGAGAACGTGGCCCTGGAGACCAAAAACACCTATGAGCTGACGGGCGGGGTGGTGGCGGTTGCACAGCGCTTGTGCGACGAGCTGGAGCAGGAGGATGTCCGGGCGGCTGCGGCAGGCGAGCAGGCGCAAGCTGCTCTGCAGGAGGCTCAGCGCGAGCTTACCAGGTCGGGCTGAGGCAGGGTACTTGCACAGTCGCTGGTGCTGTCGAGCTTGCGTTCTTGTGGGCTGCCGCGCTTGCAGGACCCTGCAGTGCCACTTGTCGGTTATACATGAGCTATACCGTACGCCTTCATGTTTCCACAAATGACGCCGTGCAGGCTCGAAGCGGAGCTAGCGGCGTCCCGCGAGCGTGAGGAGCGACTGGGCCACGAGCTGGCAGCAGCGCAAGTGCTGTTCGCAGGGGTAGGTGCCGCTCACGCTGGTTGCTTTGGGCCATAGCGGCTGTCACCCAGTGTCACGCGGCGTCTGCTGACAGCGGGTGTGCTTCACATGCAGATGGAGTCCGAGGTGGTGGGTCTGCAGCAGGCGCAGGCGCTGGCCGCCGCCAAGGTGCAGCTGTCCCACGAGGAGCTGCAGCGCAGCCGCCAGCTCATGGAGGAGGCTCGGCGCGAGCTGGAGGGGCAGCCCGCCAACGACCACGCAGTGGGCGTGCTGGCCACGGTGCGTAGCATGCAGGACCTGCAGTCATATGCCGGCTGGCTGGACGTGCAAAGCGCGATGTTGCGTACCGGCACTTGTCCTTCGAACCTATAACACACACGGTGTTTTTTTGCAATTGTGCCGAACTGCAGGCTGTCTCAAAGCTGGACGGCCACCTCGCCACGCTGCTGGAGGTGGTGCAGGACGTCGTGGCACCGCCCGGTGGAGTTTCAGCGCAGCAGCACCCGCGCCCGCGAATCTCTGGAGCAGGAGCAACCCCCGAGCCAGTCAGTACGCTGTGCTTATTATGACTCTGCAGAACCGCGCCCAGGGCAAAACACTCCATGTCGGTATGCCGACCCAGCCAGGCTGTTTGGTCCAACCCTGCACATGGCCATTTTCCGTCGTGCAGGGCACCGCTCCGCTGACCCTGCTGGAGGACGCAACGTCCAGAAGCATGGAGCAGCTGCAGGACACCATAACAGCGTTGAAAGCTCAGCTCAAGGTGTGTGTAAGTGTGTGCCGTTGCTTTCTCGCTGTTGAGCCACAGCTTGTAATCTAGCCGCACCGTTTCCTGCTGGTGCTCTGTATGCCACCAAATGATATGGTACGTGACTTGTCGGTTGGCACGCAGGCAAAGGACGAAGAGCTGTGGGCCGCCCGCACTGCCGCTTCCTTTCTGGAAGAGCGCAGCAGGGCCAACAGCCGCAGCCAGCCCTCATACGAGGGCTCCCGCTCCGACCATCCCGTTTCGACGCGCGACCAGCCCACATCCTCTGCGGATGCCGCCGCCGCCGCCGAGCAGTACGACACCTCCCACCACCATGAGGAGCCTCCGTCTCCGTCCTGGTCGGGCTCCGACGACGGGGCGCCAGGAGACAAGGATGCCGAGGTGTTCGGTCGCGGCGGAGGCAGCAGCCGGCCCAGCCCTGTCTTTGTACAGCGGCTGTCGGCGCGCAACCAGGCCTTGCAGTCACCAGACGCAAAGCCAGGCGCCCAGTCGACTCTGCAGGTGCGAGAATGGTCTAAGCGCGTCCCTTATGGCCAGCAATACGACCTTGCGTGTTTCCAGCCAGCCTGCTGAGGTCCCTGCCAGGCTGAGCCATGCTTAATTTGTACCATTTTGCGCTGTTTCTGTACATGTGCAGATGGCGCTTGTTGCGGCAGAGCGCGAGGTGCTGTCGCTTCGCTCCCAGCTGTCGCACAGGCAGCAGCACATCAAACTGCTGGAGCAGCGCCTGCTGGAGCAGTCGCAGGTGCGCAGTTGACCCACACCTTTCGGGCGCCCGTTGCCACGATCCACTGCAACCCACACGTCTGCGCTCATGCTACCCGCTTGCTAGGGCTCCCTTCGCCTCTTGCTGCGTCTCCTAAATTCCTGCCCTTCTCCCTTGCAGGACTTGGCCGCGATGCTTAACCGCGGGGACCCAGCGCGTGTCGCCAGCCCCTTTGGCTCCCGCCTGGGGTCCATGTCGGGGTTATCGCGGGAGAGCGACAGCTCCCTCCCTGTGGTGCCGGGCGGAACCGAGGTGCTGCGCCCGCAGGAGGCATGGGACTTCAGTGGAGCGGTAAACGCAGCGGCCGCCAACCTGGCCGCGCAAATGCACCGCCAGGTGTGCAGGCCGCCCGTCGCGGATGAACATGCTGGTTCTGTGCACATTGCGGCACGGCCAGGCATTCATTGCGGTGCTCACATAAACCGCTGCTCTTGTTCCCATGTTTCGGCGCTAGCCGGAATCTGTTGTTTGCACTACAGACACGTCCCCACAGGCTATGGAGGATCACTCCTAACGCATCGGCATGTAAAACTGCCTCCTTAGACACAGTGGTTACGTCCTTTCTTACTGTGCTTCCCTGAACTCTTTGCCATGCAGAGGTCATCCTCCACGCCCACACGCCACGGCAGCTCCGTCCAGGGTCGCCAGGCGCGCAGGAGCAACAGCATCACCGGCGACGCAGGCGGCGGATCCATCCTGTCCAGCGACGCCGCCCGTGCGGCGTTGGCGTCTGCGCACACCGCCAGCGCAGTGCCCCCTGACGTAAGTTGCCTCCGGCCCACCCGGCTGCAGCAGCCCCGCAGCACAATTCAACGCACAGCACCGAACCCCAGATGCGCCCCAGGGTTACCTTCAGTACTGAACGTGTTGGTATGCCTGCTCGCTGCCCCCCAGGATGCCCCAGACGTGCAGCCACCAGCTGCCGAGCCCACCGCTGCACCCATGCAGCACCAGCCACCCAGCGGAAGCCCCCCTGCCCCCCGCATCACCATGGAGGACCTCCCAGAACCAGAGGGCTTTAACCACCGGCCGTCGGGTCCAGACCAGTCTGCACCCCTCGCCGCAGCTGGCACTCGTGGGTTAACCTCCACCAGCATACCTGACGTGCCCCCGCCCAGCTATGACGAGGTGGTCGACCCCACGTGCGAGTCCCAGTGGACCAGCACCTTCCCGGGAACCTTCGATGCCCGCCTGTCCGGCGGCGGCGCGTCCCAGTCCACGCCCACTGTGTCCCCTGGCCACGGCGCAGCCACCCACGACAGCGGCGAGCAGGTGGCCAGCCCGTTCGGCTACAGCACGGGGCGCAACCTGGGAGAGGCGCTTCGCAGGCGGATTAGTCTAGACAAGGAGGGGGCGCACGGGGGTGAGGGTGGTGCTGATCGGCAGGAGGAGATGGAGGACCTGAAGCAGCAGCTGGACGAGGCGCTCAGGCAGCTGTCGGCCACGCAGGTGGGACACACAGGGTATCAACAGCTGCCAGTAGTTCAATCGACTCACCAATGCCCTGCAAGAACAGACATTTGCACATCAAAGATGACTCCTGTGAAATGTCGTACACACAGAACAGCCCCTTTTCCTTGGTCGCCGCCACGCTCCGCAGGCCCAGCTGGCGGTGGTCATGAGCGACGCGGAGACTAAGGGCTCCATCATCGCACAGTACCGTACAGACCTGCAGGTGAGCAGCTGCACCTTTGTAATGGCCGGCGAGCAGGGCTCATGCACACGGGTCTTGTCAATTTGTCTCTTAACTTCCCGGCGAAGAGCTGCGAAAGACATGCTCATCCCACCAACGCCGTGTTTGCATTGCAGGCTCTGCAAGCGGCTGCAGGCTCACTCTCCCTGGCGGGCTTCGGCTCCGTCCTGTCCTCCTACTCCTCCGCGGCAGAAGACACTGCCAGAGGCGCACGGGCTACCAGCAGCTCTGACGGCCAGCCGGCCCTGGGGCCAGCGCTCCTGGGAGCCTCCCGCCAGCTCACAAGTGCATCCACCAACGCAGCCAGCCGCTCCCCGGCGCTCGCTCTGAACCCTCTATTCACGCGTGAGATCGTGAGCGAGGATATCTCGAACACCAGCGGCAGGGTCGCAGGTGGGAACGAGGCAGCCCGGCATGTGTCCGGAGGTGGCGAGCAGGGGAGGGCTGGGGAGGACCAGGGCCTGGAGTTGAGCAGGAGGCGGTCGGGTGACCGGGATGCCGAGGCGCCCAGCTCCCCTACCGTGCACCGCAACGCCCTGTTCGATGACCCTAAAGATGAGGTGAGCATATGTGCTGGGGCGTGTGGAGGGGACATGCAAGGACTGAGCTGACACCGAAACCGCCAGTGGGCTTACACCCATACAAGCAGTTATTGGCCTGCACGATATCAGTGCTGTTGACCGTGCTTTTCCTGTTTCTTTTCAGGGTCAGACCGGCGGCTCTCCGTACCAGCAGTACGGGCGCGAGGCGGACGGGGAGGACTCCCCAGCCTCGTACAGCAACGACCACCAGCTGGCGCTGCCGCAGCAGGCGACGGCCGGCAGCGCTCCACAGAACAGCGCCCTGGCCGTCACCGCCGCCGACGCTGCGGGCCTCCCCACCCTCGTCTCCGCGGTAGAGCTGCAGGCCCTCCGTGCGCAGGTGGAGGAGCTGCAGCGCACCAACGCACAGCTGCAGCGCAGCCTCAACGCCATGACCACCGCCCCCAACCCCTTCGCCGCCGCAGCCTCCTCAGGCGCCGTCCCAGCCGGCAGCCCCCCACTTTCCGCAGGCCTCCTGCCCCTTCCCGGACTAGCTTCCCCCGCATCACCCCCGCCCACACACCACGGACCTCCTTCGCCCCGCGCTTCTCTGCCGGCCCCCTCCCCCGCCTCCACCATCGGCACACCTGTGCGGACCCCGGCGGCCTCTGCCTCGGCTGCCACGGGTCGGGCCCTTCCTGCCATGACACCGACCCGCTCCTTCCCCCGCTACTCCCACGCGGGTGCTACTGCTGCTGCCGCGGCTGGCAGCCCGTCGGCTTTCTCGGTCGGGGGTGCCTCGGTCGGGGGTGCCTCCCTTGGGGGCGCCTCGGTTGGAGGTGCCTCGGTCGGGGGTGCCTTCGGCGGCCCTCCCCTGCCGCCCCGTCACTCGCACGACGGGCGCTGGGTGTATGCGGCCAGCGTGGTCAGCGACCTGGCCAGCGAGGCTTCACAGCAGGTGCGACAGAGCGCAATTGCTCTTGTTGCTTGGGGCGCACGTGCCCTTGGCACGTGTGCAACTTGTGAGCTGCTGTAACGCTCTGCTGTATGTCGTGTTTGTGTCCCCCTAGCGTGTGATGGAGCTGGAAGAGGAGATACTGACGGAGCGCAACAGCTTCGCTGACAGCCTGGTGGTGCTCAAGAGGGCCAACCGGGAGCTGGAGGCCAAGTGAGTGATCGAGTGTGGGCTTGCCATGAGGTGGATGAGCAGTCCTACTACGGTCCGCCCCTTGTGGACATCCACAGCGGCCTTGGATGCTGCCCTGCTACAGTGCATACACGTAGCCCCCATTCTGACCAAGGCTTTCCCGCCTGCAGGGTCCGAGAGCTGAAGCTGGAGCTGTCGCTGAAGTCACAGCAGCTCAAGCAACTGCAGGTATGCAAAAGCACGGTTTGTACGGTCGACAGAGGCATCAGGTTTCAGTGCTCAGTTTGGCTGTGGGTCACTGGGGCCCGCACCTCCGCACCGACCCAACTACGACTCCCGCCCTGCAGGACGTGCGCAAGAGCCCCTTCCGCCGCAGCGAGCACAACATGATGGCCGACCTGCAAACCACCGTCACAGGCCTCACCGCCGAGCTGTCGGCCAAGGACACCACGATCCGTGCCCTGGAGGTAAGATCCCCATGCCCGCCAACCGCGAGGTCCCCCAGCTGCTCCTGTGGTGTGCATTGGCAACTTGCGTCGATGTACGGTAACCAACGCCAGCGCACCCATTCAGGTGTGCATGCACATTGCACTGTAAGGATAAGCACGAGCGCCTGGATGATGAAGGTTTGTTTTGGCGCGGAACCACAGGGCCGTGTGGAGGACCTGGAGCAGGCCCAGTCCCGCTCCACACGTCTGGTGTCCATGGAGGTCAACGGCTACAAGCAGCAGCTGGAGATGGCCGCCGAGGAGGTGGAGGCCATGCGCAAGAGCTTGGTGGAGGCGGAGGAGGCCTTCAACGAGGTGCAGGCGGCGCAGCTGCAGGCTGAGACGCGCGTGCAGGAGCTGGAGCTGGAGCTGTCGGAGCTGCGCAGCAAGGGGTTGGAGGTGGAGGAGGGCTTCCGGGCTGCGGCGGAGGCGCTGGCGGCTGCGAAGGCAGAGACGGAGGCGGAGCGTGAAAGGGCGGAGGCCCTCGGTGGCAAACTCGAGGTGCGGATTGTACAAACACGTGCCTTGTTTACACCGTGCTTGTCGCTGGCACACGTGGAGCCGGCCGATGGGCACGTGGTGTTGCCCAGGGTCTTAGAGACCTCAGCGTAGCTTGGTCTTCTCGCGTAATCGCCTGCTCCTTGCTACCGTGCAGGAGGCTCAACACACTCTGGACCAGGTGCAGCTTGAAGTCTCCAGCTTGCGGCACCAGCTAAACGCGGTGGAGGAGGAGCGCAGCCGTATGTCGGCAGCGGCCCTTGACCTGGACAAGGCCCACACAGCTGAAGAGGCGCAGCACAGGGCGCGTGTGGAGGAGCTGTGCCAGGCCGTGGCGGAGGCTGAGCTGCTGACCATGCAGCTGAGGCAGCAGCTGGCGGACACCCAGGACCAGCTGATCCAGAAGGCGGAGCGGCTTGCGTTCGAGGAGGCGCGGGCGGCTGGCCTTGGCGCGGGCCTGCAAGCTGCTGACCAACAGCTGCAGGAGCTGCAGGTAGGGTGGCGGGCGGCGCGGCTGCAAGACGAACAGCGATTATTGGAGGGACCGTTTCTGCAAGGCATAATGGACAGCCCGTCAGTGCTAGAATTCACTTCACGAGTTGCTTGAGACTGTGTAATTCAACGATTACGGTACAGTACAAGCTTTTTGTTGTTGCTCTTGGTCGCAGATGGAGCGTGCGTCGCTCGAGGGCGCGGCCTCTGCGAGTTTGACGGCGGCAAAGGCTGAGGGGCAGCTGGCCGTACGGCAGCGCGAGGAGCTGATCCGCGAGCGGGACGATGCGCAGAAGCGAGTGGTGGAGCTCAAGCGCCAGCTGCAGGAGGCTGCGGAGCATGCCAGGGTGAGGTGCTGCAGCGTCGGTCCAGCGCCGCACTGCCGGCTGCATGTGCTCGGCCATGTCAGCTCAACGCAGTCCGTCCTATCACCTTTCTAAGGACAGGCAGATGCCGCAGGGATTTTCTCGTATCCTGCCTGGCTAACGCCTGTTGGTTGCCGTGTGTGCTCACGTGCGCAGGAGCACGAGTCCCAGCACCTCCTGCGGCTGGCGGCCGCAGAGGCCTCCCTGTCCACCACCACCGCGCACAACAAGCAGCTGATGGACCAGCTGCGTGCCATCGCCGAGAGCATCGGCGTGGCCTTCGCAGCCCCGGCGCCCGCAAGCAGCGTAGGCAGCGATGCTCCGCCATCACCGGCCCTTTCCACTGCCATGAGCCACGGCCTCCGCTCCGTCAGCAGCACGCCCGTGCCCAGCCTCCGCAGGTTCACGGAGCTGCGCTCCACAGCATCAACCAGCGATGGAGGGGCAGACGGACAAGCGGCTGCGCGGAGCGTGGAGCAGGAGAGCTTGGGCTTGCCAGAGAGCATGGCGGACACCATTGCCGCCAAGCTGCAGCAGCTCAAGGACCAGGCCGCCGTGGCAGAGCACACGGCGGCAGCGCACAGCGACAGCGCGGCCGTGCTACAGGAGCAGCTGCGTGAGGCAACGGAGCAGCTGCGCGCTGCAACGGAGCAGGTTGTCGTGCTGCAGGAGCGCCTGCAGGCGACGGAAGCGGGCAAGGCGGCCTTGGAGCAGCAGCTGGCGGACGCAGAGGCGGCAAGAGATGCGCTGGAGGCTCGCCTGGGGCATGCTGAAGCGGGGGTGGACCAGCTGCGTCTTAGCACCGAGGGCAAGCTGGCGGGGCTTCAGGAGCAGCTGGCGGAAGCTACCCACGGCCTGCAGCATGCGAACCAGCAGGTGGAGCAGGCCCATGCGGCCGCTGAGGAGCTGCAGCAGCGGTTGGCGCATGCGGAAGGGCGTGCATGGGAGGCCGAGCAGCAGCTGCGCAGCCTGCAGGCAGAGCGGGATGGCCTTGTTGCCGGGGTGGAGGGCTTGACGGCGGAGTGTGAGAGGCTGAGTGCGGATTGTGAGCGGCGGAGTGGGGAGCTGGAGGCGGCTAGGGCCGCGCATGCGGAGGAGCAGGCGCAGCTGGAGGACCGGTTGCGGCGGGACGGCAGTGAGGCGCGGGATGTGCTGGCTGCCGAGGCGCTGGAGCTCCGGAAGACGGTCTCCCGCCTGGAAGGAGAGCTTGCGGTGCGTCTTTGGTGGCCCGTCCGTTTGCTGGGCTTGCTTTCAAAGCCGCAGGGAGCCCATAGAGGGGCTTATGCATACCTAAACAGTTTTGCTATGCAGTGTTTGACAGAGTATTGCTGCATCAGCTATCGCATGTGACGCATTGCTGTCATGGCGTGACTCCTGCGCGGCCGGGTCTCGTGTTGCCCCTGCTCCCTGTCTCCTGGCAGGCGTCCAAGGCCGAGCACGGGGAGGCGCTGAAGAAGGTGGAGGAGGTGCTGCTGTCGGAAGCCGCACTGCAGGTGAGGACCCCGTCCTTGACCTTCCCATCCTCTGCCTCCTGCTTTCTGGTCCCCCGCCAGCTCTGCCTGGCACCATAAGCCAGGCTCCTGCTCCGCTGCCGGTGTGCATGGGCGCAGGGGCACAGCCTAAACTGCAAGCAACACAAGCCACGTGAAAAATGTAGGCATACCTTGTGTTGCGAGCCTAACACCGCTTCTTTTCGTTCGTCCAACCGCAGGAGCAGCTGGAGGCCTTCAAAGCGGCCGAGAAGCTGGCCCTGCAGGAGTTCTCCTCCACCACCGCAGCCGCCCAGGCCCTGCAGGACGAACTTGAGACCACCCGCGAGCAGCAGCGGGAAGCAGATGCGGAGACGGAGCAGCAGCGCGCCCGGCTTGCGGCCGCAGAGGCAGAGCTGCAGAAGGTGGAGGAGCAGATGGACGCCCTGCAGGCCGCCATCGCACAGGCGGAGGAGCAGGCCAAGCAGCTGCGTGGCGAGCTGGCGGCTGTGCAGGACAGCCTGGCCGTGGCACGCAGGGAGCGGGACGAGGCCGTGGACGCGGCGCAGCAGCTGGTGGCGGCGCAGAGGCAGCAGGAGCAGAGGGTGGAGGGGGTGCTGCAGAAGCACCTCGAGGCGGTGAGGCAGGAGCTGGAGCTGTCCCGGGAGCAGCTGCAGCGCACGGAGGAGGAGCGAGATGCGGCAGAGGTGCGCCTGGCTGCCGTGCAGGAAGTGCTGGATGCCCTGGGGGTTTCCGCTGGTGACGGGGGCGAGGGTGAGGAGGAAGGGCAGGCGCGCCGTCCGCGGGGCTCAGCATCTGGCAGGGACGTGGCCCGGTCGCCGTCGCAGCGGGCCAGGGCCAGCAGCAGCACGCTGCCGAGCTCGGCCTTGCCTGGCCAGGACCTGGCAACCCGGCTGGGGGCGCACCTGAAAGCCGTGCAGCGGCAGGTGGCGGAGCTGCGCCAGCGTGAGGCTGAGGCCCAGGAGGAGAGCGAGCGGCGGTGCAAGGCGCAGGCGCAGCGGGACGAGGCGGAGAGGGAGCTGCGTGCCGCCAAGGTGCTGCTGGATCAGGCGGAGGCTGGCAGAGTGCTGCTGCAGCAGCAGCTGGAGCCGCTGGAGGCGCATGCGCTGGAGCTCGCACGGCAGGCGGAGGCGATGCAGCAGGAGCTGGGCCGGGCCGAGGAGCGCATGGTGCGGGTGGACGAGGATGCCTGCCAGCGGGTGGGGGAGCTGGAGGGGCGGCTGGAGGTGGCTGTGGCTGAGCTGCAGGCTGTGGGGGTGGCCAGGGATAGGGTGATGGAGCAGCTGGAGGGGATGGCTGGGGAGCTGGAGGCTGAGAAGGCGGCCCGGGAGGCTGAGGCGGCGAAGGCTGCGGAGGCTGGTGAGCGGCTGCGGGAGGTGGAACAGCTGCTGCAAGAGCTGCAGCAGCAGGTGGGAGAGCTCCAAGGCCAGCTGCGGGCTGCTGAGGAGCGGGCTGCGGAGGAGGTTGCGGCTCGGGTGAAGCTCGAGGCGGACCTCATGGGAATCGCCTTGCAGGCGGAGGCAATGGGGCAGGCCAGGGATGCGGTGCTGCAGGAGCTGGGGGTCCTGCGTGGTAGGCTAGCGGAGGCGTCTGCGGGTCAGGCGGAGGCCAGCGAGCGGGGGCGTGCGCTGGACAGGCTGAAGCAGCAGGTGGAGCAGCTGAGGGAGCAGCTGTCTGCTGCTGAGGCACGCACGCTGGCGGAGCGTGGACAGGTGCACTCGGCGCGCGCGCAGGCGGCGACGCTGCGTGCTGAGCTTGCTGCGGTCCAGGTGGAGAGGGAGGGTGTGGCGCAGCAGCTGGCCATGGTGCGGGCGGAGCTGGCTGCTGTGCGGGAGGAGCGGGGCATTGGCGCTAGGCAGCTGGCGGCGGCTGCGGGCGATGTGGGGAGGCTGGAGGAGCACGCGGCGGCCCAGGGGCAGCGCGTTGGGCAGCTGCAGCGGCAGGTGGAGGCGCTGGCGGGGGAGCTGCGGGCGGCGGAGGCGGGCGCGGTTGAGGCGCAGGCGGCGCTGCAGCAGCGGCTGGCGGTGGCGGAGGCGGAGCTGGCGGCGGTCAAGGCTACCGGAGGCATGGTGGAGGAGCAGGTGAGGCGGTGTATTGTGTATCCCGTTGTTCCAACTAAGCAGCGACTCAACGGACAGCACACAATCCACATACGCGGGCTCAACCCACTCGCATTACACGTGTCCACTTGGCCGTTCGCCAGCGCCCCCGCTCCACGTGCACGTCAGCAGATTGATGTTCCACGGCAGCATGATCAGAGGGCAAGGTTGGCGCGGCGTATGCGCAGCGTATGCCTACCTCGAAACACGGTGATAACAGTACCTGTTTATTGAGCGGCGTTCTCTCTTGTCGCTGCTGTTTCAGGTGGGAGAGCTGCAGGGCGAGCTGGCCGGCGTGCGCAAGGAGGTGGCGGTGGCCACAAGGGAGCTGGTGGAGCAGCAGGCTGCGGCGGAGGCACAGCTCGGCGAGCTGCAGGTGGGTATGCAAGGACTCATATGCTGCTCACGCCTTGTACCCATCTTTACTATCCCACCACCCCTAATTGATGTCTCACACCTGTGACCCATCACCACGGTGGTTCATTGGCGGTGAAGGCGCGCTGCGTGTCAGGGGACGGCTCATGCCAATCAACAAGCCCACGACCCACACGCCTCACCTACCCACAAGCGAATAAGGCGCGCCAGTGGGCCACGCATCACGTGCAATTGCGCCCGCCCTCGCTGAACTGCTCCGGTTTTTGGCCTCGGCCTTTTCTTGCCCGTTGTGCTGCAGGTGAAGCTGGCCCTCGCCCAAGCCCAGGTGGCGGAGCGCGGCGAGCATGCGGAGGCGCTGCAGCAGCAGCTGCGGCAGGCGGAGTCGGCGCTGGACAGAGCGCGGCGGCAGCTGCGGGAGCGTGACGAGGACGCACGGTCGCTGGTGGCGGGCCTGGAGGCGGCGCTGCAGGCCACCCGCACGGCGCTGGAGGCAGAGGCGGCGCGCAACAAGCTGAAAGTGCAGGTACGCTTGCGCTTGCTGGTCATATCTCATATGCATTGCGGACCTTTGGTCCTGGTGCGAAGGTACGCTGGTGTACATGATGCAACGTACGGTGGCTTACCGGAATGTGTTGTGTGCGTGCAGGAGCTGCAGAGGTCTCTGTCGTCCAGCCAGCAGCAGGTCAAGCAGCTGCAGGACGAGCTGGCCAAGGTGGCAACGGACAGGGAAGCGGACACGGCTAGCGGCCCACTTGGCGAAGTGGCGCTGATGCAGGTATGTGTTGCGAGCTGCCAGATCTCATGCAAGCCCCCTTGTGCATTATTCGGTGCCTGGCGCGCCTGACTATGTACGCAAGTTGGGATGAGCGCTGTTTTCGGGCAAAGCTGTAGTTGGCCGCTCTGCAAGGCCGCGCCTGCACCTGCTCAGTTGTACCGGTATGCTTTTTCGCGCTCATAGGAGGAGCTCGCTTCTCTGCGGCGATCGCTCCGCGAGGCGCGGGAAGCTCACGCCGCCCACAAGGCCGCACTCGAGTCCGAGCGCAGGGTGCGTTTTGTAAACGTCCTTGCCAAATTGGCCCCAGCACGCGAGCAAGACGCATGCCGGCTGCTTCGTGTTGCGCCAGGCTGCTCGTGCCTTTTGTCACACATGCCTGTGACAGTACCCAACTTTCCAACATGCCGGTAATAGTATATCCGCAATGCCCCCGTGTCGTGCAGGCTGCTGCGTCCCACCAGGCACGTGTCAGGGAGCTGACAGCCCAGGCAGCGGAGGCACGGGATGCTGAGGCCGAGGCGCGGCGGACTCTGACGCAGGCGGCGGAGCAGCAGCGAGCGGAGGCCGCCAGCCGCCTGGTGTCGCTGCAGCGTGCGGCGGAAGGTGCCTCGCGGGCAGCAGACAGCGAGGTGGCGGCACTGAGGGGACAGCTGCGCGACGAGCAGGAGCGCAGGTGGGGACACCGCGTATGCATGACCACGCAATGCATGTGCTGCTGGGATGGCCGCATGGTGCAGAGCGTAATGCTCACAAAAGGACTCATTGTGTTTGTGGTGGCTCCGCTGGTGCAGACGTTGCCACGTGTTGTGCGCTAGGAGCTGCGTCTTCGGCTCACCGGTAAACCTGACCTGTCTGTTGTTTTGAACGCATTATGACGTGGCTGTTACGGTCTTGTACTGCAGTTTGGCGCTGGAGGCCCGGCTGGCGCAGCTCACCGCTCTGGTGGCGGAGCTGCAGGCACAACTTAAGTCCGCTGGGGTCACAGAGAAGACCACCGCTCCCGAGGTACGCGCGTCACAAGCCATGCCCCGTGTACACGTGCCCAGCCTTGCCGCACCCCCAAATTTCGCCATACCGCAACAGCCGCCTCACCGTGCACCCCTCCATTCGTGTGCACCGTACGGGCCGTGTGCGTGCAGGCGGCACCCCTCCACTCGACACCCCCTCCTGCGCCCTCAACCACGGCGCCGCTGCCGGCTGCCTCCTCGTCCGGCAAGAGCGCCGCGCTGCAGGCTCAGCTGGTGGAGGAGGCGTCACGGCTGCGGCAGGAGGTGCTGGCCGACACCAGGCGGCTGCAGCAGCTGCAAGCCAAGCAGGCAGCGGGAGGTGAGGCCGCGTTGTGCACGTACTCTGCACCATGGACCATCAGCGTAAAATTACTCCCTTGTTGTTGTTACTGGTATGAGCTGGTTCCTGTGCATGATTGCCCTTGGTGTACAAGGATGTACAGTCGATGCATGAGGTGATGTGCCTGAAGCGGCCAGCTGGCTGGGATGTAAATTCATCTCCCCTGCGCAGCAGGTATGTCCCAATGTTTTTGCCTTGCCTAAACGTTCGCTCCTGTCTCGCCCTGCACCAGACACGCTGACGTCCGTGGAGGCAGCCGAGCAGCAGCTGCTCCGCGACCGGCTGGTGGCCCACCACACGCGCATCACCAACATCATGGCCATGGTGGGCCAGCTGCAGCAGCAGCGCCAGCAGCGCGAGCGCAGCAGGGAGCGCGAGCAGCCCCGCCAGGCCACCACACCACAGCCTCCGCCACAGCAACAGCGACAGTCCAGCGCCAGCGCTAGCGCAAAGCGCGCTTCCTCAGCGTCGCTACTCCGTGGCTACGAGCTGGAGTCCCGTGCTGAGCCAGCAGAGCTCCCCGCGCCGGCCCCCGCGCAGTATGCACAGCGGTCGGCAGGCCTGCCCAAAGTGGAGACTCCCCTGTCCAAGCTGTGGGCAGACCTGGAGCGCGGTGTGCTGGGCAGCGGGTCCGCCGCAACGGCAGGCAGGGACCAGCAGGGAGGGACTGGGCCTGACCACAAACGCAATCAGGTAGTAGCGGATGAGGCCGACAGCTATCTCACCCCAACAAGCGCCACCGCGGCCGAGCAGCAGCGTCAGAGCCACAGCCACAGCCAGATCTCCAGCGTCTCCAGGCGCAGGCGTGTGGTCGGGGACAGCAGCGGCGGGGTGGAGGGCGGCAATAGCAGCTACGCAGCGGACCTGTACGCCCACCGGCGCGACACGAACAGCACGCTCAGCCCCCGCCTGCGCTCCCCTGTTGGCACCCCCGCGGTGTCTACTGTCGGCGGTGCGACCAGCAGCACCCAGGGCGGACCCAGTGCTATGACCGCCACCTCTCCGCCCTGGTACCCACCCGGAACGCGGCCCCAGCGTTCGGTGTCACCACCACCCGACCGCACCGCCACCACCACAGCCTCCCGTCGTGCTACAAGCCCTGGCGGGTCTTACCTCAGCGGAAGCACCACCCCCTCGCCGTACCGCACGCGCGCAGGGGGCAGCAGCTACCACGGAGGCACCACACCGGCCGCCACCGAGCCGTCCCGGTCCCCGTACCGTGCCTCCGTTCGGCGCACTGCCGCAGGGCACAGCGAGCACGCCTCGGACACTGGGGCCGTCGGTGGGACCGGCAGCTCCACACCGAACGGCAGCCGCTACCGTACACCGTACCTGACAATGCTACAGGATATGACGTACCTGCAGTACGGCGGCGGTACTGCTACGGCGGCTGCGGCGGGCAGTGATGGCGGTTTCAGCATTGCTGGGGCCACGGCTGGAGGGCACAGCTCCGCCAGCTCACGGCAGCATACAACGCAGCAGCGGCGCGAACAGCAACAGGCACAACAGGGCCAAGGCGGCACCATCCGCCTGGTCGGGGGAACCCCGGCAGGACAGGGCAGTGGCGTTGCAGCAGGAGGCGGCGGCACTGTGCTGTTTGCTTCTCCGCGTGCGCTCAACATCCTTGGCGCCAGCGTGGGCCAGCCGTACGTGGACCCGCCAGGACCGGTGTTCATGCCTTCGGGCGTGGGACCAGCGGCCACAAGCCCACGTGCGTAGCTGTCGAGGGTGCTCTGCAGTTTGTGTGAGCAACGAACGCCGCCGAAACCTTGAGAAGCATGGCGATCATCCTTGTGTAATGCATGTTGCAACTGTACATGGGGCGTCGGACAGTGCTTGCTGCCCAGTGCTTGCTGCTGTAACGTGGGTGCATGTTTCATCACTGCACGCGCGCGAGTACGTGAGTGTGCTGACCAGTGCACGTTCACGTTCTGCGTGCGTGCCTCCTTTTTTTCCTGAGTTCCTTGCGCCTGACCCGTGCCCTCAAAGCCACCAAATGTCGTGAGAGTGTATGGCGTTGGGTATCGTATTGTGTGACCCCTCATTCATAAATACTGCACTACCTGGACTACCTAGACTTGTAACAAGCTCTGTTACGTTGGCCGGCCTCCATGTACACGCTGAGCAGAACTGGTGTGACCTGGTGTCACACACGCACGCTAGGTCGCAAGGCATCTGTTTCACTTAGGTTGTCTTACGTCGCCTCAGCAAGGGATGTACCCTGCTAAGGTCAACCTGCAGAACGGACATGACGAGTCATACGCACAGTGCCGGTGTACCAGCTCCTGGCCCTCCTACATGCACTTCACTGCTCGGGCACGAGGCTTTCGCACTTCGGTCTTACAACCTAAATCAAAATCTACTGCTACAGCCGTGGTAACGAGCGGAGCTGTGCAACCAGCCACGCCTGGCCACGCTCGCCACGCTAGTACTGGATTGGCTCATTGGCAGGGGCTGCTCCTCCTTTTGCATACTGCCTGGCACCATCGCTGCTGGGCCACACACCAACCATCCACGGCAGGGTGTCTATTGTATAAGCTCCCTGGAGCAGGGGCCCAAGAGTGGCTCGCACCAGAAAGGCTACAAGCAGTCAGTTCACGCTAGGCTAGATGGCTAGGTCATGTTGCGCAATCGCCCTTGCGGCGAGCCTACATGCACGCCGCCTAGAAAGAGGTTCTGGCCTTATAGTGCATTCTAGTGGCTATGTCGTCGCTAGGGCCCTAGCTGGCCCTAGTCACTACGGCAAATGGTGAATAACTGCTGAATGCTTTGGAGAAACAATAAGTAAGGCCGCTTGCTTTGCTGGCCAAGCAATATGCACGTGCTGGTGCAGGGATGAATTGAGTACATGCATGCGAAAGTCACAATGCTGGGCATGCGCTCTGATACACATGCACATTGAATCGAGATCATGCGTCCTAGCAAATGCTTCATAGTCATCAGTGTACGGCTAGCTGGCGCGTCACTCCTCCTCTCACAGCACCACGGCGGCAATCGCTGTTGCCAAGCCAACCATAAGCGAGGTGAGCAGAGACGAGGGCAGGGCGGCGGGGCCAGCTGTGTTGCCCAGTTGCAGCGGGGGCCTCACAGCCGGGGGCTGTGACGGCGGCTGGGAGGCGTCGTCGCCAGCGTTCACATTAGCGCCCGTCTCGTACTGCAGTACGACAAAGTCGCCCAGCCGGTCGCTGTAGCCCGACACCAGGTCGGCGGCGACGGCGGCGCCGTTGTCGTGGGTCACGGTGGCGGAGGGGCCTGCGGCGATGCCCACGGCGGGCTCCAGGGCGGCAGCGCCGAAGTCCTGTCGAGGTACAGGGACCGGGTCATACGGCAACACCAGGACGCAAGGTACGGCAGTAAGGCGGGGCGGCAAGGACGCTGCACGTGACAGCAAGTGCGGTGTGCGCAACGGAGCCCAACAGCGCGTGGTGTTGTACAGGAGGAGCAGTTTGGCAGGGGACCGCCGGTGTATGTGCACTAGGTGTGCGTGACGTGCCGTGCCGCCTCACCTGCAGACGCACGATGACGCGTTTGCTGTTGACGGGGCCGGCGGCCACCGTGGTCAGGTTGACGGGCAGGTCCAACACCACCAGGCTGCCCAAGCCCACGGCGGAGAGTGGAATGCCAGACGCCACCACGCGCACGACCTGGGACACGATGCTGGCGGCGCCGCCAGCGCGGTAGTCGGACATGTTGGCGGCCAGGGGAGCAGCGGTGCCTCCAAGGGAGGTCAGCAGCAGCGACGTGTCACGGATGACAGTCACCTGCACCCCCATTCCGCTGTTGACGCAGTCGGGGTCGGAGCTGCACAGGCTGCCGACGGCGGGGTTGAGGGAGGCGGTCACGGTGGAGGCGGCGGACTGCAGCAGCCGGCGGCCGGCTGAGCCGGCGCTGGCGGAGGCGAGAGGCGGCGCGACCTGCATGGTGACGCCGGCGGCGGCGAGGGCAGCGGAGGCCTTTTTAACTGCGGCGGCGAGCTTCGCGGTTGAGATCTGTACGACGGTTCCGTTGCTAGCGGCACCGTTGAGGAGGCCTTGCGTGAGGGCGGCGGTGCCGCGCATGAGGGAGGCCAGTACGGACTTGACGCCGTCGGCCGCCGCCTGGCTGGCGTTGGCGGCGCCGCCGCCAGCGCTGGCAGCCGCGGACGCGATGAGCGACGCGGTGTCCTTGAGCATGCTGGTGAAGAAGTCGACCACGGGGCCGGCTTCCTCCACGCTGACGGGCGTGGAGGACAGGGCTTCGGCCATGTGGCTCGCGCCCACCATGACGGCTGCCCGGCTGTCCTCGGAAGCCATGGCCAGGAGGGTGTTCATGCCGCTGAAGATGGCAGCGGTGTCTGCAACCGAGGCCGGAGACGAAGAGGAGGTGGTGGAGGAGATTAGGTTCTTGAGGAGGGAGGAGGCGAGGGAGGCAACGGCGGCCTTGGTTTCGGCGGAGGAGGAGTTGGAGGTCACGGAGGAGACGGCGGCCAGCCGTGCGGTCATGGCAAGAGTCTCGGAGGGGCTGGGCTTGGCGGAGGAGGACGCGTTGTTGGCGGTTGCGAAGGTCAGGGCGGCCAGCTGGTCACTAACTTGCGCCTGGGACACCTGAGGATACATAAATGGTGCATGCAGAGTGGTGATGGGGTTAGTAGGCGACTGTGAGGGTGGCACAGGCCTTGGCGCCGCTCGGCGCCGTCACCTTGGCGTTGCCGCGAATTGTCACAGTGGCGGCACGGGCGCACACGTACAGGGTCTGCTGTCCGGAGCCCAGGCCCACGATGATCGCGATCTTCAGGGCAGAGCTGAGCTGGCGGGCCTTGCGGGACGAGGAAGCCTCAACGCCAAATTCGTACACGAGGATCTCAGACTCGGTGGTCCAGGCGCGCTGCCAACCGTTGGTGCTGAGGGTGAAGGTGTCAAACACGGTGCCCGAAGAGGGGCTGACCGTGAGGCAGCCATCGGGGTTTGAGCAGGTTGGTGCGGGCTCCACGGGTTGGACGGACGGAGAGGGAGAGGGAGAGGGAGAGGGAGTCACAGAGGGGGAAAGAGTCACAGAGGGGGAGGGAGAGGGCCGCTCCACTGCAGGCGAAGGAGAGTAGGGCGACGGCGGCAGGGGGAGGGTAGGCTGAGGGCTATAGATTGGTGGGAGTTGGGTCACGACTTGTGTGAAGGACTCCGTTGTGGTTGCGGGGACGGTGGGGGGTCCGGGCTCGGAGGCTGCTGGTGCAGCGACTGGAGGCGCGGGAACCTTGGAAGGTGCGTCAAGCATATATCGTGGGTGCACGAAGGGGTCGGCCTCGTCGTTAGCCTCCACGAGCGTGCGTACCGTCGCCTTGGCAACGCCAAGCATGTTTCCGGTGTTGCGCAGAGGGACAGTGTCGTCGGACAGAAGCGAGCGTCCGATTGATGGCATTTCCGTTTGCATGTCCAGAGCTACTGTGCTGAGCTTGGCAACCGGGGTGGGCCGGATGCAGTTCACTTGGGCTCCTGCGATGTGAGGAGTAATAAATTGAACCTGTGATCACGACCTCGTCACCGCTGTCACAACCTACAGCATGCGGGTCGGCATGTCCGGCTGCTGCTGGACACCTTGTCCGGTACTCTCCCATGTACCCAAATTGCTTTAAGCCCAGATCAGACCCCATAAGATATTATATGCTACGTGAGGCAATTCGTCGTTGTACTCTGATGAGCGCTCACCATGCGCCAAAAGCGCTAGGGCTAACAAACACACGCGCTTTCCCTCCATGGTCATACGTAATGGGCCTTACATAACGTATGTAAGCTGAATGTTGCGGCACATCAGGCAGGATCGAAGGTCTGTTGGGCAGAGTTAAGGAGCGATGCTAAGATGTAAGCCGTATAAGTTGTCTTCCCGGCTTGTTGCTTGTAGACTTAGACTGTATCATATGGCTTGTATACTCCAGTGAAGACACATGCTGGTCTTTTACAGGAAACGGAGTCTCGCCCAGGTAGCTGTAGTTGTACTGCTTAGTCAACAGGTGGGCCCCTCGTGAAAGACAGGAGCACAGTATTCAGGTAGCACAAAATAAAGGAAAGAACGAAGGACATTGCCTTGCTTTTCGGCGGGCAAATACACTCCAGGACTGTATAATATACGGGCAGATAACGGACCGCGGCTACAGGCATTGGGGAAAACAAAACGCAACAATTTTATCAGCAAGATACAACATGGGTCATTACCTTTACCTGCCCAGGACACGTTGGAATGCACAACTGCACGTTCTGGACAAGCATCCCGGCATGTCGCCGAGGGTACCGCCCGAGTACCACCCGAGTGCTGAGTACCATCCGGCGGTTACGAATGCGCACACTGAGATCTGTCAGCCGGCTAGCATCCAATCAAGCGCACATAACGTGACTGTGCTGGGAACAAACTCCGGCAGCGCAACCAAAATCTTGCCCACACGTGAAGGCGCAGGCCCCCATGTCCGCTTACTCTGTGCACGCCAACCCCGCCGTGACGATGTAACTCGCATTGCTGGAGGTTCAGCAGCATGTTTGGGGCGCTGCACACCGAGGATGCCATTGCCACCAATTGAGGAAGAGGACGCCAGGAGGTGACTCCCTAGTGGGCATAGCCCACATACCACATAGAGTACTCCAGATCCTGGCAACTCGGATTAGCGCATTGCGGCCCCTGCCACTCCCTTGCCATCATCATTTAAGTACCTGAAACTCGTTGGATGTCCCTTGGAAAGGCCTGATCGACCCGAACAGCGACTTTGAATCCCCAAAGTACCGGAATCTGTAGGTTCCGCTGGCGACCGTGGGCGGGATTGTCCATGACAGCGTTGCAAACGACTCCGGCGACAGAGCCGAGGGCCTGAGGGGACAGGACCGACACAACGTGCACTCGGGTGACATGAGCTGAACGAGCACAAGAGCATCTGCACGTACAAGGTCTCAACTGTGATGCACAGCACTACGAGCTGAAGCCACAGGCCCGGGGCAAGAGGCCATTGGCCCACTGCTCGTCGGTCAACACTGGGCAGGAGGCCCCCTACAGGAGCGGGCACACGCCAGCCCCTGTCTGTTGGGTAACATACATTTGCGTGTACGGGCGATCACTATTGCATGGCGGGCGCTTACCTGCTCCAGTGGAAACGCGTGACCCAGTCCCGGTCGTCGTACACGACGCGCCACGTGTCCCCCTGCAAGCAAGCCGGTCGCAGGCACGCACTTCTACCGAAGCCGCAAGAAAGGCAAGTGCGCCACGTGCCCACTAATAAACGAGCCCCATCCTACGGACGACAGCCGCTGTAGACGGCGAGACGATGAAGAGGTGGCTGCTGAAGGGCTTACCACCCTGTGCAGATGGTGAGTTATCAGCAGACCGGCGCCAACGGGCTTACCGCTACTCCTTGCCTGGAGCCTCCTTGCGGTAACGCATGGGAGGCGCTTTTGCAGTAAAATGCGCACAGCACCAACCCGCCCAGTCCACAACCTCGCCCGCTGTCCGACACAGCGGCTAGCAGCTGCTTCACCCAACGCCCCTGCCACCCTCACCTCCCCGCTGCCACGTGTCCACAGTACCCACCTCCTTCACTTCCACTGCCATAAAGGTGCCGTTGCGCCGGAGGTTGTTGCGCGGACAGGCAGCCCTGAGGGCGGCGGCGAAGGGCGTAGGGCAGCAGGGAACTCAGATTACGAAGGCAGGGCCGGGGGCAACTGCTGCAGTGTCAACGATGCCCCACGCCTCCGGTACCCCTTGAACGCGAGCCCGCCTGCGCCCATGCCCGTGCCCTCCATCCCGTACCTAAAGTCCGGCCTCGCGCCGCGCTCCATGCGCGTGTGCCCCAATTTGCAACGGCTGACCAGTATAACTTGTGCTGTTGAGAACCCGCTTGAAGCTTCAGGCGGGTAAACACCATGACTAACTGCTGGCGCCCTGCAGAACCAAAGCACACTCCCTCGCTCCTCCTCTTCCTCCTCCTCCTCCTTTCACTACCCCCGGCTGCTCCCTCCCTCACCCCTTCCCCCACACGCTCTCCCACCTGAAGGTGGCGCTGGCTGTGTCCCCGGGGCGGTACTCCTGCGCCGGCTGCCGCGTGACGTCCCCGAATCGCGCCGTGGGGGGCACGGCGTCCACCACCACCGGGGGTAGCAGGGAAAACTGCTGAGACTGCGGGGCGAAGGCGCACAACGGAGGGTGGGGTAAGCTACGGTAGGAGGGCTGCTGGATTACGGCTGCCTAAATGAAAAAGTGGATAGTGATGAGTGAAAGCTCGAACGCACACGTGCCGCGTGCGCCTTGCCCGGACGTTCCTGCTGCGCACTCTGCACCATGAGGAGGGCGGCCCACCCTGCTCCTCGGCCCCGCTCCGTGGTTATTACGCGACGCGCAATTTTTTCTGCCGTCCGCGTGTCCCTGTGCCACTGATGTCACGTGTAGCTCTCTACCACCGTGGATTTCTGGAGGATGCCGTACGCTCACAAATACACAAGCACTGCCATCCGCCCACCTACCTGCAGGTCGGGTGGCTGCACAGCGCTGGTCACAGGCGTGCCCGCCAGCATGGCATCTGCCAGCCGCAAGAGCTCCTGCCAAGGCAGCAACGCATGGATGGGCACATCAGATAAGCAAAGTACCGTAGTGCGGATGCAGGGGAAGGTCGGGTGGCGGTTGGCGTATTGCTGACAGATCAGGAATGATGTGCCTGGGTACTGCAAGCCTATACGCTAGCTGCTTCGGCCGCAAAGAATGGTCTGCATATCCGATCCGAACCGCACCACCGCCTACGCCGCGCAAAGTCAGGGCGCTGATGCTGACCTACTGGCTGGGCAGGACCGCCAGAGGGAGTTTCATGTCAGTGCAGCTGCAGGTAATATGGCGTTCCCGTTGATGCTACGTGCTGGCAGCTGCGACGGGACCAGCGCCTTGCCGACCGCCACTCGGTGCCGGCTTCCGGCCCACCTGAACGTACGCATCCAGTGTGTGCGGGCCGTACAGAGTGGAGGCACCCTCGTAGCGCTGGACCTGTCGGCGGGCAGGGGGGCATGGGGGCAGGCCAGAGGAGCAGCCGGGGCTTACTCGGTCGATTTTTTGGCATTTTGTGTTACATTCCAGGTGGTCGATGGCATATCTGCTTTGAACGATATGAGGCGAGGTGGAGGACGGCGCCCCTCAAAAGCATGCCTTTGTAGCGCTGGACCTGGGGGATCTCGGATGGAGGCTGTAAAGGCATCCTGATAAAGGTGATCGGGTCTTGCAAAGGTCGCGCGCCGTATCCTGATTCCAACACCCGTACCCCTGCTCATGCGCAGACCAGTTCTCCTGATAAACCCACGCCCGCCTTGGGCCCTTTTGCCTCTCCCGCCACAGAATCCCCACAACAACTACCTGGTACTCCTCGAAGGTTGTGATGTAGCTGCTGTACGTGCCAGTCAGCCCCGAGATCACCACGTGCCGTACGGGTGGTACGGCGGCGGCGAAGCGCTGCCGTAGCGCCGCCTTGATGCGCCTGCCCGCCATGGTGGAGGGCTCCCCTGGCAGGCAGGCCACCAGCAGGGGCCCCAGCCGCAGCAGGGACACCTCCGTGACACGTGGCTGCCTGCGACACGTGGCACGCATGCACAGCACCAAGCGGCGGAGGTACGGGTAAGAGGAAGGATGGCTGCTTGTGGTATGAGCGTATGACACGTGGCGGCGTATGGTACGGCAAGCATATCGGTTCAACACAGCGCGGCGGTGCGGATCCGCCTAGGTGGAGAGAAGGGCGTGCAGGCAGCAGCATGCCGTCCACATAGTACCGTGAAGCGGCGACTGAGTGGGGACGTCGGAGCGAGGGGGCCACTGCCCGCCCACACGCGCACTCACCACAGGTAAGGGAAGGTGGCTTCCCCGGTGTTGATGAGGATGGGCTTGGGCGCCTGGCAGGCCCGCTGCTGGGCCGATGCGGGGAACAGCAGTCCGCCCAGCAGACGCCACAGCGGGGGGCCACGCGTGTCGCCCTGCGTGAAGTCAAACGCGCCGGGGCCTGCAGGGGCAACAGAGGGGCCCAGGGGCGGCATGGGACTCGCACAGTACCGCACATATAAGGGGGTCTCCCCTGGAACTGTCGTCCGGGTTGGAGGGCAGCGGCATGGGACACAGCTTGTCGAGTCACTGAAATTTCGTACTTAAGGGCAGGGATGGTATTACGGTGAGTCCCCTGTTGTGCATTACAAACAATGGTGACACTCCCTAGCTGCGGTTTGGCGGAGCAGGACCGCCGATCTGCCGTGCATGCTCCTGGTATCCGAGATGCTTAAACCGGTATGGATCTCTCACCGTCCGTGGTGCCCGCCGCGAAGCTCATGCCCATGGCTGGCGGGCACGTGCGGCCGGCACGTGTCCACGGCGACGGCTGCACCGTCACGTTGCCCATGTCCAGGAACACGTGCCGGAAGTCCACGGGGCCGGACAGCTCCGCCTGCGACACGTGTGCAGACACAGGGCAGTACCGGTATGACAGTGGGTGCCGCACAGGAAAGTCTACTCACAGGAAGCCCGTTTGCTCCAACGGCCCAAGATGCGAATCCCATTGCACGCCCTGTCGTACGAGTGTACGGCAGCCCCTGTTGCCCCCTGTCGCCACCCCTACCGTGGCGTTCTGGTAGGTGGCCTGTGCCGCAGCGAACTGCCTCAGGCCGATGACTGCTGCCGAGGCCGCGTCGTCGGGCCAGGCGGGGCCGCGGCCGTGGCACTGCTCGTTGCGGCCGTTGCAGGTGGAGGTAGCTACGTCGCACGGCAGACCTGCACATGGATGCCGCACAGGGACGTGTGGGAGAAGGGTCATCAAATGCTGCACGGCGTTACCAGCCGGCTTGGGAAAAATTGACGCTGGGTTTGCGGATAACGGCACGCTGGGGCAGGACACAACAATGTTGGATACGTTCAGGTACCTGCAACCACATGGATGAGCCCCAGCACACCAAGCGCCACGTGTGTTAACCCACCCGTGTCAAGGCAGAAGGCGCCCATCGTGTTCGGGCTCGTGTCGCCCACCGATGCCTGCGCCACCGCCGCAACGAAGCCCTTTGCAAACCGGAGCCGGGCAGCCGCCGCCGCCTCTTCCCACGCCGCCCCTCCCGCCGCCCCTCCTGCTCCGACTCCTCCCCCGCTCCCGCCTGCTTCCCCTGGCTTGAGCCTCAGCACCTCTGCCCGGGGCTCAAACCCCACCGCGCCGTACGCCGCCGCCAGCGCTGCACCAGCGCCGCCACCACCGCGGCCGCCATCCGCCGCCGCCGCCGCCCATGCCTCCAGCGCGATCTGCGCCGCCCCCTTGTTGTCGCCGCTGACGAGGCGGTTGGTGTTGTTGAGGGAGGTGCAGTGCACGGCGAACCACGACAGCAGCCCGCGCCCAGCACCAGCACCGTCCTGTGCGTCCTCCAGCCGGAGCACCGTAAGGTCGGTGTCCACGTTGTGGGCGTACCTGGGAGGCGGGCCGAAGTGAAGCCTTAACGCACATTTGGAATGCCCAACCTTTTGACGTATGTGATGTAGCGCAGTAATGTTGTACTGTAGCACGTTCTGCACGTACGGATCGTCGTTCAGGGGAGGCAAGAGGATGCAATACGGCTGAATACGGGCATAGAGGAGTTCACAACGGCAGGTTGGTTGGCACAGACATGGTAAAAGCGTTCGCCATACGCGCACTACCCAGCCAAATGACGGCGTGCTTTCGATGCGAAATGAAGACAGAGAGCCTGGTGCCGGCGACTACCTATCTTTGCGTGCGCTGTGCAACGAAACATTACGCAGTGCGACTACCGTATGCACGCTGTGCTTCCCTGCTGCACTCGACGGCACCGTGGTGTGCTGTCCAGCATCCTCCCTGCACGTCCGTCCGCACCTGCTGCGCTCTTCCTGTGGGTTGGCGTCGTAGGCAGTAGGGCTGCGGTTGATGCTGCCGCCCAGCAGGTGGCCCGCGCCCAGCAGCACGCGGGAGGGACGCAGGGAGCCGTGCGCCCCGCGGACGGCCTGTGGAGGTGTAATAGTTGGGGAGCGGTGAAGCAGGGAACAGCAAGAAAGTGGAGCTCACGAGGGAGCTGCCAACCTTGTGAAAACCGGAAAGTACCGTATGCTGGCGTTGGTTCGGTGATGTCCTACGCTTGTTTGCCGAATGCACAGCAGGCAGGGCGCTGGTGCTTTCCTAGCCTTCAGGCCACGCACCTCCATGATGCCATCCACCATGGCATCGAACGTCTCCTGTACGAAACCCAGTGACGTAATGCCGTACAGCACGTACTGCAGGAAGCCCGCCGGGCTGGCGTGCGTGTGCGTGCCGCTGATCGCCACGTTGCCCCTGTCGTACAGGTCGCCGTACTCCGCTGCCAGGCGCTGCCGTACGCGCATGGTGACTAACTGCGAGGCCATGCACGCGTCCATGCTGACGTACACGAAGCGACGCCTGCAGGGTGGTCAAGGGGATAGTGTGGGGTCGTAGGGTGCGGTACAGGGTGAAGATGGGTGCTGAAGGGCGGTGGGGTGTTAAAGGGTGGGGTGTTAAAGGGTGGGTTGACACCGGGAGGCCGAGGTATGCGTGGTGTAGTGCGCCGCATGTTACGCGGCTAAGTGACGCCTGGAGGGTGGTGATGGGTTGTGATGGGTGGCGAGATGCGGTACGGGGTGAATGATGCTGAATGGCGGTGGGGTGGTAAAGGGTGGGGTGACCCCCGGAGGCAGAGGAGAGGCATGCGTAGTGCATGGCATGTTACACATCTGAAGGCTTCGGGCCGAGTAGTCAGGACGCTCCCGTCGACAAGGTTGTATGCACAAAGCCAAAACCCAGAACAATCAGGCACAGGCCACCGGTACCCCGAATCGCAGCCCCCTTGCTCACAACACGTTCACACCGGCACCATGCGCTATTCAATGCCATGACCCTACCTGCCCCATGTCATCGTCCCCATGCTCACACCAAACACGCCCACCTGGGCTCTGCTGCGTCTGCAAACGCAAAGGCTCGTGCGTACAGCCTGGTGTGTAGCCCCTGGGCAGTTTGCTCGGGGCGAGCGTAGCCCTGGGGCAGCAGCGCACGCGGGCGTGGGTGAGGGTCACGTCATGTACGGAAGCATTACCGTGCCGTACAGTATGAAGATTAAGTAGCTGTGGAGGCCACGCGTTGGTTGCTGCACACTGGTACGCAGCGTGACGATTGTGATCAGCCTAGCACGCGCTGATGCCAGGAAGGGCCTTGGCCGCCCCGACGCCCCTCGATCCTCACCATGAGATTGACATCGGCCACCGGCCCTGTGATGTCTCCAACACCTGTTGGTCACAGGGGCGGAGAGGGGGGCAGCCGCAGTTTGCCAGAACGTGCAGACGGCTAGCGCTTACACCTAGGGATGGTACAAGCACGTGCCGGAAATATGTCGGACGCTGGCTTGGCGGAAGCTGCGGCGATCCCAAGAGCACACACATCTCATTTATTAATTTATGTTGGTCCCGTTGACGTGGGACGTTCGTTTCAGCAGGTAGACCATGCATAGCACCAGGCCGTGCCTTCCGCCCGCTGTGACACGCCACCCTATAATTCCAGTGCTCATGCGGCACGCGCTGGCAATGCCTGGCCCTACCGATGCCAACTAAGTAGCCCGAGCCGGCACAGGTGGAGCTGGCCAGCACCGCCAGGAGCGTCCGAAGGAGGAGCTTCGCCATCCTCCTTCAACTGTTCGGGTCGAGCGCTGCCCCGTCCCAGAGGCCGTCCATAGACTACATGAATTCAGCTATCACATGAAGCACTGCTAGGTACTTTATGGCAACCGTTGAACGCCAAGACAGCGGCAGCGCGTCGAGGACCGGTACACGAGCGATGCTTGTTATGCTGCGAGCGTGCAAAGCCTCCACCTTGAATATAAGCGACAGTTAAGCTATGTAGCTTTGTGCCTTTGGAAAGTCGGCAGGCCCCCGTTGGACGCGAAACCTTACGCCACGCAACCTGACCAGGGGGGCCCCAGGGGAGCCTCCTTCAACGACAGCGGGTATGGTGCAGCCCCTGCCATGCTCTCTGCAAACCTTCCACTGCAACTTGCAGGCATACTCGTATCGATATCCGGCTCATACCTGCTCCATGCTAGGGGGGTCCTGGGAGCAGGATAGTGGTAATGCACAGTGCTGCAAGCGGCTACCCACGTGCCCAGACGTGCCTGAGGTCTCCCCTGACGGCCGTTGACCGTTTCGCAGGGGCCTGTGGGCCTGCCACCATACTGAAAGACGCGCCTATCCTATGAAAGGAGCATTAAACTGCCGCAGGGCCAAGGTAGCTTGGAGAAGGTGGCCAAGCGCAGATAGCCACACGCTCTCCACCTCGCCTTACGCTGCTGCTCCTCCGCTTTGTAACGTATCATTTATTGTGTCCCGAAGCTAGTATAGTCTTAGCTGGACGTAATGCAATCAGCACTAAGGCAACGTCTTTGCAGACGTTGCCAGGCGTCAACTCCAAACCGACGATGCGCGGTGTTGGCGCGGGCTACACGGGGCGCCGGCGACCACGGATCTGCCCTTAATGTTTCCTTACAATCCGAACATGAGGTCAAGCACAGTCAGGCAGCGCAGTCGGCCGTACCCGGGCCCTCCGCGCCTGCCGCAGCTAGCACTGTGCCCCCGCCTGATCCCGACCTCTTGGCAGACTTTCAGCACCCTGTGGATATCGAGCAGGTACACACCGTTTGGACAGCAGGGTTGGGTGACGTGGAATGCAGATTGTGGAGTGGAACACGTCTGCCAGGGAATAGTAGGCACGTGTTGCTGGCGGTTGTCAGGATGGGGGAGCGGGTGTGCAGCGACGAGAGGTGATGAAAGCTCGTGGCAGCAGGCGCACCGCTGGCAGGCAGGGCTCTCCCTTGGCCCCACCGGCAGCCCGGCACCGCCCATCCTACTGGGTCCAGCTCCCGCTCCCTGGCCTTGCATGCACCGGAACGCTGGCGACGCTGTGCGGAAGCAGCATGGCCTTGTGCACGGATGCTGCGCTCTGCCTGGGGTTCCGCACCCCATGCCGCCCTGTTGCTTCCTGTCCCCTTACCCGCCTCTCCACCCTCCAACCCTTTATCCCGCTTTATTCTACCTCACTTTCCAGCCTGTCTTCTTCCATCCCCCCATACGCAACCACACGGTGGCCGTATGCCAGAATGCCACGCTCCGCTGACACCCCTTGATAACGCTCCGCTGTAACCCCTGAGCCCAATCTGTCTTCAAACAGCTCAGTTCCGCCCCGTGGGCCGCCCGCCCGCCCCACAATTTGAGCAGCTTGCCGGTCTCGAACGAGCTAAAACACCCGCCCGCCCCCGTCTCCCTTTACAACGCCCATCCCCCGCCCCAGTTCCGCTCCATGGGCTACCGCATGGTGGACATGGTGTGTGACTACTACAGCCAGCTGGACAGGGGGGAGGTGCGCGTGAGGCCGGACGTGCAGGTGGGGGAACCGGGTGGGGTCGCTGGGTGGGAGGAACAGGGCGGGTAGGGTTGGCGCATGGGGCACCTGGCAGGCTGTGCATGCAGGCTAGGGTGTCAAGGAGGTTACCTTGCATGTCGCATCACGTGTGGTAACAGGTGGTTGCACCGTTGGGGCGTGGGCGGGGCCTGCTCACTACCTGTGCTGCTGGCGGGTGGAGGCCGGACGCGGAGCCAGGACTGCCGGAATGGGGTATCTGGGGCTCATGTGCAGTTCATGGGGTGCGGGAGGTCAGGAAGATGCACGCCACAGCACTCTCATACTCTAGATGACCGTTGCACGTGTGCTCCATGCACCCACCACCTGGGGCTGGGGGCACGTGTCTTCAGCCAGTGCCCGCCACCCATGCCCTCCAGAGCACGGAGTAGCTCGTTGTGACGCTCACGCCACACTTTCCTTGGGCAGTCGTCCCAAAGCCTCCTTGTGCCCTCACCCTACCTTCCCCCTGCCCCTCCCGCCCGCAGCCCGGCTTCCTGCGCGGCCGCCTCCCCCCTTCCGCCCCCGAGCAGCCGGAGCCCTTTGACGCAGTGCTGCGGGACCTGCACACCACGCTCATGCCGGGTGGGTGCACAAGCTTGTAAGTGTGTGTTTGCTAAAACACGTACACGTACACGTACACGTGCTTGGACGCTGCTCGGCGCTGCGGGAGCGGCCAGCGGCGGGATCTGCACACCACGCGCAGGTCGGGTGCGTGCGCATTGCGTCGTTGCATGAAACAACACAAGCAAACAGCATTACTGGCAATGGCCGTCGCACCCCAACCTGTGCCGCCGGTCCAAAAGTCCCTGTGCTGCCAGGCATGAGGCCCTGGTGATCTCGCTTCCAACCCACAGCGACCTACCGCTTGCTTGCATGAGCGGTGTACCTGTTTCTCCCGACCCCCCAGGCGTGCTGCACTGGCAGTCTCCCTCCTTCTTCGCCTACTTCGCCGCCAACGCCTCCTTCCCCGCCATGCTGGCCGACCTGTGGGCTGGCGCCCTCAACATGATCGGGTTCAGCTGGGCGGCCAGCCCCGTGGGCACAGAGCTGGAGATGGTGGGTCAACTAGATGTGGAACCTGTGAGCCATGGGCTACTGTCACCAACCCCCGGGGCACAGAGCCGGAGATGGTGTGTGCGGGACATTACCCGTGTGTCACGGGCGGTGGGTCGCCGGCGGTGGCATGGAGCTGGAGGTGGTGGGTGCGGGGCAGGGCCTGTGACCGGGCGGTCAGGTGGCCCCAAGTGCACTGACCTGTCACTCCGGAACGCCCGCGCGTTTACCAATCGCCTTCACACTGCTGCACACCCATCGAGGAGCCTGCACGCGTTCCCCGCAACGGTCCGCATGCCGTCGGAGCGGTTGGTTTGCTCAGCCAGGCCCTGTACTATAGTGCCCATATCCACCTCCCGTCCTGCCACGCTAAAGCTGCACCTGTCATCCCTTCCCTTCCCTCCTGTGCCGAGGCCATGATGGACTGGCTAGGTTTCATTTAACACGAACAGCGTGGTTGTCACCCCGACGCCATTCAAGTCCTCCTGTCCCCAACCCCACACCAACACCAACCCCAGGCCATGATGGACTGGCTAGCACAGCTGTGCGGCCTGCCGCAGGAGTTCATGTGCAACGGAGGGGCGGGGCCTGGGGGTGGCGTCATTCAGGTGCGTGACACAGCGGCTGGCGTGGAGGCAACAGGGAAGGCTGTGGATCCGTAGCTCAAACCCAGTGTTTGTTTGACGGGGCGACGTCATCCAGATGCGCGGCGCACCAGGCCAAGTGAACAGTACTCCCTCACCTGAAGTCGAACGTGTTACTGCCAAGCCATAGCCAAGCTGCAGTGGAGCGTGCGCACAGTTCGGACCCCCTGTCTGTGGTATCCGCCTGCAGTACCTGCAAGGCAGCACCAGTGAGCAGTGGCGGTTGTCTCCTACCCAGTTGAATTCAGACTTGAGCCACACGCTGCCACCTGCTCCTGCTCATCCTCGCTGAATACTGCTCACCCCCAACCCACACTGCTCACCCCCGGTTTAGTAATTTTTCCGCTATGCGTTCAACCCCTTCCCACGGGCACCTTTGCCCCCAACCCACCGGCCGTTCCGCCCTCAGGGTGCCTGTGATCTGTAGTCAAGGCCTGTGCCACACGCTGGCCCGTGCAGTCGCCCTCGTGCCTCTGCTCACCCCAGCCGTATGACACTGCCCGCCCTTGCCCACCGGCAGGGCACCACCAGTGAGGCGGTGGTGGTGGCGCTGCTGGCGGCCCGCGCCCGGGCGCTGCGGGGCAGGCCCCCCGGGGACGCCCTCAGGCTGGTGGTGTACTCCTCGGACCAGGTGGGTCGGGGGCAGGGGTTTGGAGTTTGTTGGGGACAGGGGACTGCCACCGCTCCGAAACCACTTCCCCAGGCCCCTAGCGAGCGGTGAGAGGGGTCTCACGGTGGAGAATGCGCGGCACTTGGGGCATGTGGGCTGAGGGGTATGGGGGCACGTAGGCATGGGGTCCATGCGCCGCCACAGGTGCGAGCGTCTCAAAGGTCTTGACGACCTGGTGCGTTGGTTGATCCTAATCTACAGCGCACTCATGTCATGGGCGTTCTGACCGTAGAGGCCTGGCTGCCCGTGCTGACAGATTGCCGTTGCTCGGCAGTCGTGTGTAGCGCCTGGCCATGTACCCAGGGTACACCCCAGCACTGCCCTGACCCCAGCACTGCCCTGACCCCAGCACTGCCCTGACCCCAGCACTGCCCTGACCCCAGCACTGCCCTGACCCCAGGACTGCCCTGACCCCAGCACTGCCCTGACCCCAGGACTGCCCTGACCCCAGCACTGCCCTGACCCCAGCACTCCCCTGACCCCAGCAGTCCCCTGACCCCAGCACTGCCCTGACCCCAGCACTGCCCTGACCCCAGCACTGCCCTGACCCCAGCACTGCCCTGACCCCAGCACTGCCCTGACCCCAGCACTGCCCTGACCCCAGCAGTCCCCTGACCCCAGCACTGCCCTGACCCCAGCACTGCCCTGACCCCAGCACTGCCCTGACCCCAGCACTGCCCTGACCCCAGCACTGCCCTGACCCCAGCACTGCCCTGACCCCAGGACTGCCCTGACCCCAGCACTGCCCTGACCCCAGCAGTCCCCTGACCCCAGCAGTCCCCTGACCCCAGCACTGCCCTGACCCCAGCACTGCCCTGACCCCAGCACTGCCCTGACCCCAGCACTGCCCTGACCCCAGCACTGCCCTGACCCCAGCAGTCCCCTGACCCCAGCACTGCCCTGACCCCAGCACTGCCCTGACCCCAGCACTGCCCTGACCCCAGCACTGCCCTGACCCCAGCACTGCCCTGACCCCAGCACTGCCCTGACCCCAGCACTCCCCTGACCCCAGCACTGCCCTGACCCCAGCAGTCCCCTGACCCCAGCACTGCCCTGACCCCAGCTCTGCCCTGACCCCAGCAGTCCCCTGACCCCAGCACTGCCCGGACCCCAGCACTGCCCGGACCCCAGCAGTCCCCTGACCCCAGCACTGCCCTGACCCCAGCACTGCCCTGACCCCAGCACTGCCCTGACCCCAGCACTCCCCTGACCCCAGCACTCCCCGGACCCCAGCACTCCCCTGACCCAGCACTGCCCTGACCCCAGCACTCCCCTGACCCCAGCACTCCCCTGACCCCAGCACTCCCCGGACCCCAGGGCCCAGCTTCACTCCTGTCCATCACGCTTGAGCCACCTGCTGGCCCTGCGTTCCGCCCCCCTCGAGCCCACTCCAACTCCAGCTGTCCGTGCTGACAGGTGTAATAGCGTGCCAGCCATGTGTACCGCTGTTCCCGCAGGGCCCCCTACCACGGTCCGCCGTGCCTGCTTACAACATATGCTTGTCCCCACCGGTTGCCCTCAGGCCCACTCCTGCATGCATATTACTGCGAGGGGCAACCTTAGTAATGATAAGCTGCCACGGCCCTGTTCGCCCCCAACAGGCCCACTCCTGCGTGCGCAAGGCGTGCATGGTGGCGGGCATCGACCCCCGCCACGTGCGGCTGCTGCCCACGCGGCGGGAGGACGAGTGGGCGCTGAGGCCGGAGGACTTGCGGGTGGGTGTGGAGGCAAGCCGGGTGGCAGGGAGAAGGGTACAGCGCTTGTGCGGCTGTGTGCAGCCTTGTTTGACCTTGGCACAATAAGCAACGCTTCGTGCTTTTTGATCGTCAGATGGAAGTTACTTGTTGGGTAGAAGAGCATGGCAGGAGCAGCTTCGCCGCTACATGCATCAGTCTGGCCGTGTTTGAGACTTACGACGGGATCTGCCATACTGGCATAGGGTGTCACTTTGTCACTTTGCCTGCCCACACGCCGCCCTTCCCAGGCTGCCATGTCTGCGGATATCGCCGCCGGGCTCATCCCCTGCTTCGTGGTGGCTACCATCGGCACCACCAGCAGCTGCGCGGTGGACCCCGTGGGGGACCTCGCACAGGTCGCCAGCAGGTGCGGGCTGATAAGGCACGTGCACTTGCCACGTGGTAGTAACACACCACCGGTGCACCATCAGCAGCTGTGCAGTGGACCCCACGGCAAAGATTGTACAGGTGGCTTGCGGGTGTTTTCCCACGAGAAGGGTTACGGGTGGATTGGTGCATGTGGGGGCTGATACAGGTACGAGAGAACACGCAAGCGCACGGCCATTGGTACCGCTAGCAGCTGCACAATTGATCCTTTCCTTTTGGGGGAAAAGCACGGAGGTGGCGCGCAGCTGGGGCGGGCGCTGCAGCAACCACAGACCAACGCCCGGAACCAGTCCTGTCGCTGTCACAGCTGTGGCGTAGCTGCAGGGGAGACCTCCCCTGCATAGCTGCGTCTCACGTGTCGCCGCAGGCCTGCCTTCATTCCCACAAACCGCGTTTCCTTGCATGCTACAAGGACAAGCTGTGCATGCCACGTATTCTGCACTTCCCAAAAGCCCTCGCCACGTGCAGCACGTGTGCCGTGAACGCCCGTCCCCACCACGCCCCAGCTGCGGCGGCGCGTGGGTGCACGTGGACGCGGCGTACGCGGGAGCCGCCGCGCTGCTGCCGGAGCAGCGGCACCACTTCATGCCTGGGCTGCAGCAGGTAGACAGCTACAGCTTTAACCCGCACAAGTGGCTGCTGGTGTCGTTCGACTGCTGCGCGCTGTGGGTGCGCGACGCGGGGCCGCTCAAGGAGGCGCTGTCGCTCACGCCCGTGTTCCTGCAGGTGAGGCGGGGGTGGGGTGTGGGCTGTGGGGTGTGGGGTGTGCAGTGGAGAGACGGTGTGTGATTAGGGCGTTGCAAGCTGCTGCGAGACCCAGACCTGAAACCAACAAGGTGGATCGGTGAGATTGCAGATGCGGGTGGCAGGAGAGAGGCCCCCATTTGGCGGAAAGTAACCGTTCAAGGGCAGAGTGATTGCAAGTGCGCAACAGGGGTTGGTGTGGGGAGTTGGGGGCGTGCATGGGGACGGGAGGTCGGTTGCACGGGACTGGGATGAAGGGAGGTGCGGAGGGCGAGCGACTGAAAAAGGAGAGGGCTGCAAGGGCCTCCAGGAAACACCCTGCGGGGCTGAGGCATGTACGGAGTACGAACAACTCAGTTTGAGGGGGCGGTACTGGTTAGAGCTGAGGAGTTGCTTAGAGACCGCGCAAGTGTGTGTAAGCGGAGGTCACATTGTATGACACCAACAGTCTGCATCTGACTGCTGACGTAATCCCACTTGTCCCCTGGGGCTAATCAACTTGACGGCCTTAGCTAGGAGCCCTTGTTATCCCTGCTACTGACTTACTGATATGGTCATTCCGTGCCCCCCGGTCGGCAGGCGGCTGGCAATGCGCTCGACTACAAGGACTGGCAGATACCGCTGGGCCGGCGGTTCAGGTATGGCGGCTGCAGCTGGGTCGACTAACGGCGTGCTCTTGGCGTGTACGACATGCACCCATCTGCTGCAGCTCGCTCGCGTTACGTGGATAGCTGGGGAGGGGAGGGCGCACAAAGGCCGATACCGTATCCGCAGCCGCGCAAGCCGCGTGTGCCGTAAAAGGTTCTGGGTGAATGCCGAAGGACCAGTCCAGTTGGCGGTTCGGGGACCTTCACAGCAGGGGAGGCCCCGCGCTTGATCGCCTGGATATGTACCTGAACTACGAACATGCTCGAACTGCGTTTCCCTGACGGTTCCGCCATGAAGCCTGCGTCTTCCCTGCTACCGAAGTACAGCGTACAATGCAGTCGGCCCATGGCATATTGGACAGTCGGGCTCAAGTGTAATGGCACGCGTTCGTTGCTGCACGTGTAGGTCCTTGAAGCTGTACTTCGTGCTGCGCATGTACGGCGCGGAGAAGCTGCGGGCCTACCTCCGCCACCACATTGCGCTGGCGCAGGTGCGTGTGTGTACTGTGTGGGCTGTGGGGAAGGGAGACGATAGGGGTAAGGCCGTGCTGCAGGCACCTGCGGAGGAGCAGGGTGTGGTGGTTGCGGGCCCGAGGATCTGCGGCGGCCGGTCAGGCCCCAGGTCTGTGAATCATAGGTGTGTCCATGACGCATTGTGCAAGGCCAGCGTGATGCACTACTTGCCGTGCCAAAGTTGCTGCCATAGTTCCCTGAAGCTATGTATGTTTTTACAGTTTTGGTCCCCTTCCAGAGCCCAGCCCCATCCCGCTCGAAACACAGAGCTGGTCCCGAAATTGCATTGCGGGCGCCTGAAGTTGCATTGCGGGTGCCTGAAGTTGCATTGCGGGCGCCTTGTTTAAGAGCTGTACCCACTTACACCTGTGCTGGCCCACGTTCCTTCCAACGTCCCAAGTCCCAACACTGCCGTCCGAGCCAGGTCGTAACCATACCCTCGCCGCTGCGCCCAACCCACGCTGCCCTTGCGTGCAGGTGTTTGCGCGGCACGTGGAGTCGGACCCCGACTTTGAGCTGGCGGCGCCGCAGCGGTTCGGCCTCGTGTGCTTCAGGTGCGTCACATGGCCCAGCGTGGCCCTCTCCATGGGCACATTACGATAGTGGACTTCTTGTTGCCATCATGAATTCCTGGGAGAGCTTGGAAACGCTGCTGCCATGCCGCTGCCGGAAGCCACTGAGCGTTCAGTAGCCAGCCGAGGCAGCCAGCACCGACATTCCAAGACATGATAAGCATCAGAGGTACGGCAGCACTATTGCCGTACCCGTCATCTCGTGTATTCTGCCAATACCAGGCTGCATGGCGCCGGGCGGGAGGCAAATGAGGCGCTGCTGTCGCACATCAACGCCAGCGGGCGCACCTTCCTAATACACACGGAGCTGGGCGGCGAGTACACGCTGCGGCTGGCGGTGGGCAGCAGCGGCACGCAGCTAAGACACGTGGAGGAGGCGTGGGAGCTGGTGCGGGGGGCTGCGGACAGGGTGCTGGGGAGGCAGCGGGAAGGCGGCGCCAACGGTGAAAACTAGGAGTCTCGGGCGCGGACGTGGCGCGGACGTGGTTGTGGTATCAACTACCCGCACGCCACTGCAGGCTGCACGCAAGTTGCCGTCAGTCCTTTATCGGATATGCACCCAGCCGCACTTGCTCCTGCCAACAGGCAGCGGTGCCGGTGGTTCAGGGGCCCGTTGTGTTGGTTCTGCGCGCGCCAAGGGCCTGCGCACGGTGCGGCGTGCTTGGGTGCCGTCGGAGGGTGCCGTGGGCCAAGGCCCATTCATGGTCACTTGCTTTGCCGGGCGTGAAGCAGGTGGTTGAATGCTCTTGAGGTTGGCGAGGTGGTGCCCCTCGTGAGCCCCGCGTGAGACGCGCAACGGCCATGCGGGTGCGAAAAGTGGACAATGCGCAAAGCGCGATGTGATATGCCTCTTGCTACCAAAGATTGATATTTTGTTGCGCCTGGTCCGTGTCCCAGGCGTGGCATCCTATGGGCCTCGGGGGCGAGCAGGCGAAAGGGTTGTTGCGTGCGGCGTAATCGGTCCCCACGCCCAGGACAAGGCACGGACAATAGGCGGAACTTGTAAGAAAATATAAGATAATCGTAACACCCTTTGCACTCATCAGCTTGAAGACTTAGGCACTTCGATTGGCCTTTCCACGTCACGTAAAGTCGGTTTTGTCCCACGTTTACCAGGATTGACACAGCACAGCATGCACTAGCGGCACAGAGCCTGACGCTTTTCCTACTGCATTCTGCTTTTGCGGTTGATTTGTTTGAAGACGCGTGCACTTACGTGGTATCGCGTGGCTGAAAGCGTGGATGACACGCCGGAGGCTGCCAACAAGCAGGGCCTTTATCCTTTGAAATACGTGTGCGTCCCCAAGCTATCAGACGAGGGTGCATTACCAGAGGTAGTCCTTTTCGTTTCCCTCCACTTGGCCACAGCTTTGTTGGGTCATCCTCGCACTAAGCGGGGCTGACAATTTGACAGGGTACAACTATTAAGCAAGTCGATTAAAGCCTGGTATCGGAGCTCTTGGCCTGGGTAATGCCACATGGGACGCTTGGAGGCAACGACCAGACTGAGCGCACGCCCGATGCGGACAGGACAGCGAGCAATATAGTTCTTGAAACGCGGCGAACTCCGCAGCACACTGCAGCACCGCCTGGGGCTCCAGCCCCTCCGCAGGACCCGGCTGCGGGTCCCCTCCTCCCGGGGGCGGAGCCGGCCCCTAGCAGTACCATGGACAGCTCCCCTCTGCCCCCGAAACCGCATCGGCCGGTTGGGTCAACGCACTCCTTCAACCAGACGTCCGCCCGGGCCCGGCGGACCGCTGCCCTAACGCAGGGCAGCAACGCTGCCAGCTTGGCCAACACCCCAGTTCCCGTGCCCACACCAGCTACGCACACCGCCTTCAACTCATTGGCTTGGCCTGGGGCCGAAGGAGCGTCAGGCAGCCTCAGCCGCCAGTGGCCTGATCCGCAGCTGTTTCTCACCCCAGCCGACGGCAGCTCCCAGCACCCCCACCAGCCCCCCTTCCCCCGCGAGCCCACCGCCCTTGGCCTCCAGCACAGCACCAGCAGCAGCCTGGGAGGCCGCCATTCCTGGAGCGGCAGCCTCAGCATCATGCTGGGCATGCTGCCATCCCCCTCCAGCACCCCCCACGGGCCCTTGTCAGCCATGCCCGCGCCCTCCACCTCCTCAGCCTTCGACCCCCTCTCCCCCCAGCCCTACCCGCCAGCGCCCTCGTTTCCTTCCCTCATCCCGTCCTGGAGCTCTACTGGGGCCGTTGGCCATGGGCCCCACGCACACGCCACCCCCCGTGCTAGCGCCACGGGGGGCGGCGCCAGCCCGTCCCCGTTCGCACTGGCCGCCGTGGATCACAGCGGGGCCAGCGTGAGCACCACCAGTGCGACCTCCACCACCACCGCCCACCACCGTGCAGCGGGCAGCACCAGCAGCACCGCGGCGCACGGCAACCACAGCGGTAACCTGCAGCCGCACGCTTCCCACACGGCAGCCTTGCAGAGCGGCGGCGGGGGGCCGCAGCGCAAGCCCTCCAAGGACGACTGGGCGCCCTTGCCGCTGCCCATGGCACTGCCGCCCCCGGCCCGGGCCGCCAAGGTCTCCCTAGCGCGTGTGCTGGCGGTGTCCTTCTGGCCCGCGCCCTTGGCTGCACTGCTTTTCGCGCTGGCCTTGTGGGTCGGAGGCCTGGGGGGCTGGGAGGTCAGCCTGCCCGGCGCGCAGGCGCTGTTCCTCATGTGGTGAGTGGGCGGGCCGCTGGGTTCGGCTAAGGGGAGGAACGGGCTGCCCCTGGCACCTGTCGCGAGCCGTGTGTGGCTCGGTGCGCTGGTTTAGTCCTTGCTGTTGCTCAGCGGCTGCCTTGCAAGACACTTTTCCACATTCCGCGAGATGTTGAGCGTTTCGACGTGCATGGACGTGCCGTAACCGCCATCTTTGCTTGCCTTTTCTCGCTCCGGCTGCCGCGCAGCTGGCTGCAGTGCTGCTGGTTCTTCTTGTCGCACAGCGCCGCCGCCACGGGGCCGCGTGCCGTACTACGGTACGGCCAGCTGGCGGCGGCGGCGCTGGGGGTGGCCATGCTGCTGCCAGGCTCCGGCTGGTACGGCAGCAGCCTGGTGGGCAGCAGCATCACCGGCATCGCGGGCGAGTACGACACGGCGTACGGCAGCGTCACCGGCAGCACGGCGGGCTATACGCTGCTGTGGCAGATGGGCATCGGGGCCGCCAAGGGCGGGTCCTGGTCTGGGTCTGGGTCTGGGGCAGGGGCGGGTGTGGAGTCGCTGGTGGACGCGGACGTGCACCACGAAATCATGAGACTGCAGGTGCGCGGAACGTGGGAGTCTGGGGCTGGGGCTGGGGCCGGGGCCGGGGCCGGGTTTGCTTACCTTCTGGTGGGGCGCAGTTACTGGAGGTATGGCTGGGTTACAGGGGGTTCCTGTTTTGCTCACGTGCTTGTAATGACCTGTGAAGCAAAGGCAGCAGCGACCTGGTTTGATCGACGTACGTGACCTGACCTGGCTTGCATCTGCCCTTGGCGCATTGCAGATTTCGCTTGGCGTCGTCCTGGGCATGTGGGTGCTGCAGCTTCTGCTGGCGGTAGCGTCCCCGCGCCTCCTACACATTGCAGCAGTGACCGGCACTGCGTTTCGGGGTAGGCCCGGCCCCCGCCCCTCGCGCTTTCGTCCGGACTTCAGCGCCGACGGAGCAGCACGGGGCAAGGACGCTGCGACTGCGGCCGACCAGGAGGATGGGCAGCCATACGATCCCGCCACGCTGCCGCTGACCCCCAACAAGTCGCACCTGGACCTGTCGTCGCTGCAGCACCTCAACCTGGAGCTGCAGGACGGCACCTCCGCGCCGTACAGCGGAGTACGGCACGGGCCATTCGGCTTCCAGGCCGCGTCTGCAGCGTCCCTTCCGTCCGCCGGGCCGCCGACCACCTGCGTTGGCTGCCTATCCGCCGCGTGCTTCCCGGCGTGCGCCCCGCGCGCAAAGGACGCTCCGTGTTCCAGAACACCGCAGCCGGCGCAGCGGGGTCTGAAGCGGCTGCTGTGGTGCTGTGGGGGACGCGGTGGGGCCCGTGCGCCGGCGTCGCTGGCGGGGGCGGTGGCGGCGCTGCCGGCGGCGGCGCAGCGGGTGCTGCTGTGGGTGGCGGTGGCGGCGCAGGTGGTGGCGGCGGCGCTGCTGGTGGACGCCACGGAGCCGCCCGCGGAGAGGCTGGCGCTGTCGCAGGGCGTGGCGATCAGCAGGTGAGTGGCAGGGGGTCGTAGCAATGCGCAGTGCATCGTTTATCACCTCGTGTGATGCCAGCGACTTGCAGTTACACTGGCCTGCCGGCCACACCACCACACATGATCGCGTGCCAATCTTGGCAACGAAGACCAACGAGCAATGACTGCTCGGCATGGCCTCACCTGGCCCCCTGCACCTGTGCCCTTTCCCCCTGAGACGCGCACCGCACCCCGGTGCGTTACGCATGCAAGCCATATGCTGCACAGGCGTGCTGCATACCGGCACACCGCCCTGCAGGTTGCCGTCAGAGGCATCCCACTTGCCGACCTGTGCACCTCATTACATGTCTGACTGACATCACTCGCTGCGATCGCGCCGCGTTGCCTCACCTGCCCCACCCCTACGCACCAATCCCCGTGTCCTCCCCTCCCCACAGCGCCCCGCACCACGCGGAGGCCCTCCGCAGGCTGTACCGCCACGCGGCGCTGTCGTGGGCCGCCGTGGCCGCCCTCGCCGCCGCCATGGCCGCGCCGCTGCTGCTGCCCGCGCTGCTGCAGTCGCGCCCGCTGCCGCACACGGCGCTGCTGCTGCGCCCTGGCGCCAGCCGAGCCCTGGGTCTGCAGCTGGTGGACTGGAACTGCGCCAAGGGCCTGGTGGCCTTCTCGCTTGCCGTGGCGGCGGGCTGGCCACTAGGCATCTACAGCTGGCAGCTGCTGCAGGTCGCGACGGTGTGCTACGGCATGTGGTTGCTGTACTTTGGTGCGCTAAGACACAGGCAGCAGCAGCTGCTGTCGCAGCAGCACCAGGGGCTCATGTCGTCCGGCAGCGTGGTGCCCGGCGCCAGGGCGGGCGGGTACCTGTCCGTCGCCATGTCGGACACAGGGGCCTTTCCGGCCGAGGGTTCGGCGGCTGCACCGGGCCAAGCCGGCGCACGGTCCTGGACCCCGGGCGGGCGGCCGTGCCTCTCCGTTTGCATCCCGGAGGGTGGCGTGGGCGCGGTGGGCGCTGAGGCCCTGCCGCTGAGCTCGTTTACGGTCATACCACACGTCGAGCTGGCACACGTGCTGGACGGGGTGCAGCAAAACGTGCTGCACAGCACTGCAAGCGGCCGCCGCGAGGTGGCGGCAGGGCCGCTGGGCGACGCTGGTGGTATGGCGCATGCCTTGCATGCCACGTCCAGCCCCATGGGCCGGCCGGCGTCCCCTGCCGACACAACATGCACCGCCAGCGCCACCGCCACAGGCACTGCCACGGACGCCGCCTCGCTTCCCATCTCGCCGTGCTCCAGCAGCCGCTCGTTCAACAGCAGCGCCGCAGCCGCGGACACGACCACTCACACTGTGACCACTTCCATGACCGCCTTCGCCACTGTTTCTGGCGCAATGATTGCGATGCAGCTGGGGGCTGGGCACGGCCCGGGCAGCGGCTGTCCCACCAGCGGGCCGGGCAGCACGGCCAGCAGCATCGCGCCGGCACACCCGCACGCGCAGCTGGCCAGGAGGGCACCTGGCGCGTGGAGCCAGCAGCAGCCGCAGCACTCCTTGCATGCAGTGCACGGGGCGCCGGCTTACACCCAGCACGGTACCAGAGCTTCCGATGGGGGAGGCACCGGCACGCTGACGTCCATTGTCAGTTGCCCCCCCCTGCCGCACATCGCAGCAACCGGGTCAAGCATCCCAGCAGCGCCGATCCTTCCGCCTAGCATGGGCTCAGCGCCCGGCAACCGCGGGCTCGAAACGGCGGTCGCTGTGCCCGCCTTTCCTGCCTGCGCTGGCGGCCCCAACGCTTCAACACGTCGGTTCCGCGCGTCAGTCTCCGCGTGGGCACGGGCGGCGGTGTCGCCCTGGGGCCTATTGACCCTGTCCTTGGCCGCCTCAGGTAGCCTGCTGTGGGCCACCCTGGTGGGACCTCCCCTGGCGGTGCTCGGGGACGAGCCCTTTGACGACTTCCTGGCCCTGGCGGACACCGGCCTCGGCGCCGCGGTGCTGGTGGTGGCGGCGGTGGCGGCGCCGGCGGCGCTGCTGGCGGCGGCGGCGTGCCTGGCGTGGATGGGCGCCAGCGGGGAGCTGGGCAAGCGGTGGCGCAGCGACAGGCTGGAGGGCCGCAGGTGCGTTATGGGTAAACTGCCACGAGCAGTTTTACACATAGTGGTACTCGTCTGTAGCACCAGACACATTTCTTGCACCCCTCCCGTCTAGAGTTGTGTTATCCCACTTGTCGTATCGCAGAGAGTGCGGCAAATGCTGGAGCCGCGAGGGGCCTGGTGCTTACTGCCGCCTACGCCCACGTCGGTGTCCCTAAAACCCAAACTAAAACCGAAACCGGGACAGGGACCCTCGGCCCAGGGTCGTCTCGTGATACCCCACGCCTCACACGGATTCTCTGCGCTTCATGCATACCCACGCCCTCGCCGCCTCCCCTTGCTGCCTCCTCCCCCAAGGCTTCAATGCTACGCGTGGGCGTGCGGCCCCCCGCTCGTGGTGGCGGTGGCGTCTGCCCTAAGCTGGGCGCTAGGCGAGCAGCGCAACAGCGTGGCGTTCGTGCTGGCGGAGAGCCTGCGCGCCGCCTGCCTGTGGCCGCTGGTGTGGCTGCTGGAGCCGTGGCTGCTGGGCGGCGCGGCGGCGGTGGGTGGATGCGTGCAGCACGCGGGGTGCGGTGCCACGTGCTGTGTGCTGCGGTGGGTGGGGCTGCGGCCGTGCGGCCCGGGGGTGCGGTGCGACGACCAGGCGGCGGGAGCGGGGGCGGGAGGACTGAGGGCGTGAGGTGGGGGAGCCAGGAGGGGCGGTGGGTAGGAGGAGTGGGAGCAGGATGGGGTGTGGGGCGTGGGTTACGTGACCAGGTGTTGGTGTTGGTGTGCATGTTGAGGCAGCGAGTGAGCTGTATGTGGAAAGGGGGGGAGCGTGGCTTGGGAGAGGTCGTGTAGGTGTTTGGGGAGTGGTGTTGTGCGTCGTGCAATGTTGGTTGCATGCTGGCATCGGCGTCGCTTGTCTGAGGCGTCACTGTAGGAGGGGTACTGCTACCCGTTCCAGTGGTAACAGTGGTAAGGTGGTGGGAGCGCAACCTGAGCGGCACCGTATGTAAGGATTTGTCCGTCGCATGACTTTCCTGTGTGCATGTGCATTGTATTGTAATCCATTTAAAACAGCGCTTGACGTTGCGAGTGGATCTTGGTCTTGGCGGAGTTGTTGACATGTCCGGCTTCGGCTCCTGCGGCAAGGCCAACAGCGCATGTGCAACTGCGCCCGCGAACTCACCTGACGGTATTCACCACACTTATGTGCATTGTATGTCCTGACACCTCGCAGCCTTCTGGCATTGTTGTGACTGATGACGAGTGCGTGTGATGGACGACGGTTTCGGCTGCACCGCCAACTCCAAAGCCTTCGGCATGCAACAGCCGTATCTATGTTGGGATGGCATTCTGATCTGTTGCAGCATGGGCAGTATCGGCGTATGGCAGTCTGCTATGATGGTATAACACATGCTGGCAGCAGGGCGCGACTGGAGCCAGTACCACGGCGCGTGCTACAGGAAATCCCTGGCGTGTTCGGCACGGGGGATTGGGGCTAAGCGTGTCTGCAAGCCCTCTGTGTGCCGTTCGGCCGCACGTTCCTTAAGTGTTATCTTGCACACTCCGAACGGCTAAGCCATCGTTCAAACTACGCAGTGCAGCCCTGACCATGTGACCCGGGTCTGGCACCATTTTTATCAGTCGGTACGTAAAGCAGGAAGGCCAGGAACTCCCAAAGGGTCCCCCTGCATGCCATGTAGTCCAAACAAATGATGGTGGGGTTCCCTGACCCTGGGTTGAGAATCAATGAGCCAAGTCCCCCTGGAACCATCAAACGCTGTGAAGGCGGGGACCACTTGGCCCGTCCCCCCATGGCACCTCGTATTCGGCGGAGGCCGCGACACAGACTGCAGGATACAAGGTTCCGGGTGGGGATGTTAAGTTGTGAAGAGACTTTTGGGTAGGGGTAGCCACGCACTCACCACGAGATGCCCCTGGCCCAAGGGTCGCGGTTTCGGGTTTGATTTGCGTTTTAATGATTGCATTTGAGACCCAACAATTGGTCGTTATGCTCAAGTTTTGGTGAATTATCGTGCCTGGTTAGTCTTCTAGGCGTCCTGCACCAGGGACTGAAAGCTTGGGGAAAGGGAAAGCGCCGCCCTTTGAACGCCCTCCAAGACGTTTTGCGCGGCAAGTCGCAGGGCGTCTTGTGTGTCACAGCAGTCATATATTGTACATGTTGAACTTATTCTTGGTTCGCGTTGTTGAGAGGCCGGTGCACCGACCCCAGCGGTGCGGTGCGACCCGCCGCGCAACCACCAACTGTGATGCCACGCGTAGCACAAGGCCGTGCCTCGGCCTAGGCGCCTCGTGCAGCTTACGTAACCCCGTGTGTAACCGAAGGTCACAGGCCACCGCCGGGCTGCGAGAAAAACTGTGCGGTTGGCCTGGGAAGGCAGGGAGGCCATCCAGGCCTGCCTCCGGCCCGGCGATACGGCAAAAGCGACTAGAAGGGAAAGCAGTACTTAGCTGTCACCGAGTACGCATCAACGGCAGATGTGGCACAATTGACGCAAATTGCGATCAGCGCCAATAAACAACCCCTGCTGGCTGCAGTAACCGTTGCATCCAGATACCATGGCGCGCCGTTCCGTGTCAGCGGCTTTGCTCCTTGCAGTTGCACTGTGCGCGGGACTTTATAGAGCTCAGGGAGTGACCAGCGTTGTGACGGAGTGGCTGACGGTGGCGCAGAACAGTGTCCTGGCCCTTGGGGTGGAGCATCAGCAAGCCGCGCGGGTGTACGGTATTGTGGCTACAGGTAAACTCCTCAAACTGAAATAGTGCTTGTATCAGAACTACAGCCAGAACCTCTGTCTGTTGTGTCGAGCAAGCTGGCGAGGTGCGTGACGGTTAGCGCACGCCGCCACGTGCGCGCGTGTCCTCTGGCCTCTGGCGGACCCTTCCACTGGACGGTCAAAAGACTAACCAGTACTGGCTTTTATACTAAACCCTCATCCTTGCAGCGCAATATGACGCCATCAAGTGGGCACGGAACTTCAAGCAGGCCAGGATCCCCGAGGAGGCGGCCGCCGGTAAGAGGGACAGGCACCTGGCCCCTTTCATTGTGCCTTGCCGGAAGCAGGATCTTCAGCGCCACGTAGGCTGGCATGAATCGTAACCGTATGCTTAGCTCACGCCTGCCTAAGGAGCAGAATTAGCCTCGTTATGAGTGCATAGTCCGTCCTTGCCGCACTGACTCCCGGGCAGCTCCGCAACGTGCCCCCGCTACTGCATGCGCTCCCGCTCTGCTAATCCACACCCTGCCGCCGCCAACCTTACAGCCTACGCCAGCCACTCGGCGCTCTCGCACCTGTTCAACTGGCGCCAGACGCCCGTGTACGACCCCGCCCTGAGCGGCCAGCTGGCCGCCATCTCCGGCTGGAACGACACCCTGCTGCCCGTGCTGCGCGACAACCTGGTCAAGCGCGTGCAGCGCATCCTGACCACCAGGTGGGCTACGGAGGATAACCGTATACACCAAGAATGCATAGCGTCTCGTCATGAGTAGCCGCCATACACTTTGTACGTGTGACTCCTCGAGGCCCGGCATTCTGTCGTCGAGCTGCTGGGTGATAGCTGCCGCTGCTTACCCCTCACTGCTGGCGGGGCCCTCACTGCGTGCTGTTCGTTGTCGTTGCTCTTTCTCCCCGTGGCAGGCTGTCGGACGGCGCCAGCGTCTACGCCGCCTTCACGCCCTTCAGCAACAGCACCGCCAACTTCGGCAAGTACCAGTTCACCCCGGGCCAGGTGCGTGGAGGCGGGCGAGGGTTGTTGGAGGCGCTGACGCCTTCCGCTGCCATCAGCCGCCGCTGTGCCCTTGAACGCCTCCTGGCATGCATGGCGTAGAGTTGAAAAAGTACTAAAGCCTGCCAAGGATAGCGTTTGTGCCTGTTGTAACAGCAGCAGCCCGTGGCTCCGCTTCCGGAAAGCTCCATCGTGTCATCCTCACACGTGTCCCTCATCCCGTCCCTGCCGCTGCGTGCAGACCACGGCGCGCTACCCCCAGGTGGCCAACGCACTTGGCTTCTACCTCACCCGCAACGACATCTCCAACTTCACTGCTCCCTTCAAGGCCTTCAACCTGTCCGACCCCCAGTATGCCAAGGACCTGGAGCAGGTGTGCGGTGTGCGGGCGCAGCGGCCGAGAGCAGGCACGTGTCTGGTTCGCAAGGGTAGCCTTTGAGCGTCGCTGCAGCCACCGTAAGATCGGAGTTACGCATGGCGGGCATGGTATTTTGTGGCCCCATCGCCGTTTTAACGCGATGTACACGCCCAACTGCCGTTACGCCCGCAGGTTTACCGCCTGGGCTCTATCAACTCCACTGAGCGCTCCGAGTACGACACCAACTCGCCGCGCTTTTGGGCTCTGGGCACTGGTGAGGCACCTGCACGGCGCGTGAAAAAGCTCCCTGGATAGAGGATTGTGCATGGCGGCACATGGCCGATCGTTGGCCGCCGTTGGCAGGTACCATCCGGCACTACCTACCTTGCATGTGTCGAGGGCTGCCTGTTCTGATATGTAGCCGGCCTGTCAGGGCAATGTCTCTGGCTTGCCAATTGTTACTGGGCGATATAGCCCCTCGCCTCTGCGCATGGCCGTGGGTTTACGCCAGCCTGAACACGCGCATGCCGTGCACCTGCATGCGTATGTACCTGCCATCACCGCATCCTTCAGCGCATGCTATGCACCTGCCTCACAAGCGTTACCGTACACCGCTGCTGTCCCCGCGTGCTGCAGGCACCGGCACCATTGCCGGCGTGTGGCTCAACATCTCCATCTCCGTCATCCCCGACAACACCTCCCTGGCCCACCAGGCTCGCTTCTTCCAGCTGCTGACCTCCTCCTTCTGGGACGCGGCCATTGCCTGGTACGTACCTTATTTAATTGGCACGTGTGTCAGCGTGCTGCTGGGTGCCCGCTGGTTGCCTGTCGTGGCGTGTGAAATGACCGCCTGCCGCTGTGCCCACGTCTTGACGAGCGCGTACCCGTGCGAACGGGCCACGGAGGCTAGGTGCTCGTCCCAAAGTCCACACATGCTCTGCTCTTTGAAGTGCCTGATTTCCTTGTATCGGCTCCCTTCACAGCTGGCGCACCAAGTACCGGGAGCTGTTCTGGCGCCCCATCACCGCCATCAGGTGAGCGGGTGTCGTGCTGCCACTTGTGTTTGCAGATGATCCGATAAGGATCCGTCTACACATGCTGCGTACATGCTTGAGAATCCCACGTGCAATGCCACTTGGGATTGTAAAAGTTTTGAACTGCAGAGCAGGTACCAGCCAATTTTGGGCCTGGTTGGGCCCACCGCGTGCCCCGTATCCTACCGCAACCAACACCCACTGCTTGCTTGTGCTGGTCGGGCTTTGAGCTCCCGCTGGCCTGTCCCTTCCCGGCTCTTTACCTGTAAACCTTCCATCTAAAAGAACTGCTTCATCGCATGCGTTTTCACCCGCCAGGACCCAGCACGGCCAGCCCTGGTACGACCCCAACTGGACTCCCCTGCTCAGCACCCCCGCGCACCCCGAGTACCCCTCCGGCCACCAGTGCTCCACGGGCGCGGCCGTGTACGTGCTGGAGTCCTACCTGGGCAAGAACACGCCTGTCGCCGTCACCTCCCAGGTGTGCAAGGAACTTATGGTTATGGTCCCAGGTCTGATTGCAATTGCCTTCCAACGTCCTGTACCGCACTGCACCCATGCACCTTACACGGTCATCATGTCTTGTCTTGTGCATGCGCAGTGGAAACGCCTTTTAGCTATCGGGCTGTGGTCGTGCTGTGCGTGGTTGCAGTACTGAAGCCAGCAGGCCCTACCTAACCCACACGCCACATCCATCTGCAGGGTGCGCCCGACGTGGGCACTCGCCAGTACCCCAACTTCCGCGCTGCGGGTGTGGAGTCGGGCAACAGCCGCCTGTACGCCGGTGTGCACTTCAACAAGTCCAACGTGGAGGCCCTGCAGCTGGGCTACAACATCGCTCAGTACATCCACTCCAAGTACTACCGCAGCGTGACGTTCAGCGGCACTGCCTAGAAACCCAACGCAATGTGATGCGAACGAGCTAGTATCCTATGCCGTGAAGGCCATCGGGCAGGTGTTCAATGCTGCAGGATGATGCGTGCTTTGGGCATGTGGGTGTACGGACATGAACCCAACCTGCCCTGGAGGCTTGCTCAGCGCACTTGCACGACAGTCCGTGGCCCTCCTTGTGATCGGACCCTCGTTCCGTGCGTGCGCGTTGCCTTGTGATAGCGGTTCTGTATTTAGCTTGTTCTTCGAGTTTCCACGTGGGGAAAAGTGGGCAAGCCCCAACGTCGTCATCCTTGGTACCCAGCGCCTCGTGCCTTGCGCTGGCTTGGTGACCTGGGCGGGCGAGATGCATGTTCCTGTGTCGTTGCCATGCTTCGTACCGGTATATGACACGTGGCATGCTTCACGCAGATATAGTACTGAGAGAGGAGTGGTTTCTGCTGCGTGAGAATGGTGAGCAATGAATGAGCGCAGTGACGGAAACGACGGTTGCAGTACCCATGTGGGTGTGGAACCGGGTAGAGCTACGCTGCACCTGAAATGGCGCTGCACCTCGGGCTCAAATTTTCCGGTGTTCGTTCGGGAAGCGGTGGTGCGTTGGCGATAACCTTGTATCTGTACGTATGATGTCTATGCCACATTTCTGTTGGCCAGCGCACACCAGGTGGTGATTGGCCTGTGATTGGCTTATCATCCTTGGCCTCCATTGCCACCTGAGGTTCTGGGTGCCCTGCTTTGTAAATTAATCTGCACTACGTTCGCAATATTCTGCGGCCACTTGGGTGGTTGCAGGGCAACCGGGGTTGTTGAGCTTGCTATGTACGTCTGCCCAGAGCACCTGCGGCCTGCAGGCCCAGGGGAGGCTCATCCAGGGGTATGGCTTGCCCTGCGCAAGCCCTTTCATTTCGGGCGACATTGAACTGCGACACCAGCACACTGCAGATCCCGTGCCGCTTACAAGATACCGTGATGGCCACTCCATGGCAGATCAGGGCAATGCTAGGGCTGTGTCATGCTCCAAGATCGCCAGCATCACAGGTCCGAGCCAGTCCCAGCAAAAACCGCCAACCTGTTACTGTTACTGTTACTGTTACATAGCTTGAGCGGTGCAGCCCACAGCCAGCGGTATGCCCCATGAGCAGTGAGGCTCCGAGACCGTCAGCAGGAGTAGACAAGGAGAAGTGCACCTGGCCTAACGCCCGTGGGATAATATCCCAGCCCGGGTCTCACTGATGCAAAACAACAGCCCTGCCAGACTGGTCTGGTCCTCAACCGCCATCACAGCACAGATCCCCTGGTCGTAAGGCAAATCAACAGTAGCACGGGCACTGGCATACGCAGGGCAGTGGATAAGCACGTGCTCTTCGTCCTCGACAGCACCACCGTAAAAACCGTAAAAACCGCCAACCGACGAAGGCAAGGAAGCAGTGCAATCTGGCGGATGTTCCCATGTCAACACCCCAGCACCCCCTGCATGTGCTGTCTGGTGCTGTCAGAGATTTACCCCTGCGTACCGGTACCAGCTCTGCCAATCCGAGCCTAAGGCTCTGGGGGCCCCGCCGCTTCGTCTCGGTCCGGATATGGGCACCCAGATCTGCGCAGAGGGGGGCTGACGCTGGATCTGCCGTCTGCGTGTATCACCAGCCTACCTGGTGATTCACCACCTACCCGCACACCCCACGTGCACTTTTGGCATTTTGTGTTACATGCACGCCCCCGCTGCTCGCACAATTAGCATGGTGCGCTCCTGGCCCACCGAAGGCACCTTGACCGCAACACTCCGTGAAATTACTTGTCGGGGAGTTGGACGAGTCGAGGGAGCCGAGTCTTCCTGCTGGCTCAAGCAGGGGAGCCCCTCCCCTGGGCTCAAGCGGTCAACGCATGAGCGGGCTCCCTTTCAGGTCTCCCCTGGTCGTGGCCGTTGCGGTTGAGTAGCGGTGCCTTGTTAAATTGCGTCCCTATCGACATCATATACGCTGACAGCATGTCTGTGTCTGCGCTACACAATTTGCAGATGCCCAGTAAAGAAGACAATTGACGATTGTCAATGACACAAAAGACCAGCACGAGACAGCCGCTGCTATTCCTTCAACTCAAAGCAACAGAGTAAAGTAAGGCATGTACATAAAGAGGCAAATAAGAATCAGCTACGCGCTCGGCCTCTGAATGCGGAAAGGCGACAGCCGGGAAGGCAAGTCGTCAGGAAGCCACTGGAAACTCGATTGTGGCATCCCACAAACCTGAAAGCGTGTTTGGTAACTGTATTCTACTGCTACCGTCCAGGGTGGGAGCCCGGGCAAGCGCATGACGCAGACATGCCGGAGCGTCGTCGCTGTAGCTGCAGCCTCGGCGACCCAAAAAGCCCAGACTCAGGTACTGTTTCTATGTAATGACTGAGACGCTGAACAGCCTCGCCCCACCGGCAGCATGCGCCCCCGCTCGTGTGCTGATGTCGGTTCCCCACTGTGCACGGAACCGTTTGCAGGTGTATTCCTTGGAACTTGGCGCTCCAGCTGCCTGCTGCCACAAGAGGAAGTGCCAGGAGGTGTGCCACTGTGCCAGGCGCTCCCTTGAGGTACTCCTCTTGGTAAGCAGTTCGCGTCAAGGAGCTGTCCCAAAAGTCAATGTACCAGCCGCATGCAGCACCTTCTGTGTGTGCCGCACGCCAAATGGTCAAGCCGCTACGCCACGTCCATAATTGAACGTTCGTAACGTAGCAGACATCCATGGATGGCTCACACTGGCAAATGGCCTTGACCCGTGTGTGCTTTGGGCGCCTCCACCCAGGCGCACAATTATGGCAATGGGAGCCCTGCAGAGCTTCTACGTTCAGGGGAGCGTCTGTGTGCCGCCGCCCAGACCGCACACCGGGCTCTGCTCCAGTGCAGCACCACCAGGCGGAACCCCTGGCACCGTTGCGTTTGGCTGCTGCGCCGGCGTGCTCTCTATCGGCAGCTGTGGTGAGCGCCCGAAGCCAACAGCACTGCGCCGGGGCGTGCTGGTAGCGTGCGGGAGTGGGCTCATTGTGCGTTCCAAGGCTCGGAGAGGCGCAGCTGCTATGCGTGACGCGTACGGCATTGCGCCATCTTCCACTGCCTCCCGCAGTGTTGCCCAGGCCGCCCTGAATGGAGCCATTGCTCCGGAGCTGCTACTGCCGCTGCCCTCCTTGGGACCCGAGCAAGGAGCACAAGCAGCTCTGGGTTTTGAGCTGTCCGGCGTCGTGCCTTCGGTCTCAAAAGTAGACGGTGGCAGTGAGGTATGATAACTGATGGCGGGTTCCGCTAATGGGGTGCTGTGGGATGAGGAAGGCAGCTTTCTGTGGTGTTTAGCTGCTGTCAGTGCTTTGAAAGACCTGTACGCAGCCCTGTCGCAGTTGTAGGAGTCCCTGTCTTGCCCTGCGCAGGAGGGTCCAAGGGATGCGCTGCACATTGCGCGCACCAGCAACGGCCGTGCAGACATGGCCAACCCGCATAGCTGCTGCCCCCAGGGCACCACGTGCAGACAAGGAGCCATGGGTGGAGACCAGGTGCTACCAGGCTACCGGGCCTCCCACACCTGTGTGACCACCTCTGTCATCAGGTAAGGCGTCTCAGATATTGCGACCTGTGTTTACTGTATACACGTCGTCACCCTGTACATACAGCACACATCTGCGGTTCACCGGTGGCTCCCTGATCTGCTGACATACAACCCGTGTGACCACCTCTGTCATCAGGTAAGGCGTCTCAGACATCTCGATCTGTGTTTACTGTATACACGACGTCACCCTGTACATACAGCACACATCTGCGGTTCACCGGTGGCTCCCTCATCTGCTGACGCACTTGTGTTTCATTATATTTTGTAAACTCCAATGTGAGTCACATGCTTACTGCTTGCAGGCCCAGCAGAAAGCAAGATGGACCTGTGTCGGGGCTGTGGGTGCTGCCGTGGCAGCGGCCCACGACCGTGCCTGGCGCCCGGGACCACCAAGCCCCGCTCGTCATGGCGGCGGTGGGCCCATCCAGTGGGCAGGTCAGTACGGGGCAGAGCAGGCGCGCGCAGATACTACAGCCCCACAATGCAAAGGGCAGGGCCACTGCGTCTAGAAACAAGTTAGCATCATGGTGTGAGAACCTCTTGCTGAGGCAGGGTCATTTTCCTCTGGCACAGGACAACGCATCGGCTGCTCTGCTCCTCTTCACGGCCAGTTCGGGCGGCTTTGCGTGCGAGGTTCCCTGCTCCTCGCCAGCTGAGCGCGTGACGGGTAAGTTCGGCGTGTACTCAGTATCGCACGTTCTTGCGCCACTCCACAGTGCACACAGTGCACATTTTTATGTGACCAAGGACCGACCTCACGTGGCCTGCCGAACGTCACCGATTGCCTAGCGCCCCCAACCGCGTCTTGCTCTAACCTTCTGCCTCCTTCTTGTCCGCCCCAGCCGTGGCCGCCAACCCGGCAGCCCGCGTGGTCCACCTGGGCCACCAGGATGGCACTATCACGACGTGCCGCTACGGCATGGGGCCTTGGGAAGGGCCCACGCGCGCTGACACATCTGCGACAGCAGCGGCAGCGGACAGCGACTACTGCTCAGGCCCTACTTCCTTCGCCTGCGGCCGTGGGGCCATCACAGTGCTGCACCTGGAGAGCACCGAGCGGCTGTGGGCCGGAGACGCTGGCGGTAGGTTGCAGCGGTACCAAGTCGCTTGTCCTTTTGTCCTTGTCCTTGTCCTTCTTGCAGCTGTCACTAACGCAGGATACTCGACGCGGATTTTCATGGGCTGGCCTTTGTGCTTTGCCGTGCGCGTGCAGGGTGCGTCACCGCGGTAGGGCTGCACCTCCTTGCAGTGCTGCACTGCCAGACCCTCGGAGGACGCCCGGATGGAAGGCGCTGTGGCGCGGCCGCGCCCGGCTGTATGTGCTTTGGCACTGCGGCTAACGGTGGGACGCCCAGCAAGGTCACCGCCATCACCTCCCATCAGGTAGGTGGCTCCATGACATCGTCCTACGGTTCAAGAGCTACACTGTTCTGCAGCACAGCTACGGCATTATGCAGTAGACCAACCCAAGGCAGTCGCAGTAAAAGTTGCTTCCATGTTGCACTTACGCAGGGGCTCGTCTTTGCCGCCAACGACCGTGGCGAGCTCTTCACCAGCACACCGTGTCTCCAGGGATGCCCAAAGGACCGCCCGAGCATGTTCTGCTCAGCCTCCAGCTCCGACTGGGCGGGCCGATACGGCTGGCTTACATGCCTCACGGTCGCTGCTGCCGCCGCCCCTGCGCCTGAACACGTGCACACCGGCAGCTGTGCGGGCCGCCCCTTGCCAGGGGGTCTGCCATGCCAGCCAGGCGAACGCAAGCGGTGCGGCCGTGAGGGCGCGGAGCCTATGCCTGCGGCAGATGGCGCGTTGCGGACATCGATGGAAAGCAGCGCGTGCGGGCAGGGGCTGGGGCTGCCGCGCGAGACTGGGGCGATAGGCGCGTGGCGGGCGGAGCATGGGGGGCTCGGGGACCAGAGGCCGGGGCAAGGGCACGGGCAAGGGCAGGGGCAGGCGTCTGGCACGTGGCGGCTGCTGGCAGGCACATCCCGTGGCTTTGTGCTGCTGTGGGCTCCGGCGGCCTCTCAGCCACGCAGCGGGCAGCTGCAGCTGGCAGGCGTTATTGCGGCGGCGGGCGCAGGGAACGCTGTGCCGAGGAGCTTCACCAGCAACGCGACGCACGCCATCCGGTAAGTGCCAAGAGCCGTGTCCCTTTAGCCCATCCAGCTGCCCAACGCTGTAGGCAATTGATCTTGTCCCTGCAGACCGATAAACTGGCTACCGTCTGTCAACAGCCATCGCGCGCCCTTTCCCTGCACGCAGCGGCCTGTACCTGTGCCCGGAGGAGGGCATGCTGGTGGGCGCCAGGGCCGACGGGCAGCTGGCGGTACTGCCGCTGCCGCTGTGCCTTACACCACAGACGCTCGAGCGCACGGGTACCTCGCAAGCGGCCTGCCCAGCCGACGCCCAGCCGGCGCCTCCAGGAGGTGATGCAGCAGGTGGCGGCCGCGGTGCTCCTGTGTGGAGCCCGCCAGTGGCGCTGGTGCGGGCGCACAAGCGCGCCCTTACAGCCGCGGCTGCCACTGACGCGGGATGTGCGGCTGGGTGGGTGGTGGTGACCGGCAGCGCGGCTGGGGGCGTCAAGGCATGGAGCGCTGGCGTGCTGCGAGCGGCGGCAGAGCAGCAGGTGGGGCTGCTGGCGTGATGTGGCCCAACTTTATAGGAGGGGATTGTATGTCATGATGGCTTGCTTACGATCTTGTTGCGATAAAGGAAGCTTGTCGTCGGTCAACCGCAGGGTGTCCAGCTACCAGCGGCGGAGCCCCGCGCCAGCAGCAGTACATGTGTGGGGTATACGGCGCAGCCCGTGGATTTCAGCGGCGTCACTGCTCCGCGCACCGTATGCCCCCCCACGGAGCACCAGCTCCACCAACATTGCGTTTACACGATTGCTGCACACGCAGCAGTCGGCCCATCACTCATCCAAGCGCACCTGGGCAGCACACCCGCTGGGGCCTCCGTGTCGGCTGGCATGGTCGACAAGGTCTGGAGCCAAGCGGCGGGCTGCCAGTCTGCCAGCTGTGCCACGGAGATCACCGCAGCTGGGCATGAGGCAACTGACGGTGCGGCTGGCGGCCAGGGCCGCCGCAGTCCGTACGAGCAGGCGCAGCCTCGGGGGACCCACGAGCAATGGTTCGGGAGCCTTGATTTGTGCGACTCCGACGGGGCGACGGCGGAGGTGCGTTGGTGCTGCGGACCAATCGGCGCAATATGGACAGTGCCTTGCTCTTGTGTAAAGTCATTTGGGACGCGCCTCTCACTCGGTGTTTGGCCTGGTGATACGTCTTGCAGGTCCACGTCAGGGCTGTACGACGCCCTTTCAGCACCGACAAAGGGCAAACCGCGGCGCCAGGCGACCCGGAGAAGCCGCCATGGTTACAACCGGTCGCCCTCAGCGCACAACATCAGGGCCCCAGCCTCCCCACAATGAACACTCCCGATTCGCCCTCGTCGCTATCAGCAATGCCGGCCAGCACCCTGCAGCCGCCTCCGCTGCCGGCCATCCGGCCTGTGCGGACACGTCCGTCGGGGCCCCCTCCTGCCGGGTACCATGGACGCTCCGGAAGCTGGGACGCGGCCGGCAGCCCCGGATCCAGCAGGACCTCCCCTGCTGCCTCTCAAGCGGGCGCACTGGACCCCCAAGCGCCCGTCAGCGCAGCAGCCCTAGCCAGCGATGTGTACGGTGTGCCAGTGGAGTCAGAGGAGGCGTCATCTCCCTTCGCCTTCCTCGCTGCACGTATGGCTCTGGGCTTTGCGGAGGACGGTTTTGCGCTGGACACCATTCTGGAGGCCGAGGAGGGCGCCGTTGGTCTGGCCGCGGCAAAGTCGCAGTCCCCAAGGGCTGACGGGATGGACTGGGGCGGGCCTGGGTCGGGTCCAGGCCAGCAGGCAGAAGACGGAGCACAACAGGCGGAGGAGGGGGCACACCAAAAGGGGCCCGGTGAGGGTGGAACAGCGCACCGTGGGCGCGGCAGCTCGGGTATTCTGGGCTGGTTTGGGAGCGCCGCACGTCCTGCGGCGCCCAGCAGGCTGCGCAGCGGCAGCAGCGGCCAGAGGTCGTCGGCGACGGCTGCAGCAGGCCAGTCTGCCGCAGCTACAGCGCTGGCAGCGAGCAACGTTGGCGAGCTGCAGCAGTTCGGACTCGACGCTGACGCAAACGCACCGGATGATTCGCCTTTCCGCCAGGCCACCCGTGCTGCGGCCATGGCGGCCGGTACTCAGCCGTCCTTGCCAAGCAGCGGTGCAGCCGTAGGTGCTGTCGACCGGCAGCTTAGCGCCGGCATTCCAGGAGGCGCAAGCGGACTGGCTCATCTCGCGCAAGCGCCACACAGCTTCACGCCCAGCGCGAGCCTAGGCAGGGCGCCCACCAGGCAGCACCGGCGGCCGTCCAGCCGGCTTGGCGCGCAAGCGCCGATGGCCTCTGGGTTCCTGGCAGGAGGTAGCAGCTTTCTCAGCAGCAGTGGTGGGACTGCAGGCGCAGGCGCGGCACGGTTCTCACTGGATGGGCAGGGCAACGGCAGGGCCCACGACCGCGACAGGGATGACATGTACCGCATGCCAGGGGGCACGTCCCCTGGCAGTGGCTCCGGACAGCTGGCGTCCAATACATTGGTCGCGCAGCCTCTTTCCGTCATCATCCCGCAGCTGTCCAGCGCGATGGTCCTCGGCTCCCTACCCTCGGGGGCGTACACCGCCGCCGCACGTGCCATCGCTGCCGCCACCGGCCAGAGCCCGGTAACTCCCATGCCTCTGTTCAGCCCTGCTGGCCTGAGCCATAGCGGCGGGGGCATGTTTGCGGACACTGCACTCGGCCACAGCCCCTTTGCAACGCCCCGTGCGGTATCGCCCCACACCGTACATGCTGTCGCCGGCAGCCCCTTTTCGCGCCTGAACACTATGGTTGAGAGCGCTTACGCTGCCTACGCCCCCGGCCGGACCAGCCAGGGCCAACTGGCCTCAGCCATGGCCAACGCAGTGCCATCCATCGCGGTGTCTATGGGCGCCAGGTCCGCTTCTATGCCGGTGCTGGACGGCTCGCTGCTCCCGGCACGTGGCGGCGGCGGGCCGGTGGGGTCGGCGTACGGCTCGCCGTACGGCAGCGCGGTGCCGGGCTCGCCTGCTGCGGAGCTGCACAGCCCCTGGTCGGATATCATGTCGGGCTCAACCCGCACGCCCAGGAACACCTTCATACGCAGGTGTGATACGGACTGGTACCAGTAGCGTAAGACACCAGGCCTTATGGATGTCCCTGGTCTACATGCTCCTGAACGGGTGCATAGCGCTGCGGTTGCACCAGCTCCCCACATTTACAGATGTCATAAACCTCTTTCGAGCCCCTGTTCGCCGTGTGTTCCAGGTCTGACCTTAAGCTGCTGGAGGAGATCGGCAGCGGCGCGGAGGGCACAGTGTGGCGGGCGAGGTGGCGGCACACGGACGTGGCGGTGAAGGAGATGCGGCCGCAGGCTGCCACCCTGGCGCGCATCAAGCAGTCCCTCATGTGAGGAACAAAGTCTCTGTCGACCTTGACTGCAATGCACTGTGCTGCTTACCCACTTTGCGGCGGGCCCAAGCGTGACCATCAAGAAACGATCTCCCGACTCCCCTGCAGGGACCAGCCCCAACGCATCAGCGCCCCGGGTGGCGGCTACCCCACGGCGGCCGTCCTGCACCGCCAGCAGCAGCTGGGCCTGGCGCGTTGCTCCACGCTGCCCACCATGGCGCTCCAAGGGGGCCTAGGCTTGGGCCTCGACATGCTCACGCGCAGCCAGCACCTTGGCCAGTCCCACTTCGGGCACCTGCTCGCAGGCCTTCACGGCCATGCCAGCGTGTACGACTCTCCAAGGGCTACGTACTCCTCCCTGCCGCCAACGCCCACAATAGGTGCGACATCAGTAGGACCCCCCTGATGGAGCGTTTCAAGCACTGACGATCTCTCGTAACAAGCAGGCTATCTTTTATGACTGGCTTCCGTGGCATACTGCTGCAGGCAGGGCCATGGGCACGACGGGCGGGGGCGAGGACTCCCTTGGCGGCGACGTGGGCGGCGGCGCAGGGTGTGGTGTGGACCCTGAGCTGGCCGCCATCCTGACGGAGGTGCGGGCGCTGGTGGCGCTCAGCCAGCACCCCAACATCGTGCGCTTCATAGGTACGTGGGGTCCGTGGGTGTGACGGGCGTTGCCGCTGTATTGACACCTGCAGCAGACATGACACGTTAGCAAGGTGCTCGATTGATCAGGTAGGTACGCAGCAGCTTTACTCGCAGCGCATTGACCTTCTTGACTCTTCCGGCAAATACGCTGCCGGTAACGTTCTTCTGCGCTGCTGTGTGCTGCCGCCCACCAGGCCTGTGCGTGGAGCCGCCACTCATCGTAACAGAGTACTACCCTCGGGGCTCCCTCTTCGAGCTGCTGCGCAAGGTGACTTGCATAGACAAAGCCACACACATTGCAGCGCCGGAGTACCACGCCTTCCACTCCGCGGTGCCTCGTCTACCCGTCTTCTACTACCGTACTCTGTAACCGCCCGCCCTGCCCTTGGCACCCCAGGCCTCCTGTGGCGACCCTGCCTCCCAGCGCGCGCTGGCCTGGCGGCAGCGGCTGGCGCTGATGCACGATGTGGCGGCAGGCATGAGCTACCTGCACGCGCAGAACTACCTGCATGGGGACCTGCGCTCGCCCAACGTGTTCATGGTGGCGCAGGACGCGGGGAGGCTGGGGGCCAAGATTGGGGACTTCGGGTATGCCAAGCTGCTTGGTGAGTAGACAACTACCGATGGTTCAGCGGGCCACCTGCCACCATGACACAGCCTGGGCAAGTTGTACAGGCTGTCTCCGTCTAGTGAGGAGAACTGCCACCAGAATGTTCCCTGCGGATGATGTACAGGCTTACTGTACTCAGTGTGTGGATGGCGGCTGGAACTGAAAGCCCTGGTGCCTTCCTTCCTTGGCTTCTGTGCCCGCATGTCAGGGGACGGCGGCCGCGGCAGTGCCAGCATGAGCAACAGCGCCAACCCCTGCTGGGTCGCACCCGAGGCGCTGCAGGTGCGTAGACACGGGGCCAATGAAGCCAGTGAGCGCCCTTGTGCAAGTGCTGAGTACGTGGCCAATATGCTATCAGTGCGAGCAGTGGCAGGGAGAAGTTACTACGTTTCCACTGCCGGTGTGCACAGGTCGGGCGAGTGACACGTAGTGCTGACGTGTTCAGTTTCGCCATCGTCATGTGGGAGGTGCTCACCTGGGGTAAGTGGCGGACTGCAAACCAGCAGCATGTCGACCAGTCTGAAAACGTAAGCCGTGCCATTGTAGGACAGAACTTGGTCTTGCCGGAGGTGTAGTATGTCAAAGGTGCCCGTGTTGGAGCCGCTCGCTAAGCTTCTACTGTGACGGCCCCTCCTTGCCGTCCTGTGCCCAGGCATACCTTATGAGGAGTACAACGCATTCCAGGTGAGAACCAGGCATTGCTGCCCTTCCAACCTGCATTCCATAATCATAGGCAAAGTGCTACCATGAGCGGCGAACTTGTTGCCAATTTTTGACAACCCCTCCAGCACGACCTCTCCGCTGTTTCGTGTCCCTTCCCTGCCACCGCCAGGTCTGCCTGCGGAAGGCGCACGAGCGCGACTTCCGGCCCACGCTGCCGCCCCGCGGGTCGTTACCCCACGTGCCGCCCCACGCCGATGTGGAGGCCTACGTGGCCCTCATGCGGCATTGCTGGGAGTTCGAGCCCACAGCCAGGTCAGCGGGATGCGTTGCCTGCAGCACTGTAAGGCATCACTGCCGTTGGAGTTTCAGTTCCACAGGTTGCAGCAAGGGCGCAGCGCACAGGCACGCCACAGAGATGTTGAATGCCGTACTGCAGATGCACACCTGAGACACAAGGGTAACAGCGAGGTTCCATGAACTTGCCTCGTTGGTTTGCCGTCCGGACTCGCAGGCCCACATTCGACGAGGTGGCGGAGCGGCTGGACGCCATGCGTGCGGCGTGCACAGCGTGCGAGGATGGGGGCGTGTTGCTGGCCCAGGCGCCGGAAGGAGCTGCATGGGGTGCCAGAGGCAGCTTGGGTGGTGCTTTGCCCCAGCGGCAAGCGTCCACATCCATGCGCTTGCGGGTTTCGTGTGCGGGCGGTAGCAGCCCCGCCGCGACGCAGCAAGCTGCCAGCCCCCGCGGCTCGGGCCCGGTGCTACAATCCCGACGTGTTGCGAGCAGCAGCGGCCTTCCACAGGTGGGCCGCGGACCACCACCCCTCTCTGTTCTGCTCCGGAGCAGCCTTAAAAGTGCGCGATGACACTCGTTCCAGCACCACCAGGTTGCGCACTTCTGCGACGACATGATTGCGGCTACGGTGCACTGTCTTGCAGGAGCTGGGCAGCATGGCCGCACCGCCGCCCCCGCCAGAGCGCGCACCAAGCAGCACCAAGCTACTGATCCGCAGCCCCAGTGGCAATGCCACCTCTACATCGCTGCTCCGCAGCCCCAACGGCAACGTCACCTCCACTGTGCCGACCTCCCGCCTGGGGCCTGGAGCCATCAGCCACGCCCACTCCCAGCGCGCCTACAGAGGCAGCTGCCGCACCAGCCCCGCCGGCGGGCTGTTCCTGCTCAGCACCGTCCTGTCGCAGCAGAACAGTGTGGCGGGGAGCCAAGGCACGGACCTCAGCCTGCTGGGCTCCGGTGGTGGGGGTGCTGGTGCCGGGTCTCCCGGCAGGAGCCATTCGCCCAGGGGCGACACCGGCACTGGCAGTGCTGGGCCTAGTGCGTTTGTGTTCCCAGGTAAGCCCTGCACATATCATCTAAGCTTGGAGAAAAAGTAGTCCTTGTTGATGCTCAGCGCTCGCCTCCTCTTACATGTGTCGTTAGCAAGACGTTCTGCCTTCATGCCGTGTGGTTCTGCTAAAAACCACAGACACGCTGGGTGCTGCTGGGAGGTGGTCGCAGCGGCGCCTCCAGCTTCCTGCACCCGAGGCCGTGTCGCCGTTTGCACGCGCGAACGAGGCCTTCGCTGCGAGCAGCACATCTGCGCACCCTGAAGAGGCCGTTCAAGGTCCAACCGTCGGCGAGGTGCGGGTTCGCCGTGCGTGTGGGACCATCGGGGGCAACAGCCCCGGTGTGCTGTACCCGTCTTTTCTGCGTCGGGCGGTCGGTACAGTTCCATTGTTCGGGCTAATACCGCACCTGACACTACCATGACTTTTGGCATGACAAGTACGCCGTATTTGGGGGTTAACCCACAGGCCGCGGGGGAGGGCTTTCTCGCCAAAGCAACGCCGGCTGCTGTCTCGGAGGTGTCGGAGGCAGACGCTGCGCCACGCCCCCCTTGCACCGCCCCCTGCGGCCGTGGCGGCGGCAGCGGTGGTGGTGGAGATGGCAACATGGGGGCCTTTGCCTCCGCGGAACCTGCGACCGAAGCTTGTGCTGGTGGCGGCCTGCACAGCCCCTTCGCCAACCTTGCACTCTTGCTGGGCCTGGAGTGATTGACGGGCTGGCCCTAGGGCGATGGTGCGTGTATAAACGGAACCCTCGTCAAGCCCTGCAGACACTGTTCCCCAAACCCTGGTAATGCATAGCAAACCTAAAGGCGCGATGAATACCGTACTGTACGGCACTTGAAACTGTAAGCACTTTCGTGCTGCTAGCTCATTGATCACTCATGTGGCATTAGTTACGACCACTAATTGCTGATTAGCAATTCATTTACACTGTCTACGATGTGCATGCTAGGGGCCGTTGTACAAGCGGCGTGACCACATGCCAAGAGCAATGGGTGCATCTTGAGCAATGCCTGGCTAACAAGGATGGGTTTCCATGCCGACTGGTGCTGGCGGGGGAAGCTTCCCTGTTGGCTCGTGTTGATATGCACGCACCGCACTGCGTCCAGAGGATGCCAGGAGACTGACGGTGTGGCCTTGTCGCCACATTACAGTACATTCTTCCTTCATAATAGGAGTATGTGGTAAGAGCCTGCAGCTTGTATGGCACATTGATAACGGAGGTCACACCGGTGGACATATTGCCAAGGCCTCAATAGTTGAGGCAGTGCTTCATGTGTGCGTGTGGGAATGAATGTTTGCGTTCAATACGGTGGTAGCGCCAGGAGCAGGCGCCCCGGCCTGGAGTTGCCTGTTTGCCGGAAGTCTGGAGACACCGCTGGGGAAAAGGCTAAGACTAGGGGACACCTCGACGACGTTGAGGCTTAATACGAGCCATTGAGCAACGGCTACTAGCTACTGGCCAGGCACTCAGGGTCAAGGTTTCTCGACCGTGTTGAGGATGCCAAGCAAGCTGGAGCTCTTGATGAGGCAATTGTCTTCAAAAATGAGGTAAATGTGGGGGAATCCCTTCCCCTGGGGAGCTCCCCTGGTTGACTACAGCATTGAACCCAGACCTGCGTGTTGACACGTGTCAGCGCCGATCGCCATTCGGCTGTAGTACACATGCCACCTAATCGTCTGGCACTCGTGTACAGGCACTTTAGGAAGGAGAAGACAACACGCGTCACCAAGAGGACTGCAAAATGGTCAAGCGACAATGACAAGACGCGCTAGCGCATAGGATGCAACCAATTACACGAGCCAAATATGTACGTTAGAGGACATATGATACTACCTCGAAGCGCACGCCTGTCGGGTTGGGACGCATGCAGCCATGGCGTGCACAGCGCGGCCAACTAATTGCAGCGATGTCTGCTTGAGATCGTGGCAGAAATGACAACAGATTTTGATACAGGAGGCTGGTCTGCTTTACGTAGCGGGGCAGGAGGAAGCAGCGGCCGCTGGGCGAGGCAGGACTCGTTCGCGTATGGCAGCCAGAAGGAGCGCTCAAGGCCTACAACACAAGAAGTGATAGCAGGTTGTTTCCAATACCGTTACTTGCGGTTCAACATCCACACCCGCTCCTCTTGACGCCCCTCGAAGTCCACCCCACGTCAGGTCCCTGATGCCCGTCCGACTGCAAAACATTCCCCTTCCCTCACATGCCTTCCACCAACGCAGAGGCGTTCGGCCGTCGCATCCACGACGTGAACCTGCTGTCGGTCCGGAAGCTCAGCGCGCTGCACTCCCAGGCAGCCAAGCTGGAAGCCCAAATCACGTCGCGCACAGCAGCCATGAGCCGAGTGACTGGGGACATGGCCTCCCGGCCCGTGTCACGCCGTTCACTCGCCGTGGCGGAAGTTCCCGATACGACCAGCTGTCCTGCCTCACCTGGAGCCGGGCTGACGCCCAGCAGGGGGTCCAGGTGGGGGACAGGCGGGGGCAGTCCCTGTGCCATGACTGCTTGGCCGGCGGAGCAGCGGCAACGGCCCGGCACCGTGGGCTTCAGGAGCAGCGTGGGTTGGGAGGGGCTGCCTGACAGCCCCGTGGACAGGGCGCCCCTCACCATCGCGGAGCGGGGCACGGTGGGTGCGGGAACGGGTTCGGTGAGGGTCGCAAAGCCACGGGGCGCGGCGGTGTCGCCTGCTGCGAGCGACAGGGGAACGGCCGCGTGTGTGGTACCGGGCGTTGCCAAGGGGCACTTACAACATTCCTCAGGGGAAGGGAGGATGCAGCGCCTTGCTGTGCAGCCCGACGCACTGCACTGCTTGGCCTTTGCCAAGGACAAAGTTGCGCCAGCACCGCCTCCTACACACGCTCGCCCTCCAGTAGTACCGGTAACCACCCGGCCCTTACGAACATCACCTGGATACTTACCTTGCAGCTTTTGAAACTCACGCCCCATTGCAGTACAACGCTTCCCCTCCGTACGCCCTGCCCCACACAATCTCCCTGTTCCTCCCTACTTCCCTTTCCCAGAGCACGGTTCGCGTGCTGGCGCTGCAGGACAGGATGCTGCACAGCGCGCTGCGGGCCGCGGGGGTAGGGGCGGGGGGGCCGGAGGGCGCCGACCCGCCGGGCGGCCGCAACCAGCGCTTCAGCAGCCTGCTGCTGTCCGGCGGCGGCGGCGGCGGCGGCAGCGTGGGGCCGGGCAGCGCCAGCGAGGAGGAGCTGCGGCGGCTGGACTCCCTTGGCATCAAGTACGACAGCAAGGTGGCGGCGGCGGCGGTGAGCGGCGCGTGTTTGACACGTGGTGTGAGGGGTGCGGCGAACTGCTGCCGTCTGGTGGTGGTGTGAGGGCGGTGGGCGGGCAGGTCGTACCGATACACCAACAGGGGCCGGCGGGATGTTGGGGGTGTCACGGCTTGTGCGTAGATGTGGCGTGTCCCGTGGCTGGAAGGAAAGCAGGGGGTCTGCAGCGGCGGCAAGCCGGGGGCGTGGAGGTACTGCGGGGCGGGTGGCGGTGCGGGGAGGAGTGGGCTTCAAGTGGCGGTGAAGGCGCGGGCACAGGTTGGCACAGGTGGTTCGGCAAGGGGCGCATGGGTGTTGTTGGAGACGTCGCCGCTAGTGCGCTGACGACACTGTCCCGCACGCCTAGCTGACTTTATGGGCTTGCGAATTGAGAAGGGAGTACGACTGTTGAGGCTGATGCCCTCACGTTAAGCTGTACAGTGAAAAGAGTGATGACGTTTCTGCCCGTGCGTATGCTGCTGCGGTGCGCAGGTCCACCTGTTCCGCCTCACGCCCCGCAAGGCGGGAGAGTCGCAGGACGGCGAGACGCCCGACACGCCGCCCAACACACAGCGCAACGAGAAGGGGGCGAACGCGGCGTGAGTTGCCCACGGGTTTACAAGACTGGATACGACGGCAACCAGGTTGCGTGGATGCGCTGTACTCCTACTAGCGGCTTCAGCAGTGCACTTATGCAAGGCGATCAGGCATTGTTCGCAGTATGTTCGCCTTTTGACTCTCCGGGCCTCCCCGCCTAACCCTACCCTTGCTCCACGAACAGGCCCAGCGCACGTGCCAGGCTGCAGCAGTCTGTGCACAAAGCGATGCTAGCCAACAAGGACTTCACGGTCATGAACAGGTGTGTATTAAGAGGCCGTTCTGGGTGTGTGGTGGGCGGTGGGTACGCAGGAAGCGCTGGAGAACGCTTCTGTTGGGTGAGAGGGGCAGGGATAGAGGGGCGCTGCTGGAGGGCCAAGGGGCGCTGATGACACGCGCAGCCAAGGAGACGCAGAAGATTGCCTATCGCACACACGGGAGGCATGTATAGAGCAGGCCTCTCTGCATATGCTGCATCAAACGCCAGCATGGTGGCAGCGTGCCTTCGTGTTCACGCTGCTGCTCTCGTGGCATGTGCGTGGGTGCAATTGTTCTTGCCGTCCGTCCCCGCGGACAGCTGTCCGACTGCTTATGCCACACCCGCCGACACAGGTTTGTCCGGGAGCTGCAGGAGGCGGACGAGCTGTCCCTCATCAACCGTGCCAGGTGAGACCTAATTCCATGCTTCGAGGCACAGCAGCGTGCAGCCGCGCCGCACACGCCCCGCCACCCGCCGGCCCCACCTGGGACACGACACGTGGTGGCACGACCCCAGGGGCACGACAACCTCCACATGGTACGTACAGTTGTACCTCACCTTTCACACTGCACGTCGCGTCCCTGTGGCCAACCCATGTGCAGGAACTACGCCAAGCGCAGGGCCAGCGCCGGCAGTGGTCCCGCCGCCGGCCGCCACCCGTCACCCCGCCGAGCCGCGGCCGGGGGGTCGGCCTCAGGGCCCCATGGGGACCGTGTGCAGTCGGCCTCGGCGGCCGTCCACAGCTCTAGCAGTAACCCCAGGCGTGTGGGGGCAGCAAGCGCCCGCGTGCCTGGCCAGGCGGCGGAGGGTGGTGGCTCGTCTCCGGCGTCGGCGCGCGGCGGCATTCTCGCGTCGCCGACTGCTGTGGCGGCTGCTGCTGCGGCGGCGGCGCTGCGGGGCGCCAGCGGGGGCAGTCCGGGCGTGGAGGTGCGACGGGGCACCCCGCGGTCGGACACCATACCTGAGGAGACGGAGCTAGGTGAGCAGGGTCGATCAGTCTGGGGCCGTGGCGGGCGCTTGCGGCGGATGGATGGGTCGTCCAGGGAGGCCTTTTCCGTGCCCTTTTCGAGTGGGGCCAAGTCACCCAGCAGCCAGCACGTGACAGCCGTAGGGCATACACGGCTGGGGAGGGGGAATCTGCTATGGCTGGCGGAGAGGCGGGTTACTGCCCACTGATCCACCCACACGTGCGGTCCCGCCGGTGTTAATAGCACTATCTGCAGCACGGTCATCGTGACCAGCCGGAAATGACACGCATGCGATGCCTGATTTGCCCATGAAAACCGGAACGGGATGTTTGCTCGCCAACTCCTGCTGCTGCAGACCTGAGCGACGTGGCGTCCGTTCCGCTGCGCACCACCGACACACTGGACATGCTGCTGCGGTCAGTGGTGGACGCGGCGGCGGCGGGCGCGGGCGGTGGCAGTGATGGCGGCGGCGGCGGCATCGTCGGCTGGGGTGACGTGCTGGCGGGGCCACAGGCGGCGGCGGTGTGGAGCCGTCTGGGCACCCCCTTGGACGCAGTGCCGGTGGGTAGGAGCGGTTATCAGTTTATCTCCTGGCTGTTGTATGATTTGTATTCCAATGGCTGGTTGACCATCGAGAGACATGACACTTCTGCTCTGCGCGGTTCCTGGTTGGCGCTGCGCGCGGGGGGTTGCCAGGCGCCCAAAAAGGATATGTGCGCCCAGCATATTTAACGGTGCCGGTAGATATGTCCGCCTGTCGGCTGTCGCAGTCACGGCTTTGATGCACACTGGCGCCGTACACTCATCCATCCGTGCCTGGTTGCCGGCCCCACGCAGCGCTCTGCGCCCACCGAGGCTCCATTCGCCGGCACCTACGGCTCCCCCGAACGCATGGCGGACCGCGTGCGGCAGCGGGGCGAGCTGGCCGTGCAGTGCAACCCCGCTGGTGGGTGCGGGGCGGTGCGGCGCGCTGCGGCGCAACGTGTTGGTCGGTTGCGTGGGGAGCGGCGATTGAGGTCGACATGCGTGCCCCTGCACATGTCCACACACAACCGTATCGCTCTTGTTCTATGGAATGTGCACGTGTGGAGCTGGCTCCGCTTCCCAGTCACATGCTACACGTCCAGAGCACCCTGCATCCCATTGCGCCATGCGAGCCAGCCGCTACACTGCGAGCTGCCAGTCCTTTTGATCTATTGGCCGTGCTAACGCACGTAGCACGTGCACGAAGGTGGAGACGTCAGAGCTGATTTTCGTTCACTCGCTTATCCGCCCTGCCATACGCTGCCTTGCCTCCTTACCTTGCCTGTGGATGCTCCGCGGCCCTTGGCACGGCCCTCCGCACGGCCCCAGGCTTCCGCGAGGAGGTGGCGGCGGCCGAGGTGGCCATGTACCGACACACCGCAGACAGGGGCCGCGCGGCGCTGCAGCGGGCGGAAGCCGCGCCCACGGACGCCGCCGCCGCCGCTGCGGTGACCCGGCAGGTGGTGTCGCTGCACTTCGCGCGGCCCTTCTTCCGGCCTCCGGGGCAGCCGCCGCCAGAGGTGGGTTTGCGACCCTTGTGTGCAACTGCTTTGATGCTACACCTTTCACAATTACGAGCACAGTACGATGCCAACACATACCGGTATTACGATGCAACACACAATGATGCTAAGAGAGGAGAGCAGCGCCAACCGGTTCTCACTTTGGGCCTCCTGCGATGCATGTCTGAATCCTGTCCTTCGCTCGATGCAGGTGGTGGTTCCGCGGCCTGCCAGCGCGCGCCCTGTCTCGCGGCCCGAACCGCAGCACCAGCTGCCCCCCGACAGCGTGTTCCTACCTCGGGCAACAGACAACGACTCGGAGGACGTCATAGACACACCCACGGGTGCGTGGGCGGACGGGCGAGCGGTCCCTTATGGCGGGCATAGGTAGCGCGTGCCTATCCTGCGTAAGTACCGGCATTCACCCGCGGCCGGAAAGCGGCACACCTGGGTGCGGGCCTGGGCGCAGAAATTCCACCACGCATGCGTGCAGGTCATGCACAATCTCAGTCAATAGAGGGTGGGTATTACGGTTCCAGCTGATTGGTAGGGGTGGACGGAAAAGGCCGTAGTGCAGTGCCAGTTCCATCCTGCCGTTCCGAGGGTGCAAGCACCCCCATTGGATTGGCCCCCAGAGAAATTAAAGTTAATCGCAGGGAATCAATGATTCCCATATAAGCGATTAAGCTTATAAGAACAGATACTACACATGATCTGAGCCAAAAGGCCGAAAGGTATGGTTGCCACGGATGGCAAATGCGGCCAGCCCCGACCGAATTCCTTTCAACCACACTGGCGCCGCGATGGTGGGCATCGGCACGGCTCACGCTCCACAGGAGCTGCTGGCGGTACGGTGTACACACTGCAGTCAGCTTGCCACGTGTGTGCATGCCTTCCCTCCCCATCGCAGTGCGAGAGCGACAGGTTCGTCGTGACTGGAACCGCTTGGTGCGCAAGGAGCGCTTCCGCCAGCTGGTGGGCCGTGACGACCCGCGGGTCGCTGCCGGCAAGGCATCGTTGGGTCGCGCGCTGGACGACGTGCTGGCCGTGCTGCTGGCGCACAAGGACCAGCTGCGTTCCGCCTTCACCTACTACTCCATGCAGGGTGGGTTGGGTTCACTGCAAAACGGGTGGATGCTTTCCGGAACTGGTGCAACGGGGTAGTAGCCTGGCCTGACGCACATACTCCCCTTGATTGACGACGGCCGACTGCATCGCACGGTGTGTGTTACAGTGCTTACAAACTAACTGGGTTCAGCTGCCTGCAGTTTTTGTGCAAAAATGCGTGCATATCAACACCTATGCTGGCTGGTGTGCTGCGCTGTGTGTTCTGCAGGCACCAGCGTGGGTGACACGTGCTTCGCCATGGGACAGAACGAGTGGCGCGCCTTCGTGACGGACTGCGGCCTGGCCAATATACCTTCATCCACCAACCCCACGCCGCGACACGACGCATTCCACCCCACCACCACCTCCTCCACAAGCCCCCCTCGTGGCAGCTCACAGCCACACGTGGGGTCGCCGCACGACCACACATCACACACGTGGGCATCTGCACCTGCTGTCCACCATGCTGGCGGAAACGCTAACAGCAGCTCCGACCATGCTGGAGCTGCAGTCCCGCGCGTCCCTCCACTCAACCTGTCAGCAGCTGCGATGGCAGCAGGCGCGCACGGCGGCGGCGGGCCACGTGGTCACGGCACGGTGCCACGTGCCAGCGGTCGCGGCGTGCAGCACCAGCAGCAGGGCCACGGGGCGACACGTGGGGTGCAGGGCGGGGGCCAAGGCGGGGGACATGGGCGGGCAGGCGGCGCCAGCAGCTCTGTGCATGGGGGTGGGGCAGGGGTTGGGGTTGGTGGCGGATGGTCGCAGAGTGCGTCCTTGGCGCTGCTGCAGACGGCGGACCTGGTCTTTGAGGCGGTCAACTTTGAGGATGACAAGAGCAGCGCAGAAGCAAAGGTGAGGTGGGCCATGCTCCGTTAGGTTGTGCTAGCAGCGCCACGAGGTAAACGCATTTGCCTCACATATGTACACGGCTCATCTTTGTCAGGGCACACATGTGCGCAGTTGTGAACTTAGATACGTAGACTAAATTGCACTGTACTGGATTGTACTTGACATGCAACAGGGGAACTCTAGTTCCGTACCGGTGCTGATTGTTTCTCTAATTGCCGGCCCATTCGCTGCTGTAGGTCAACGTGGATCGCGCCATGATGCGCTTCGAGTGGTACGAGGCGCTTATTCGGATGGCAGTGGTCAGGCACGTCAAGGACGGCGTACGGGCAGGTGCGACAGCACAACGGCCGCAGTAGGAACCAAGTGGAACATGCGTCAGGCGGTTGGGAACCTCCCGTGCAACACGATTGCGCTTGCATACAGGTAGCGCCACCCGCCTGTGTCCACCATGTACTTTTACCCTACGTTTGGGACAGGTTCAGGTTTTGGCCCTCATCCAAAGCACAACACCGGTACGCTGTCATTGCTTTGTACACAGAGTCCATCTCATGGGCACTACAACACATGCTCAGCGTGGAGGTGGTGCCCCGGATGGCCCCTGCCGCGCTGCACGAGCCCAACGGCTGGCGGCTGGCGGCGCTGTACGCCGACCCACGGGTCAATGACGTGCTGGTGGAGCACATCGAGCCCATCACGGTAGGCTGCAAGAGCAACGCCACCTCAGTCAGCTTCCACTGTTCGCCCGTCACGCGCACACCGAGTCCTTCACGGTGCGCTGCAGTAAAAACCTTGTGCAGTTGCGTAGCCAAATGGTGGTGTGCTAAGGCATGTCTGAGTGACGCCTCAATACGGCATGCCGCGGGCAGGCACACCGGTGCCGCCGTGTGTTCGCACCAACACTGGGCCACCAGGGCTCTCCGTTTGGTTGCTCTGAGCAGCAGCGTCCTTGAGAGCTAGGCATCCTCAAGCGCCTGACAACGACTGCCTTCTGACCCCCTTGCCCCTCACACGCCTGCACGTGCACATGCCACCAGGCCATCTACAACCTGTACCGCGCCCCCAACAAGAACAAGCTGATGCACCTGGCCGACTGGGTGGGGCTGCTGACGACAACCGGACTGCTGGGTGGGTACCGCGACGGGCTGCTGTAGCAATGCTGGCCCTTGCAGACAGTACACTACCAGAGGAAGGTTTTGAGGCTTGAGGGCGACGCACCAACAGTATTCCATCACCGAATCAGCCAATGCCTTAATGTTGCTGCCAAGCAAGGCACTACACAAGGCACCCGGACGCTCGCTCACCTACAATTGCACACACCGTAGGCGATGCCACGGGCCTGTCCCAGCGCGACGCCAAGCTGGCCTTCGTCCGCAGCCTGTGCGTGGTGGTGGACGAGGTGGGGCCGCGCTGGGGCCGCGCCGTGTGCCTGGACCGCTGTGGCCTGATGGAGGCGCTGTGCCGCCTGGCGGAGCAGCTGGCGCCGCCGGGCAGGGAGCAGGTGGCGGCAGCGCTCAAGGTGTGTGTTGCGGTGTTGTCGGGAGGAAGCTGGGACGGCGTCCACGTGCCGTAGGCGGACAATGCGTCTGTGGCGCGTGCGTTGCCACGAAAGGTTTTGCAGGGGCGCGGGTGCGGCGGGAGAGGGCTGAGTTTGTTGGAGCGTGAAAAAACGGTACGGGGCAGCGGAGTAGTACACCCGCCTTAACCACTGAACCGGAAGGGTGGAGGTGTAGCATGGCACGACATCACATTTGGCTGGGCTCTGCTTGTCTTTGCGGCCCGTGACTCGAGCCACACGCAGGAAGCGGTCTGCACTTGCACTGCACTGCATGCGTGCGTCTTAAAAGACGTATCTGTGCGCTTTGCGCTCGGATGCAGGAGCACGTGGAGGAGCTGGCCGGCGATAAGGAGTTGCTGGGCGTCCCCATGGCCACTCCCTGGTTATCGTACTACGGCATGGTAAGCTGGACTGCCTGCCCACACTTCCGAGCAACATAAACCGGTGCACCGTACGCTCTCTCGCTCGCCCTGTGGAGCTGTCAGCTACTCTGGCAGGCCTCACCCCACAAGCTGCACCTTCTCCTGCACCACCAACCGTCTGCATGCACACATGCATATTCACCAGTCTCATACATGCACACCGCAGGTGCCCATCCCAGTGCTGCAGGCCCACCGTCGGGCCGCGCTAGAGCGCGTCGCAACGGCGGCCGTGGCCAGCCCTGCGAGCAGCAGCAGCATCCCGGATGGAGACGCATCACCACCAGGGAACGGCGACATGGCAGGCAACAACGCCCCGGCGGCCGGCCCTTTCCCACAGCCCTACGACTCCGCAGGGACACCATCCCTGCAGCAGCCGCGACCGCAGCAGCAGCAGCAGCAGGCCGAGTCCTCGCAGCCGGAGCTCAGTGATGGTGGAGGTAGCAGCATGGCCCCTCCTCCTCCTCCTCCTGAGCTGTGGCAGCAGCTGCAGGCGCTGCTGGATGTGCTGCTGGGGCGGCTGCGGGAGCATTGGGAGGTGGACGACGACGGGCAGCTGGCGGTGCAGCTGCAGGCCACGGCACGCAGCCTGCAGGCCAGAGGCATGTAGCTGCCGCCAGCGGAGGACGGGCGGGTGGGTGGGTGGGTGGTTGCGAGTGCAGCTGTCCTTGTGTGTGTGGCAGGAACATGTGTCAACGCAACGTGTGAAGACGGGCTCAAGGTGATGTGATGAATGATGGCAAGCATGATGCGCGTGCACATGGGACCGGGGCAACGGGATGTGTGAAACTCAACGTGTCAGTGCATGCAAGTATACGACTGTGTTGTGTGGGCGCTTCATGGAGGGGACTGGTGATGATCGGTATGCTCGGTGTGCTGGCGTCAGTTTTGTCAGGGTAAGCGGCTTTCAGTATGTTGCTAGGTCATAATCATAAGGAAGGCCTTCATAGCGCATAGTGTGCATGTTATGCTACGCCCATCGTAGGCAGGTGGTAGTGGCATGAGGCACGGGGCATGTCTCATGGTACTGCTTAACTGAGTCGGGGGAGCAGGCAAGATGGGAGGCGGGGGCGGGGGAGGGGGGTGACGGCAGGGAAGCTTTCCGAGGGTGTGGGAGCGTGGGGAGGAGCTCGTCATGGGAAACGAACTGCCGTAAGTCGGAAACCAGCGACCCTGGTTCCTTTGCGACAGCCGCTATCCATATACCGTATGCGGAGAGAGTACGGGAGGGAGTCAGGCGTCAACGCGTAATTGATTATTATCACAAGGCGTCTGGCAGAGGCAAAGAATTATTCCTAATCCATGCTCTTTGTGGGCACCCTTGCCCAACCACACGAGCTGCCCGCCCTGCTGCCCACGCACCCCTGTAAAACTGCACCGCCTGGGATCCTTGGCTCGCCGTGCCGTAGATAGCTGGATGTGAACTGACGTAAAACACCATCTAGACAGTACGCATGCGTTTGGGGGTTGACCACGGTTGACATCAGGGCAGCCTGGTAAGCCCTACCAGGGGAGCCTCCCCTGACTGTTACCGTGGATTACCGGACCTGTCATTGCCGCGCACGTGAAGACTGTGAAAACGCATATAAAAGTCTTAAGGTTACCCAATAGAAGTCTTTGCTACTAGCAGCGGGAAGTCGCTGCTGTAGTCATAACCGTGACAAGGTATTTGCCCGAATGACACTGTAAATACAAGTAAGGGACCGCGTTCGGTTCATCGTTATAAAGGCATATGTTGAGTATTGCACATATACATACTTACCGCGTCAAGAAGTGCAAGCTCTTGTGAAGCAGACCTGCGCGAGTACGGCTTATAGCTGCTGGTTTTCTCCCTGGTTGGAGCATGCTGCGGTAGCAACGGGGAGTAGAGGACAGCGATATTTGATCAACATCGACTAAGAGATGGTACGAGAAGACAGTGCATGTTGCCGCTTATGGCCACCGTCGGCAGTTCTGCCCGACGATGGCACGCATGCCGCTCGGGTGAGGCAGGCACAGCCACAGTCACAGGCTGTCAAGCGCTACATCGTGAACATGCTGTAACTTCTCACAGGATGAGGGCGACAAACATCTCGCTAAAGGCGGGCTCAGCCACGCGGACCTTACAGCCTTTGTCGACACCGTGACCGAAGGGGACCGTGAGAGCCTGACCCTGATCAACAAATTCGCCAGCCGCTTATCAAGGTGCGGCGACAATTGCTCCATGATTAGGGCATCTCACGTTTATCGGTGGTCTGCAGTGGCCCCAGGCCTTCGAACCATGGTTCAGGCACACTCCTGGTCCCTTGCGGTAAATTCCCTGACCCTCTCCTAACTTTCACACCTGAGGTTCCACACCCCTGCAGCGGGTACAGCCTAACACCACACACCACAGGACCCATCGCTTTAACAGGACTTAATTGCCCGGCTGAAACGCAGGGTTGGCTTGACGTTCCCTGGCGTGGAAGTGCGATGGGACAACCTGTTGGTTGAAGCGGAGGCGCCCCCACACGTGAGAACCGACTCCACGTAGCTCATCAGCCCTTCCACTACCAGCATGCCTTCTCCTGTCGCCCAGATAAGCATGCAGCAAATATACAACAGGACGCGTGGCGGGACCGCGGTGGGGGTTTCTGTTTGCATGTGCCCCAGGCCCCAGCCAAACACCAACCAGAGCCCCACCACACCCTCCTTCCGCCAATTCCCGCGCTTCACAACTCCCTCACGGCCCTGTGCTCGCTCCCTTGCAGGTTGCCAGCCGCCTGTGCGCTGGTCCCGACTCCCCCAAGCGCCCCCGCGCGCACCGCATCCTGGACGCCGGCAGCGGCGTGCTAGCCCCCGGGCGCATGGTGCTGGTCCTGGGGCCGCCGGGCGCGGGCCGCACAACGCTGCTGCGCGCGCTGGCGGGGCAGCTGGTGCCACCGCCGGGGGGCCGCGCCGCGCCCCCGTCCGTGCGTGGTGCGGAGGGCAGCCACGGCGTGGGGCGCTCGGGGCTGAGGGTGTACGGCAGCGTACGGTACAACGGCATGGACATCCACGGGGGGCAGTTCGAGGTGGCGCGCACCGCCACCTTCGTGGGGCAGACGGAGAACCACCTGGCGGAGATGACGGTGGACGAGACGCTCACCTTCGCGGCGAGGTGCCAGGGCGCGGACAGCATCCGACGTGAGTGCCTGCGGGGGGAGGGAAGTAGGGACCGTCAGCAGGAAGTGGGGCAGTTGCCTAAGGCACGTGCGCGTCACGCGCCCTGCTGCATGCGCATGTGTCCATGCTCCTCTCCCGCGTCCCGCCGCCACACCCTCCCCCAGGCCTGTACGACGTGCTGACTGCGCGCGAGGCTGAGCAGGGCCTCAAGCCCGAGGACCCCCACCTGGAGCGACTCATGGCCCTGGCCAGGGGGCCGCACGCAGCGCACGTGTTCGTGGAGGTGGGGGGTGCCGGGCGGGGGGGCCGGGGTGCGGCAGCTGGTGCGCAGACTTGGGTGAGAGCGGGGTAGTGCACAGGGCATGGCGTGTTGCCTTGTGCGGACCTTGTCCGCGAGCATGCAATAGAGACGTGCATGTGGCAATAGACAAGGCATCCTTCCCAGAGCTAGCCTACATTCTGAACTGTCAAAATGCACGCGTATCACGCAGCTCTGACTGCTGGATCCTTGAGGCGCTTTGCGGTCTCCCTTCCTCGACTGCTTCCACTCATGCTGACTTATCGGCCCTGACTGACTGCTATTCCCTGTGGCGCTGCTGTTTGGCCACAGCTGGTGTCCCGTATGCTGTCCATTGACCACGTGATGGACACGTATGTGGGGGATGAGATGCTCAAGGGCATCAGCGGGGGGCAGAAGAGGCGTGTGACAGTCGGTGAGTGAGATCCCGAGGGCACGCAATAAGCGTCGTAGGGTGTGCTGGTTGGAATCCAGTTAGTGCGTAACAGCTGGTAGACACCGCAGGACCACATCAACGCTGAGCAGCATAATTAGCAGGTAGCAAGTGTGTTCAATGACTAAATTGTAATCCAATTACCCCTGTACTTTCTCAGGCGAGATGGTGGTCGGATTGGCAAGGGTCATGATGCTGGTAAGCTGCCTGTGCATGGCATTCGCGACCCCATACGTGCATCGTAACACACATGCCTACCTGGCTAGCCAGCTGCGTAGCTGTGGCAGTAGGTCCGTAGTACCTGCGGCTTAAGCTTCCCGTTTGACTGTTGTCCTACTGTGAATGGGTGTGCTGTCATTGACTTGTCCGTCTCTTGTGCACGCAGGACGAAATCACCAATGGCCTGGACGCCGCCTCAGCCCTCGCCATCATCCGCGCGCTGCGCAACACCTGCGCCTTCGCAAACGTGAGTGCGGGCGTGGGCAAGGGGCCCATTGGCACGGGCGCTTGATTACAGCAGGCAGGCAAGCACAGTGGCCTGCGTAACCTACCTAGGTACCGTAGCAGCCACACAATTCGTAAGTCAGCAGCCGCCCCACACCTCCCATCGGATCCAAAATTCCGCCTTGCCCACACCCACCTTCTTCCCTCTCCTTCCTCCTTCCCTCTCCCTCCTCCAGGCCACCGTCGTGTGCACGCTGCTTCAGCCGTCCCCCGAGGTGTGGGACTGCTTCGACGACGTGCTGCTGGTCAGCCAGGGCCGCGTGGCGTACTTCGGGCCGCGGGAGCAGCTGCTGCCATTCTTCGCGGGGCTGGGCTTCGCGCCGCTGCCGGGGCAGACCGCGGCGGACTTTGCGCAGGAGGTGGCCTCCAGCGCCGAGGACCAGATCAAGTACCGGGTGGCGGTGGGCCAGGCGGCGCACGGGGCGGGGGGCCAGCCGCCCGCGCTGCCCGCGTGGGCTGGCCGCAAGTGGGTCAGCCCCAAGATGATACGCCAGGTCAGTGGCTGGGCTGCAGACCCGGGGTGTGTGCCGGTACCTGCTTTGCGCAATTGCATACAGGCTGTGTCCCACGGGCCGCACGCCGCAGCATTCCGAGGTCAATTCCGCCCGCTCACGTCGCTGCTGCCCATTATGCCCCCACTACACCGACCCCTGCCCCCTCCCGCAGGTCCTTGACGGCGGCCCGCTGGGCGCCGCGCATCGTGCCGCGCTGTCCGCGCCGCCCTACACGCACCCGCTGCAGGACATCGTGCTGCACAGCAAGCGGTACGGCCTGTCGCGGCCGGCCATGTTCGCGACGGTGATGGGCAGGGAGGCGCTGCTGTTCGTGAGGAACAAGCAGTTTGTGATCTCGGGGAGCACGCAGGTAAGGTCCGGGTGCACGACCTGCATGCATGCGGCCATGGCGTCGCCACGTGCTGTGTAATGATGTGGGGTATGATCCGGACGGCACTGTCCGGATGGGGCCCTGGGAAGGACCCTCCCCATCCAATGGCGCATGTTGTGAAGCATGGTGATGACGGAAACTCCGATTCATACGCTGATCAGGTTCACTGATCGATGGCCGGTGCCATTCGCTGACATGTGCGTGCGTGCGCGGTCCAGGTGATCTTCACAGCCTTCCTGGCGTCCACCACCTTCATTCGCCTGTCCAAGAACACATCCAACGACGCCAACCTGTTTATGAGCGTGGTGTTCTTCTCCCTCATGAGCAGCTTCATGGTGGGTGGCTAGGGCTCAACGCCGGATCCACGTGTGCTCCTGCTGAGTCCTCACCCGGCGGCTTTTGGCATCACCCTTGGAGGTGCAAAGAAACGGACGGTATGCTGGTCAGGAGTAACAGTTCGTACTGTCCATCCTACTTGCTGGTATACTGGTCGCACCACTCTCCTGCTGCTTGACATGACCACAACACCACATCTACGCTCCTGCTGTCTGCTCCACCGCCTTGTCTGGGCCCGCACGCAGGGTGGCTTCAACTTCGCGCCCATCTACTGCGCGCGGCTGCCCGTGTTCTACAAGCAGCGCGACCACCGCTTCTACACGCCCACCGCCTTCGCGCTGAGCACCGTGCTGATGCGCATGCCGGAGGTGGTCATCACGTCCCTGCTCTACATCGTCATGGTCTACTGGTCCGTCAACTTCACGCCCGAGGCGGGGAGGTAGGTCAGCCTGGTTGGCAGACTGCTTTGATCTCCTACCTTCTGTGGCTGGCGGCGCTTCCATCCACCGTGCCACCCTCCGTTCTCGGGCACGGCAACAGGGCGTCAGAGCTAGACAGCGCGTAGGGACACACCTATCTAGCACGCCAGCGCAAACGACATACCCAATCTATCTGGATGGATGCCTTCATCAGGTTCTTCATCACGTGGATGCTGATGGTGGTGGCTGGCTTCAACAGCGTAACAACCTTCCAGCTCATCGCCTCAGTCATGCGCAACCCCGTCATGACCCAGGTGGGTGAGATGTCTGTACTGAGTACTCCGGCATGTGGCCGTACGTACGTTGCGGCGGCCCCTGCACAGCTACCTTGCTTACTCAGGTTTGCCGTACACCAAGCCCCTCTAAGGGCCGTGTTGTATCATATGTTGCTGCACCCACAAGCGGACTCCCTGCCGGTATGTCGAACGGTCCAAGCGCCGCCAGGGTTTCGGGTGCTTCGGGACAAGTGCTAGGGTCTGTTTGCTGCTTCACCGTTTGCTCTCGCCTCGCACACGTGCAGGGCATCGGCGCCGTGCTGCTGATGCTTAACGTCATCAATTCCGGCTTCCCCATCGCAAGAAGTAAGTGCGTTGCTATCGGAGCGGTGTGCCGGCGGGATGCTGAGTGCTAGTACCTGCTGCTTCAGGTAGTGACCACAGGTACGGTACCGGTGGGACGCTGGAACCACACGCCTGCTGCATCTGCTGACCCGGCCACTACATGCGCCGTCCTCACCCATACTCCTCTGTTGCACCCCGTGACCTGGCTGTACCCCACTAACCCCAGGCACCATTCCGCCGTGGTGGATCTGGTTCTACTGGTTCACCCCCATGTCGTGGCTGCTGCGCGGCATGCTCGTCACAGAGCTCACCAGCGCCGACTGGCCGCTGGTAGATCCCGCGGCAGGGCCCGGGTCGCTCACCGTGGGACAGGTGTGTTGGTTAGGAATAGAGGCCTGTCCACGGCTTGCAGGCTCGCAGGGGGCTTGTACGCTACTGCGGTAGTCAGTAGCATCTATCCACACCAAGCAACATGAAAGGAGGGAGGGTGAAGCGGCCAGCCAAGGCGGCTCCTGTGGTGGCGTGCCTGGACTGACCCATGGGTCTGCAGTTCGGTCTAAGCCTGCCTGAGCTACATGATCTGCACGTATGTGCCCACATGACTTCCACGCTATGTAGTCGCTTACCACACACTTCTGCATCTCGTCGATATACCGCAATCTTGACGGTGAATCGGTGATCACTGTCCTGTGTCTTGCATTTACGTCCACCACACGCAGAAAGCGCTGTTGGATCGCGGCGTGTACACGGAGTTCTCCTGGGTGTGGGGCGCCGTGGGATACGTGGTGGGCAGCTCGCTCCTGCTGCTGGTGCTGCAGATCCTGGCGCTCACATACCTCGGACGTGAGTATATACCGTGCGCAAGCAACTTGCGTGTGGGCTACACTCTGAACGCGAAATGACCACGCGTTTGCCTCGCTTTGCCTGGCACTCGGTGCGCTGTGGCCTCACCCGCCGCACACGCCGTGCCATGCGAGAGCACTCCACCACTACCGTACCGTACTCGCCTTGCCGGAGCCATTTATCCAGCCCCAACGGATTCAATTATTGTTTCCCTGGGTACATTACATGCTGGCTTGCTTCACCGCAGCGCTCCGCGGCCCCCGTCGCTTTCATGAGGCGGAGGAGGAGGAGGCGCTGCACCCCCGCCCGCCGGCCAGCCCACCTTCTCCACCGGCAGCCCCTTCCTGGACCGCGTCAGCTTCCAGCTGACAAACATGGCGCTGGCACACCCGGCGCACGTCGAGTCCAGCAGCGACCATTCTGTGGATGCTGAAGCGCAAGCGACGACCCTGCTGCCCACGGCACACAGCGGGCCGGCAGCAGGTGTGGAGGCAACGCAGGCCGTACAGGCAGCCCAGCCGGTCAAGCATCAGCATCAGCAAGTAAGCGCTGGCGGCATAGATCCTGTACATCCCAGAGTGCCCGGAACCGCCGCCCCCAGATAAAAGATGTGTTGGTGCCTTGCACGCACTCCCCTGATTGCACGCGCCTCACGGGGTCTACACTGTACATGTGCAGTGCTACTTCGTGCGTGGCCTTGAAATGGCCGTAGCTCTTTGAATGGCACCATCTAGCGCCGCTGCCAGCAATGACCGGATGTGCAGGCGTTGCGGTAACACACACTTATGACGCGTTAATGCGCTGCAGATCACGGTGGAGCCCGACGGCGGCGCGCAGGGCGCAGGGCCCTCGCTGAGCGGTGCTTCCCTGGACCTGTCCTTCCGGCCTGTGGTGGTGGCGTTCAAGGACGTGTCGTACTTCGTGCCGCACCCCTCGGAGCCGGGTGAGTACGTCACCTGACCAGGTATACGGTACTGGTACGGTACTCGGTATACCGGTACCGAAGGACAGCGTATGGTTGTTACTCAGTGCCTGTTGCCTCATGGTGTCGGGAACCGGAGCAAGCCTTGTCTGACAGATCTGGTGTAACACTCTGCGTTGCAGGCAAGGAGCTGCAGCTGCTGAACAAGGTCAGCGGAGTGTTCCGTCCCGGAGTGCTGACAAGGTGGGCGGTTGGTGGCTGGCGGGGCTTTTCCTTAGCATGAACTTCTTTGCTGTATGGGGTTGTGTTTCAACCTTTCAACCATATGCCGCACCGCCTATGCTCGCTGCTTAGCCCGCCACGCCTTTGCCCGATGCTCGCCCCGCCCCGCAGCTTGATGGGCGCCAGTGGCGCGGGCAAGACCACGCTGATGGACGTGCTGGCGGGGCGCAAGACGGGCGGGCGGGCGGAGGGGCTGCAGCTGGTGGACGGCAGGCCAAAGCGCATGTCCACCTTCGCGCGCATCATGGGTGGGTTCTGAGCGTGGGGGGTGCTAGGAAGTGGGATCATACCACGTGGCACCGGACTTTTTGTAAACTGGACTAATGACAGGTGCCTGTGTCGGCTCACCTGGGTCCTAATGGGCCACTGGAGTCATGTCCGTCGAGGCGCTTGCTTGCGCCACTACACCACCAACGCGCTTCCCCGCCATCCCTCTTCCCTCGTGCAGGCTACGTTGAGCAGCTTGACGTGCACAACCCCTACATGACTGTGGAGGAGTCGCTGCTGTTCTCCGCCTCCCTGCGCGTGGAGGCGTCTCAGCTTCCCTCCGCCTCCGCCGTGGCCGCCTTCGCGCGGCGCTGCATGGATGTGGTGGAGCTGGGCCCGCTGGCGGACGCGCTGGTGGGCGTGGGCGCGGCCAGCGGCGGGCTGAACACGGAGGCGCGCAAGCGGCTGACCATCGCGGTGGAGCTGGTGGCCAACCCGGCGGTGGTGTTCATGGACGAGCCCACCAGCGGGCTGGACGCGCGCGCGGCGGGCGTGGTGATGCGCGCGGTGCGCAACACGGTGGCCACGGGCCGCACCGTGGTGTGCACCATCCACCAGCCCAACAGGGAGATCATGGACGGATTCGATGAGTGAGTGGGGCCGAGGGGCAATGACGGGGAGGGAGGGGAGGGCGCTGGAGGGGCTCCGCAGTGGGAGGGGGGCTGTGGTGAGGGCGGTGGGACAGTGCGGAGGCGGGTCGGCCTCCCCGCCGTTCGCATGGTGGGCAGACACGCACATGGACATGGGTGCACAGGACGACACTAACCCACACGCTGTTGTGCGCTCCCCTCCTCCTGCCAGGCTGCTGCTGCTCAAGCCCGGCGGCCGCACTATCTTCTTTGGCCCGCTGGGCGCCCGCCAGTCCACCCTGGTGTCGTACCTGGGCGGCTGCGTGGCGGGCGTGCCGCGCTACGAGGCGCACATGAACCCCGCCAACTGGATGCTAGAAGTGACCAGCCCGGCGGCGGAGCAGACCATGGGGGTGGACTTCGCGAAGGTGTGGAGCGACAGTAGCCACGCAAGGTGGGGCGGGCGGGGCGGGAAGGGCCGGGAGGGCGAGGGAGCAGGATGGTTTGTCACGACCGCACAGCACACGTTACGCGCCCTTGCCGGATCCGTGTTTCTTCACCATTACAAGCACTGACTAATTGTTGCGCGCTCTGCAACACACCGTCCGCAGGGCCGCCCAGGAGCTGATTGATGAGCACACTGTGGGGGCACTGGCGCGGCAGCAGGAGGGAGCGGCGCCCGCTGTTCGGGACGTGGAGACCGGCGGCGCGGTGCCAGGAGAGGAGCCCCCTGCCTCCGGCCCGGTGGCGCTGTCCGCTACGCGCGGCCCACCCTGGTGCAGCTGCGGCTGGTGCTGGGGCGCGCGCTGGTGTCTCAGCTGCGCAACCCCGCCTACAACCTTATGCGGCTGGCCATCACGCTGGGGCTGGGCCTGGCGCTGGGATCGCTGTACTGGGGGGTGGGCAAGGACAGGTGCGTGGGAGCTTGGGAGGGGGCCGGGTGCAGCGCCGGGGATGAAATGAGGACACTGCACATGCGGTTAGGGTGGAAAGGGTGGCAAGCTGCGTCTTTTGGCTTCCCAGTTCAGTGTGTTTTAACCTCCTTGTGCTGTCCCTTTTGTACCATTACCACACCCCTGCAGCAACTCGGTGCTGGGCGTGCTCAACATCATGGGCGTCATGTACACCAGCCTGCTGTTCCTGTCCATGGTCAACGTGCTCATGGTGGGCAGGGGGAGGGGTTAGCAGCGGCAAGGCGGCCGGGGTGGGGCGCAGTACGCGCAAAGCATGTCGACAGTGCACATCATAGGCCAGCACGGGATGAAGAGGTTCACTCCTGCTAGTATCAGCACCGGCGGTGAGTTGTGAGAAGCAGTGCGGTATGAGAGCACCCTTCCTCCCGCACTGTCCTTGGCGCAGGTGAACCCGGTCATCGCCGCCCAGCGCTCCGTGTTCTACCGCGAGCGCGACAGCGGCATGTACCGGCCCGCCGTGTTCGCAGCGGCGCAGGGCCTGTCCGAGCTGCCCTTCCTGTTCGTGCAGTCGCTGCTGTACTTCTTCGTGGTGTACTGCATGGTGCAGTTCCGTTTCGAGGGCGCGCAGATGTGCTGGTTCTGGTGAGCGGCCATGGTGCTGCTGCATTCGCAGCGTGGGTTAGCTGCTGCTCGTGACTGCACATGCCGCACCTGCATGTCGTTGTCGACCTCGAGGGCTCAATGTCTCATGGATTACTGCACTATAACCTGCACAACAGCCATACCGTATGTGCCTTCGACATTCAAGTTCACTACGCACATCTGGTCAAGGCAAACTTTCACGTGGTCCCTCGTCACCCTTACGTACCCCACGCTCCTGGCCCTTGCGCCCCTGCTGCCCTCCCTCAGGCTATACGTGTGGCTTGACCTGATGCTGTTCACCTACATGGGCATCGGCGTCATGAACATCATGCCAAACATCGTGGCCGCCACGTCAATCATTGGCTTTGCCATCCTGCTGTGGAACCTGTTCTGCGGTGGGTGCCCGCCCGCACCAGCCTGTTCCGGTCTTTGGGTTGCTGCCTGCCGCCAGCTGTATGTACGCCGCACTCCACCCCAGAGCACCGCTGCAGCTACGAATGTCAATGGCTACATCACCTACATGCCTCTAGCCCTGTGCTGTCGGACAGGAGCTAACGGCCAGGTGGTTATCGGCGTTCGGTTGCGTGGTGCGCTGCCTTGCACCTTCATTATTGCAAATGGCGTCACGGCGTTGAAACGGTTACCTAACAACAGTAATCACACACACGCATGCAGGCTTCCTGATCTACGCCAAGGACATCCCGCCCTGGTGGATCTGGGCCTACTACTTCAACCCCATCACGTGGATCATCTACGGATGTGTGGCCACGCAGCTAGGCGACCTGCGGGGCACCCTGATCGACACGGGGGACGGCGTGGTGTCGGTGCCGCAGTACATCCAGGACACACTCAGCTACAGGTGCGCGCGGGAGGGGCGCTTGGTTGTGCTCCTGGTGTACCCTATGTGTGGAGCGCAGCGTGCCTTGCCGCCTTGCCGCCGCCATGCATGCAACAGCACCAACACGCAACAGCAAGCCTTGGCAACTCGTGCGGTCCTGCTATGTCCTCATGCTGTCCGCATCTCGGCCTTCACCACCTGCTCCTGCAGCTACGACATGCGCGGTTGGATTGTGCTCATCCTGGTGGGCTTCATCCTCTTCTTCCGCGCACTGTCGTACATCGGCATCACGCGCTTCAACTTCCAAAAACGCTGAGCAACGCACGACAAGTGCGGTGGGGGCTGTTGGTGTGTATGAGGAGGGATACCGGCGCAACGTGCAGGGCCGCAACTGTATGCAACTAACGGTGCGAGCGCCCTGGCAATGAGAGTGGCGCATTGCCTGAAAACGCGGTTGAATGGGAGCTCCCACGCGTGGACTTGCCACGGCCTGACGGGCGCTGCTACTCTGCTGCTTAAGTGGCATCCGTGCGTCACCAGACGTACGAAGAGTGGAGCGTTTGGGGTTCCATAAGCAATTAGGCATGTATGCTCAGCGGAGGCGAGGTGGCTAACAGAACGGCGTGCCGTACGTCTGCGCATGATCCCTGCTGCCCGTGCCAGGTGACCCTGCTGTGAAGAGTTGTGAAGTCTGGCCGTCGGTTCGGCCCGGTGTCAGTCGGTGACCCATTCACATGTGCGCCCAATCACATGACTTGCGTCTCTGTACTTTTGAAGAATGCGTTGTTGCACAGTTGCTTTAGTCACTGACTTTGGGAGCACTGCAGTTTCAAGGAACGGTTCAGGGGACCTCCCCTGGCTGGGGTACCTCAATGAGGCCATCAACTGAAGCATGTGTGTCGTGTCCTCGTTGCCTGCAAGAATAGATATGCACCGCCATTCACATTATTCAACACGTTTGTCGGTATCCTGTTCACTGTTGATGGTACATGGCACACGGCAGCACGGCCACGGGGGCTGGCACCTGGCGTCCTGGCGATGCCCCTGGGGGTTTGAGCCCAAGCTCTGGAACACGTAAACAATTTGTATTGCTACTGCACTGGTTGTTGTCTGGTGATTGCTGGTTACGCAGAAGGACAACGGGTGTGTGTGGGATGTCGAGACCACCTGAGTGCCTGAAATTTGCTGTCGCATCTCGCATGATGACTGGATGCAAGACTCTGCGTGGCTTAGCATCAACTGCCCAACCCTGGCTGGCAACTGGCAACTTGCATGCCTGTGTTATGGCGCTCTCTCTCTGGTCGCCTGGTGCCCGCCCGTACTCTCGTCCGCCTTGGCGGAAAGGTGCGGCAGAAGGTGCACGCACGTCTAAATGGCGGTACGCTTGTGTACGGGACAGTCAGCGCAGTGGAGTCTACCGCAGGGCACTGTCAGGGATGAGGTGGTTGGCTCTTACTCGGCCGCGTAATCGAGCACGTGTTTGATCTTCCCTGATACGATTCATGCGCGTTACAGCGTACCTATTATCACAGCTACGTGGTGCCCCCGCAACCACAGCGCAACAGGTGGGGGCAACTGCAAGGGAGAAGCACCTATTCCCTACCCTACCTCACTACCAACATTCATGTCGATGCAATCAGTACCGATCCATCGACAGTCACAACAGTGTTCGTCAAGCCGCAGCAAATTCCTCGCCAGCAGGCTTTCCACACGGACTTTCCTCTACCCCCGAACATGCATGAAATGCGGGCACCTTAACCCGACTCGCACTACGTGTGGATGGACAGACAAATGGGTTCCATGCGGATGAAGGAGTCGCTGCAAAGAGTCTCAGCCACTTCCTGTATTTGCGGTGAATGCACTGCGCACGAGTGCAATGTGCGAAGGCAGCTGGCGGCATTCACCTGTCACAAAAGGTCCACTGCAGCACCAGGGTGTCGCAACCTGGCTTGGCTGCATTTACGGCGCTTGACCGCAACGTCTCGACACGTGTTCGACACATGAAACGGTACAGGGCGAGCGCACCGGGGGCAATTCACGAACCCATCATTGCGCACACACTTAAGAAAAACTGGAAGGTCCAGTCCGTGTGTTTTATGGACAGGAGTATTGCGGCTATGTTCCCGGCTGTGAACGTACATGCGATTGCCCACTCCACTCTGCACACAAATGCGAACCACACACACAGCGCTCGCCCCACGCACCTACAGCGCCTAGCAGCACTGTATCTTCCCCTACCCAGTACACAGCACAGACACACCGGCACACACAGAAACGAAAACTCACACACCGGCGAAAGCCTGCACTCCCGAATCCCGAAGAACTCTCGCAGTAGTACCTGTGGCTGGCAAGCACGTGCCAACACGCCACAACCTGCAGCCGCACTTCCCCTACATACCATGCCATGGTCGCCTCCTGCCCACCTGCCGTACCAGCAAGCCTGCAGCACCACTCTACCTACCTATTTACTTCCAGCACCCTGCTAACTGTCCTGTACTCTGACATCCACATACATACCGTCGAACGGCTCCCAATAAAAAAACGTTACACCCCACGGCCAGTCGGACCTAGGCGCGCCGCTTGGCCTTAGCCTTGCCCCTCGCCACCTGGCACTGCAGCGCCACCCGCTGCGCAATCCAGCCGCACAGCTCGCCCTTGAGCACCTCCGCCTCCTGCTGCCTCCCCGCAACCACCTCACCCACGCTCTGGCATGCTGCCCCTGCACCCCGCCGCTCCACCCCAAACGCCTCCGGCCCAGCGCCCAGCAGCGCGGTAAGATGCTCACACTCGGTGCGCACGGCGGCCACACGCTCGCGCAGCACCTCGCACTCCGCTGCGCCCGCTGCCAGCTCCACCAACCGCAGGGTAGACCTGCTGATGTAGCCGCTGCCCCCGCTGCCTTTGCGGCCCTCCGCTGACATGCTGTACGAGCGCATGGCGGCGGCCTTCAGCAGCTGGGCCTCCAGTGAGAGGTCCACCGAGCACACCGTGGGAAGAGGCGCAACGTCTACTGTGTCCCCCATGGGGTCGGAGAAGGAGGGGCAGGGTCGCAGGGAGGGCTCCGGGCTGAGCTGCGAGGGTGACCCGTGGGTCGGTGGCAGGGAGAACTGCTCGCTGCCGTACGAGGATGCGGTTCCGGAGGAGGCGATTGTGGCCACGGTGGTGGCTGTTGGGGAGGCGTCCGAGAAGGGCGAGGAGGCGAAAGGGGTGGAATACGGTGCGGTTGCAGCCTTGCTGGCGGATGCGGGAGGCAGCGGGCTGACGCCAAGCCCGGTGAGCGCATTGGCGAGGTCGGTGAGAGCTGGCAGATCCTCTGGGGAGGTGAGGGAGCGGGGAGAGGCCGCAGTGGCGGCCGGCAGGGCAAGAACGGAGGTGCGCAGCTGCTTGAGTGCGCGCACGGCGATGTCGAGCAGCTCAGTGCTGCACGGTGCCGAGGACTCAGCGGAGTCGCTGTTGGGGGCAGGGGCTTGGCCGTCGGTGCTCAGGGCCTGGGCGGGCACCTGCGCGTCGCACGGTGTGCATGGGGCGTTACCGCCGCCCTCGTGCGCGTGCACCTCAGCCACCTCCTGCTGCTGGCTATGCTGCTGCTGCTCTTGCTGCTCCTGCACGTGAACAGTGCTATCGTCGGCAGGTGCGTTTGCACTGATGGTGGAGTCCTGCGGCGCGGTGTAGTACTGTGCATAGGTGGCTGCGTCCTGCTCCGAGTACCCCAGCTGCAGGGCGTAGGTGTACAGGTACGCGTAGTAGGAGCCGTCGTTGGCTGTGCCCGGCTGCTGGGGCTGCAAGGTGGCCTCGGACGCCTCAGCCTCAGCGCTGGCCGGCGGGTCTGCGGCCCCCTCGAACGACACCACGGCTGCAGGCACGACGAGCTCCATCGGCGCTTCCTCTCCGGCATCAAGCACGCCCATGGCGGTGTCCTGCACGTCAGCAGTGAGCTGTTCCAGTGCCACAGATGGGGAGGCAAGCTCTTCCGACGCGGTGTTGCCCATCGGCTGGTGGTCGGCAACCACGGCTCCGTGGGGAGCGTGTTCACCGCATAGCACCTCCGTGCCCCTGTCCAAGCAGCTCTCCACGGGCCCCAGGCCCGAGCATGGTGCGCTCGGGCTGCCAAGCTGCTTGGCGCAGCCCTCGGCCGTTGCAGGGGCGGCGTCGGCAAGGGACGCGGTGCTGTTGCAGCGTGTTGCACCGCTGCCGCTGGAGCCGCTAGAGCCGCTGCTGTCGCTCCCAAAGCTGCGAGTCTCGTTCAGCTCGCCAAGGAAGTGCTCGTAGCCGCAGTGGGACGAGTTGGTGCTGCTGGGTCCCGAGTCCAGGCCCGTGGGAGGCAGCTCCTGCTGAGGCACTGCTGGGAGGTGGTCAAACGGGGAGGCGGGGGCGGGCGGGGGGATCCAGGCGGACGCGGGCAAGCTGCCAGCGGGCGGCGACGTCGAGAGGGAGGTGGAGGAGGGGACGAGGGAAGGAGGGACTGCACCGAGCTGGATGGCGAGGCCGAGACGGTGAGGTTGGACGGGAGCACGTAGCGGGAGGACGGTGCGCGCCTGCAGGGTGCAAGGGACGGGAAGGGAGGCGACGGTGTGAGGATACTAATGCACGCATTGTTGCTCCAGGCAGGGCTGACATTGTTGGAATGAAACATGGGCGTCAATAGGATTGCTGTATGGGCGGAGGGTAAAAGGTCAGGGCACCTTCCACTGGTACCGAACAGCTACGACCGCACCTGTTGCCCGGCTTGTTCTGCTCGAATGTCCCGACTGTCGTTATCGTTGGAGGCGGTGCTAGCTGCGATGCCTTTGCTGCCTCCTCCTCCTTCCCGCGCTCCACCCACATCTTCAGCTGCACACAGAGAATGATGCGACACTTCAGCACAGCCATCAGCTGGCATCTTGTATTGTTGCCGTGTGATCATCTTCCTATTCAATGCAATGTGGACAACTCCGCAACATGCAGTTGGAGACACCTCGGTTGAAGAAGAGCAGCGGACGAAGTGCAGTCGACGCGAAGGCCCACAGGCCCGTCATGCCACAGCTCTTACCTCTTGATTGTAATACATGGAATTCTCCGAACCAAACGAGCCCTTTGCCGCCTTGCCCTTAGCATCCCGCTTGCCCCACCACGGCGTCCACTGCATCAGCAGAGTAACAGCTTGGTGAGGCGACGGGCCTTTCAGCTCGCCCAGGCATCATACTGGAGATGTGACCAACACACACCGTGTTGCCTCGCTGGCGGACTGCTCCGCCCTTATCTTCGGTTTGGCGCATGGAAGGTGGTGATTCCGCGATATGCTACAGACGGAGTTACTAACTACAATTTTGAACCTGACTACCTGTAGTGTTATATGTCAGTGTAGCTGTATGTGAGTGGCAGGCGACAAGTTAAGGGGCGCCCCACAGCATCGAGTCGAATGATGTGTCGACCTTGGGACCGACAACAACCGACTAACCGCCGGCCGGAAGCAGCGTCCAGCGTGGCTCAAAGCGCTCACATGGTTCCTTGGAGCGCTTACATTATCTGTCGCATCCAGACATGGCATAGAGGCGTCGCGGGGCAGTGAAGTCCCTGAAAGGCCGTTCTCCCTCAGAGCCCATACCTTACTACTGCAGTGCAATTTTTCAGATATATAGAAGCAAGCCCTTTAAACAATTGATGAGCCCAAATCACTTGCAGCGTCGCTTCGGCTATGCGATGTGCCATGCTCGTTGGGTGAAACAACACGCCTAAGCGTGTGCTCTAGCACTCGGAACAAAGGACACAAAAGCGCGTTGGATCCATCGGGCCTACGGAATGGGGGACAGACCCCAGCCGCAGAGGCCCTGGCCGGTCTGCTCAACGTGCCACCAGGTCAGCTCAACGTGCCACCAGGAACCGCAAGCATGTGGGCGAGGGCATCTCAACACCCCTCATTCATTCACTCATGCAGGAGGCCCGGTGCATACAGACCAAGAAGGAGAACCAGAATTTTGGGAGGTGGGCGAAGAGGGCAGTACAGCGTACTGCCTCCTGCCTAACGGTGACAACTGCATGCCCACCGTGCAACTCGTATGGGTCACAGGGCGCGCGCTGAGTGACACCGCTGCGCAGCTTGAGAAGTCACAATGTGGTCGCGCTGTATACTTGTCTGTCTGTCAGACGTCCACAGCGCCCGCATCGTGCACCCCTCACCCGCACCCGCAGGTGGTTTTTTAAATGCCCCAACGAGCACAAGAACCCATGGTTCTGGGCGGATGAATGGCAGCCTCCGCACGAGCAGCACCCTGCACAGCAGCAGCACCAGCCGCCACCGCCGCACGTTCCATACCCACCTCACCACCAGCAGCAGCACCACCAGTACGGCAGCCAGGCCGGCGCCTCGACCTCAGGCCGCGGCCAGTGGGCGAGCCCTGCAGGTGGGGGTAGCCGCAAAGCGGCCCTGCAGGTGGGGGGCAACCGCAAAGCGGCCCTGCAGGTGGGCGGTATGGCCTGCGGTAGACGCTGAGGTGCCGTGCATCTGTTGTACGATTCGTTCCCTCTTCGTGCGTTGAACCCACGTTGAACCTCATGGAATCCGTTTGCGTGAAGGGTCAGATGAACAACCGGTTCGACACCAAAGGTCCTCTAGACAAGGCATTGCCGACATGATGGGAATTGCCATGCCAGTTGCAGCTTCCCGCACGTCCCACGCTTTGGTCCCCGGCTCCCATGCAGGCGGTGGCTTCGCCGCCCCGCCCCATCAGCCCGGCTCGCCTGCCAGGCAGCAGCCGCAGAACTGGCAGGTGCCCCCGCCGCCGTATGCCCAGGGCCCGCCTACGCAGCCACCACTCTGGCAGCAGCAGCAGCAGTCCACAACCCCCGCCACTCCGCAAGGTTACAGGGCCCCACAGAACTTCGCGTCACCGCCCCCAACTGCACCGTATGGATACGGCCAGCCGCCGTACGGCGCATCTGGTTCTGCTGCTTACGGCGTCCCGCAGTACGGCGCGGCAGGAGGCACGCAGCCGCCGCCTCAAGCACAGCAGCAGTACCAGCAGCAGCCGCAGGGGTACGGCTACGGGTCGCCGCTGTCGCAGGGGAGGTCCTCGCAGCCTGAGGGGCAGGGACAGGGGGGCCACGCACAGCAGCAGCAGCAGCAGCCGGCAGTCCAGGTTGTGGATAACGTAGGGCAGGGCCATGAGGTCACGTTTGTGGTAAGCTGCCTTCTGGTCGGGACGCATTGGGCATGTCAGTTGGTTGACAAAGTACACATGCCAAGGATTCTATGTATCCCAGTCCCTGCACCGCATCTGCTACACACATGCCAAGGCGCGCCCGGCAACACGCACGTGATGCCACGGAGATCATAACCTGACCAATGCGCAGCGCGCACCGGTACACACCACCACACAGCTTTTGCTAAGAACCCTGCGGACTGCGTGCATTCACGGCGTTATGAAGGCTCGGCGACCGCGGAGCGCGTCGCTCGCCACCGCATGGCCCCGTGCATCTGGCTCCGAAACCATTGCTGCTTCTGTGACTGCTGGGACTGACTGACCGACTAAGGATGACTAAACCGACGGACATACGCTGCTGTGCCGCAGGTGCTGCAAGGTGACGACAGCGAACTGGGTATGCGCAGCTCCTTCCACCCTGCATTTGGTGACCTGGTCAAGAGGCTGGACTTTGGGACCTCCAGGCGGCGCTGGGTCCCTGAGGAAAAGCAGTGGCGCGTGCGCGCCAGCTGCTACTATGAGGTGGGCCGGGGTCGTGCCATGCTGGGTACTTGGGTGCACGCTGTTGAAAGATACGCCGTAGCTGGGACAGAGAAGGGGTGGGGGCCGATTTTTCTGCGTTGTGTGCGTAAACCCAGACCAGCGCAGCACCTGGGTCTGGGCTTGAAGGAGGTTGGATAAGAGAACAAGTATGGAGTGTAATAGTTGAGCGCATAGGCATTGCTGGTTCTTGGACAAGTTGAGGAGCGGGAGCGTGTGCCGGCACGCCTTGTGGCCACGTCAGTTGGAGAAGGTCAGGGCTAAGGGGTCTTTGCGTGCACCCAGCACCCCGTACAAGTGACCCAGATGAGTAATCAAGCAGGATGCGTACAATACAAGGGTTGCTGTGTTTGATCCGCAAAAAGGTTCTAACACGTTCTGCCTTCTTGCCACAGCTGGACCAGCTGCTGCAGGAGCATGGCTACGTCACAAAGGTACGCCAACATGCAACCGCGCAAACACTTGAATTGGTTGGAAGTGCCTCCTTTAATGGGTTTTCCACTATATTATAAATGTGTGGTTCTCCACTCTATGCAGGCATTTGCGGTTAGTTACGTGCTTACGTCCCGTCCCCTGCTGCTCCCCGCCGCGTCCCGACAGGCCTCACCTGACGTCCTGGCCAGGGCGGGGCCCCCGCCGCACAACCATGCCCACCAAGGCGCTGGGTGGTCGCCCCATCAAGAGCAGCACTTCTCGCAGGGCGCGCCGCCGCAGCAGCAGCAGCACCAGTCGCCGCCGCAGCAGCAGCAGCAACAGCAGCAGCAGCAGCAGCAGAGCCCTCAGCGGCCCCAGCCGCCTCCACAACACATCAACCCTGATGGAGTGGGCAGGGGCGTTGCGGTGGAGATCACGGTGAGCAGACTGCCCTGCCTAGGAAGTCCTGCTTCGGGCTACGCGGGTGCGCGCTCTCCAACATGTTTCACAACGTACCGTAGCGGTATTGGCCCACGTGAACGGCTGTTGTGTGCCCCAACCAAACAGGCCAGTACATAACGCTGCTTGCGCAGTCCGCTTGACATCGGAAAGGCCGCATGCTGTGCAGCTGACCCACCAGCCCCGCGCCGCCGTTACCTGCAACTGCACTGCGCGGCGCTTTCCTCGTGGCTATGCAGCGCATACTTGCCGTCCTCGTTGTGAGGCAGTAAAAGCACCATGTTACAGCACCATTTTACACGCGGTTACAGCACAATGTTTGACGTGTTCTCCACTTAATCCCCTTCGTTGCCCCCTTGCGCGCAGCTGCCCTGCGTGGCCCCCAGCGAACTAGGCCTGACACTATCTGTGGGTTACCACCCGCCCTTCCCCGACGTAATAAAGCAGCTCGACTACGCCACCACGGGTCGCCGCTTTGAGAAGCCCACAAAGCTGTGGTTCGTCAAGGCGACCGAATACCCGCATGTAGGAGCCCCCACGTCCCGCACTCCTGGCGCTGTGTAGGACTCGTGTCTGGCCTTACATGTGCACGCGTTTCCACGTGCGGCCCGATGCACGTGACCTTGCCATACGCTGCGTGCCGTAGTATGAGTACTGCTGTCCTGCCACCTTCTCCGTACGACGCGCAGGTCCGGCAACACTTGAACGAAAACGGCTACGAAGTTAAGGTGGGGCGCTGTCGCAGAATGTTTCACGCGGTTGCGGATTGATGCACGAGGAGGGACATGCTAGCGGTGGCTGTGCCCGCTGAAGCCTTTTCAACAAAGCCTGTAAAGCAGCCTGATTGTCACGAACGCACGGGCGACGTCATACCACACATCCTCGCACGTCGTCCTTGCTGCCCGCAGGACGCCCCTCCCCAAGTGGTCGACATTCTGGTGTCCAGGAGCTCGCCCTACAACCCACGCATGCCACCCGGCGAGGCCGAGGAGGTGCGTGTGCGGGTCGCTTGCATCGCGGACACGTGCCATGAACACTCACGTATGCTAGTGACCAAGGCTCCCCTCAAACCTCAGAACACCCAGCCGTACCAAGTTCTGACGTCCTGCTGACGCTGTTGCATGGTCGCCTTTGCACATGCGTGCAGTCCATCTCCATGTGCCATGCAGGATGCAGCCTTGTCCTGTCCCATGCTGCCGCCTGGTGGCTGCATGTCGCGTCTTGTGATGTTGTGTGGTGCTGTGTGGTGCTGTGTGGCCACACGTTCCTGTTGGAGTGGACAAACGCCGGGCCCTCGGGGCCGTATCACTCCCTGCTAAGGTGTATTCGCTTTGCTCATGCGTCATGCCTCTAACAGTCCTTAGCGGTCCCGACCTCACCTGTCAACCCATCTGGCACGTGCCCCATGCAGGTGGTGCAGCACCGACTGGGCCCCGAGCTGCTGGGCCGGCTGTTCCGCTACCAGCACGAGGGCGTGGTGGCGGGCGTGCGCTTCGGCGGGCGGCTGCTCCTGGCGGACGAGATGGGGCTGGGCAAGACGGTGCAGGTCGGTGGGAGGATTGCACAATTTTAACGCGGTCCAGCATGATGGGCGGCTGACGGTGCTCCGACCATTTGTCATCGTTGGGGCGGTGCAGGTGGGGGCTGTGCACTTGACAGGCAGAACGCAGGAGTATCCGAGGTGCGGCACCAAGGTACGGCACGAAGGCGTCATGGTGCTGTACCGTGTGGCATGTGCGAAGGCCCAGGGCGGCCGATGCCTCGAAACGCCTTGCGGACCTCGCAGGCCACCTGCCTCCTGGACGGCGCCTAGACACAGCCGTGCCCACCGCTCCGCGCCGTCACTGGTGTGCCTTGTGTGTGCCTCGTGTGCCCCCAGGCGCTGTGCATCGCCGCCTGCTACCCCGAGGACTGGCCGCTGCTGGTGGTGTGCCCGCCCTCCTGCGGTACGCCTGGGCGCAGGTGCGCACTATGTGTACACCCAACCAAGCCCACAACGCAACCCCTACTCTGGATCACCAAAGGCCATGCAGTTGCTCAGCGCATGACGCGCAGTGAACAACGCACTTTCCTATGCCTTCGCACAACGCACTCAGCCCATACCACGAACTGCAATGGGCCCGGCTTACACCCCTACCCAACCGGACTTTAAGAACGTAATGTCCTGCTCAAACCGCGGCTGCCGTAAACGTCTCACGTGAATACGGAATCGGTACCACCCCGCCCTCGCTAGGCCATTGCCGATTGGCTGCCCCCAGCGCTGCGCCCCGCGCCCCGGGACCTGTGGATGGTCACCGCCGCCGCCGACTGGGACGCCCTCGCGCGGCAGGCGGGCATCGATCTGGAGGGTGACGCGGCTGCGGCTACGGCGGGCCGGGGCGGCGGGCTGTACGTGTATGGCAGGGGCGCCGCGCGGCCGCACATTGCCATTGCGTCGTACGACATCGTCGCAAAGCTGGAGCGGAAGCACTCTGCCAGGTGGGAGTGGTCATGACGCGCATGACGCTTTGGACCTCGCGGGGCCTGTTGCCACCTACACATGCCGTGCAGCATACCGCCTGCGTGTGCGATTCGGGCGATGCAAAGCCCGGCTCTCTCTGGTGTCCCGTGCGGCGCTTGCCATCTGGGTCCTTGCTGGCTTGCTGCTCAGGCGCCACGTGCCAGCCCAAGGTGCCCCATGGTCCATGCTAACCCACGCTTCGTGAGCCCCACCCCTGCTGCTCCGTCCGGCTGGCCTTCATGCACAGGTACCGCTTTGTCATCTGTGACGAGTCCCACAGCCTCAAGGACCGTACAACCAGGCGCTATGAGCGCGTGGGGCCGCGGGTGCGAGGCGCAGTGCGGGCGGTGCTGTGCACAGGCACACCCATCATGAACCGCCCCATCGAGATATGGCCGCAGGTGGGCGGCAGGATTGCGAAACATCTGCTTCGCTGCTTTCGGCAGACGCGAACGCATGCCGCTTGTGCGAGACAGCAACTGGACTGCAGTGCGGGGCAGCTCCCGCACGGCGGTGTGGTGCATCCTCCAGTTCCGAGGCTGCTCTACCCATGGGATCACTGAGCATTACGCAGAAAACAGTACCCAACCTCTTCTTTTCCCCTCATACTTACTTGCCTCGCACCAACGTTGGCCAAGACTCACGTAATACTGTACTGCTGCCGTACAACTGCTTGCAGGTGGACCTCCTGCGCCAGGGCTTGCTAGGCTCCTACCGCGAGTACGGCGAGCGCTACTGCGTGCAGCAGCAGCAGCAGCAGCAGCACTACAACCAGCAGCAGGCCGGCGGCGGCTACCCCGGCTCCGAGTTCCGGTACGCGGTGCAGGGTCGGCTGCCGGAGCTGCACGCGCTGCTGGCCGAGTGCGTCATGGTGCGCCGCCTGAAGCGGGACGTGCTACCCGACCTGCCGGACAAGATACGGTGAGGGAACAACACCCAAACGCTGTTGCCACGCCTCCCGCTTAATACACCGTTCCAACCCTGACAGCGCGAGCCTCGCGCTGTGCTGCTTGGCGGGGCTTCCCCTGCCCCTGCCCCTTCCCCACCTGTCCTGCTCGTGTGTCACTCGTCCCACAACTCCCACACCCTGTGGCGCCCAAAGCTCGAAGGTGCTGCTGCAGCCCTCCAATAGAGCAAAGGCTGATCAGCATTGTTTGAACGTTAAACGGTTGTTGATAAGTATTGGTACCGGCATCCCTGTCTAGTGCAGCTCCAAGGTGCCACTGCAGCCCTCCAATAGAGCAATGGCTGGTTGGTATCGTTTGATAATTTTAATGGTTATTGATAAGTATTTGTATCCCTGTCTCCTGCAGCTCCAAGGTGCCGCTGCAGCCGTCCGACAGCGACCTGGCGGAGGTGCGGCGCTGCCTGGCGCAGCTGGCGGCGGTGCGGGAGGAGGAGCAGGCGGGGCGGCTGACAGGGAGACAGGCGGATGACGCGCGGTCGCAGGTGGGGCGCCCCAGGTCAATGGAATGTGGGTTCTGGGGAGAGACCCAGAGCGCTGCTGTTAAGGCATGCGGGAGATAGAGCTGGTAGGAGCGCAGGATGCTGTTGCAGGACCCATAAGGTGTCTTGTATCGTATTGTGCGGCAACACGGACGTGTGAAGGGATCTCGGGGCGTCATGCACGGCGTCTTGTAGCATACTCCGTAATACCACGAAGGTGCACTTAAGTACTATTGAACGGGGGCCGGACACGCGCGGCGTGTCATGCACGGCTTGCCAGCTCCGGGTGGTGGACTGGTCCCGTGTGTGGAGCAGCTGCCGGTATGTTCCAGATGCGCAACCGGCAAACTTGTCAGCACTTACGGGTTCCTTCCTGCAACGTCCTGTGCCAGGCTTGGATGGCCGCCTACCGCGCCACCGGGCCGGCCAAGGTGCCCGAGGCGCTGAGCTTCATCGACCGCATCCTGGACAGGCAGCAGGCGGGGCCGGCCGCGGTGGAGGAGGCGGCGGGGCACGACGGGGCGGGGCCGTCGTCGCAGGCGGCCGGCGGCGCCGCGGCCGAGGCGGCCATGTCAGACAAGCTCATCGTGTTCGCGCACCACCGGGAGGTCATGGACCGGATCGAGGCCCACCTGAAAGATGTGGGTGTGGGCTGAAGGGGTTCCTTTCATGCCTTCTTTACGGGGAGTCAGAGCAGCTGGGCCTCCATTGCCGTGGCTCTGGCTGTGCCTCAGCAACCAGGTAGCCAGCCAGTTTGTCGCGAGCAGGCGGACGTGTGTGTAGCGGTGATGACGCAACCAGATTGAATACGATTGGGTTAGCCACTGCGTTCTGCGCCTCCACAACAATGCCAGCCTACCGGTGACTCGCAAGTCCTCCACCCAACCCGCCCCACCCCTGCGCCCTGTGCTCCCCGCCAGACTCGCACCACCTACGTGCGCATTGACGGAGAGGTCTCCCCTGCGCAGCGCCACGAGGCCGTGGCCCGCTTCCAGGCGGCGCCGACCCGCGGGTCGCCGTCCGCCCGCGTGGCGCTGCTGTCGCTGCACGCCGCGGGGGTGGGCCTCACGCTCACGGCCGCCTCGGTGGGTGCCACAACGACCGCACCGTGCTGTGGCGTGCCGTGTTGTGCCCTGCCTTACGAATTGATGTGTGTTGCCGTAGCGTGCACGCTTGTTAAGCAACAAGGGCAGGTGCGTGGCAAATATAAGAACTACAGGTTGCCTTTTACTGCAGCTGCATTTCCTTGACAACTCTGATGTTTTATTCTGGCGCCCTTGTCCTGCAGACGGTTGTGTTTGTGGAGCTGGATCCCAACCCCATGACGCTGCAGCAGGCGGAGGACAGGGCGCACCGCGTGGGGCAGCGCAGCTGCGTGCACGTGTACTACCTGATAGGCCGGGGTGAGGCCTGGGGTGTGGGAGGGGCCTGCTTCACGCGGGGGGCCGTAGGCGCGTTGGCAGCGGGCGCTGGTGAAAGTGTTCGTGGGGTGGCGCTGCAAGGCCCGCGCAGTCTTTTCATTGTCTATATGTCTGTTTACGTCCAACCGCTTTTCGCCGTACGCAAGCAAGTCAACATGTGTCGCATGAGCGCACCCGCCAGCTGCTGCCAGGCGTTCCAGTCTCTGTGCTGAAGTTGTGCCCTTACCCGCCCCGCCCCCACCGTTCTGACCTGCCCTGCGCGCGCGCCCCGCCCCGCAGGCACGCTGGACGACAGCGTGTGGGCCATGGTGGCCAACAAGCTGGCCGTGGTGGACAGGGTGCTGGGGGACAGCGAGCAGCAGCAGCAGCAGCAGCAGCAGCAAGGACAACAACCGCAGCAGCAGCAGGCTTTCCAGCAGGGCTTTCCACCGCAGCAGCAACAGCAGTACCACTCCTCGCAGGGTCAGCCGCAGGGCTACGGGCAGCAGCCGGCGGTCGGGGAGCACTGGGGTGGCCCGGGGCGGGCACCGCCGCCCGAGGGTGAGGGGTGGCAGCCTGGGGCGGACGGCGGCTCGCAGCCGCAGTCGCAGCGGCAGGGCTGGCGGCAGGGCGGTGCGCCTCCGAGCCCCGTGGCGATGCCTGCAGCAGTACCGGAGCACGTGGCACCGGGTAGCGGGCACGGCGACGGTTTCGGTTACCAGTACGGGGCGGTTGGTGGCAGCCATGGGGCGGGCGGAGCGGGAGGGGCCGGGCCGCCGCTGGGCCCTGTCTGGGGACAGGCTGCCGGCGGTGGGGTGCATGGCGGTTACGGAGGGGCGAGCGGCAGCCAGCGGGGGCCCATGGGGGGTACTGGAGGGGGCTATGCGGCGGCTGGTGGTGGTGGTGGTGGTGGTGGCTTGGGTGAGGTGGAGGTGACTGCGGGCAGCCCGGTGCCGTCATCTCCGTCGGCGTCGCCAAGCGCCTCAGCGGGACGGATGGGCGGGGCGCACCACCAGGCCCCGGCGTGGGGTCAGCCCCAGGAGGCGCAGGGTGCGGGCTCTGTGGGGAATGTGGGGAACGTGGCTTACAGCTATGTGGGGGCGGCGGGTGTGGGGGCGGGGAGCGGGCAGCAGACGGGCAGCGACAGCCAACGGCGGAGCCATGTGAGTGCCACGCAGGTAAGTGTGGACCTCACGCAGGATGATGAGGACGATGACGGTTGGCTGAGGGTGCGTGGGGGTGGAGGAGGGGGAGCAGCGGGTGTGGGGGGAGGAGGGCGAGGGGGCGTTGGTGGGATTGGGGCAGATGGGGTGGCGTACGGTGGCAGCGGGGGAAATGGGAGCGGGAACGGGAGCGGGGGCAGGAGTCGGGGAGGGGCGGCGGCCGGGAGTGCGGGGGAGGCGTCGGGGAGTAGTGGGCGGAAGCGGCGGTGCGGGGAGGTGCCGGTGGTGTCGCTGTTGGATGATTGACAAGTGTTGTAGCGTGCCAAGTGCTTGACTTTCGCACAAGACTTACGCCTGCTTGCATCCACTGCGTCAGTGCGTAGTAGTGCTTTTGGGCAGCCATGATCGCCGCGCTCCTGTGTTCAGGCACACGTGGACGCGCCATCCTTGAATCTTGTCGTACGACATTATCGTACAGTAGACCTGGGGCGTTGAGCGTGCATGAGCTGGAACTCCTTCTGGTAGTTGGCTGCCGTTGCCCCTTTTGTCGAAAACTGTTGGAATCAGATTGGCTTGCCCGCCAGGGTCGTGTTGCCATCTGCGGATGTTCCCCCAGGGACGGTTGTTGTCAGGTTGTTGTTGGCTTGTTGCTGCTTGAAAGTCTGTGTGTTGCTGTTGGCTGACATGTTGACCGTTGACTCATGGACCAACATTGTTGGAATGTGCAGCAGGTTGTTGGACGGTTCAGAGACTTTAGCGCCTCCATGTCAGGGCTGAAAGGTGTAATTTGTTAGCGCCAGGCCACCTTCATCGCTACAAGCGCCGTGCCTTTTTCTCGGACATTGTCCCGAGTCGGCGGGAGGAGTGGAGCAAAGTGAGACTGTAATTCAAACAACTGCTTACAGGGTCGAGCGCATGCCCATAGCGCAGTGCGGTTGTGGTCAACATATCGTACCCCTACCGGCGCGTACCGGTAGACGGCGTTCAATACGCGCCGGGTTCTGCAGCGGCACGGCCCGTCATGAGCCCAGGCCGTGCCGGACCTGTGGAGGTCTTGCCTCCGTCCCCACGTCGCCAGCACGAATCACACGGTATCCTGCCAAGCTAATAGCCAACGTATCACTGAATACACTCACACGAGGTCGAAAACACACTTCTTCTCTTCGTCGGTATGGTCACTCCTGTTCACACAACGGCAGATGCAGGGCCTCATCTGCCACGCGCGTGTGGCAGCACTGCATTACCCCCTCATAAACTCCTCAAGACCGAATGCGTTGTACACCGAAAAGTTGTACGTGGTGCAGTTCACGCAACACGCCAATGCCAGACCAAATGGCAGCAGAATAGAAGATATGCAACTGGCACATACACGCGCGTATGGCATCACCCCCAGCATCAATAGCTCAAGCCCTCTTAAATCCATAGGAAGATAAATTGATAGAAGCTTGTCGTACAGCCCACAGCTACTGATGTACGTAGCTTGGGAGACCCTGCCGTGGCCATGTGCGCACGCCACCCTACCAGTATGCTTGGGCCGCTGCCGCTGTGCCACGCTCCGCTGGCCACCACAATATCCCTCCCTCCTTTCACTCCCACGCTTACACACCGCAGATCTCGCCCTCGTAGCAGCAGCTGGAGCAGCCAACTGAAATGAAGATGGCGTACACACTAGGCCCACATAGGTCAATGTCACCGAAGAGCAATCTTCACGACACACCCTTGTCGGGTGCAGTGAGCAAATGACCGACTCGCGGCACCACGTCAACATGCATATCCCCAAACACCTAGACCCACCGTCAACTCCTTAACCCACCGTCACCCCCTTATTGCAGGGCTGCCCTCTACACAGTTTAAGACTTCCTACGCACATGCTCAGCGCTTCTGGAAGTTGAAGCGGGTCAGTCCCAGGTAGGCCAGCGCGCGGAAGAAGAAGATGAAGCCCACCAGGATGAGCACGATCCAGCCGCGCATGTCGTAGCTGCAAGGGCACGTGCCACGTGGGCAGGAGCGAGTCAGCCCAGGCACGTCAGAAGTCCATGCAAAGTGTACCGTTACTGAAACGAGGTGTATTTGTGCGCCACATGCTAAGGCCCTGCAACCACTCCCGTCACCGTACAGTTGTCAAGTGGTTTCCAGGTGCACGCACATGCAAGCACGCTACGTGCACCGCTTCACGCACATTGCAGCTAGCTGGCACAAAGCAGCTCGGCAGGAGACACCTTGCGCTGAAAGCCTGGGATGCGCTGACATTGGGCCTGTGCAGTGTGGGCAACCTCCTCAAGGGCCGCGAAGGGGGTGTTTCCCACACCCTGTGACACAGCCCCCTCCCGCGCGCACCTGTAGCTGAGCGTGTCCTGGATGTACTGCGGCACCGACACCAGGGCGTCCCCCGTGTCGATCAGGGTGCCCCGCAGGTCGCCCAGCTGCGTGGCCACACAGCCGTAGATGATCCACGTGATGGGGTTAAAGTAGTAGGCCCAGATCCACCAGGGCGGGATGTCCTTGGCGTAGATCAGGAAGCCTGCGCGCGTGTGCATGCGTCAGGACACCGTTGGCAGAGCAGCAGCGTGGTTATGGAGTACAGTACACTATGGCACGGCATGAGAGTGTCGCTGCGCCGGTTGGTCAAGCAGCAAAAGTTCCTGTGTTCCTGCAGTCAGCCGTGTCAAGGACCTCAGCAGGTGCTCACCGCAGAAGAGGTTCCACAGCATCACCGAGAAGCTGATCATGGCGGTGGCTGCCACGATGTTTGGCATGATGTTCATGACGCCGATGCCCATGTAGGTGAACAGCATCAGGTCAAGCCACACGTACAGCCTGCGGGAGTCAAGGGGGGGGGGAAGAGCGGACAGCAGCAAGGTTGACGCCCGCAAGACACGGCAACAGGTGGGGCTGTGGGCAGGGCGACACTTTGCAGTCGCGGACGTTGTTGAAATTGCAAGGGTCTGGGATGTGGCTACATGTGGATATGGGATGATGGCATGTGCAGGACGCATGGCGCAATTACTGCAGGGCCCCTGCAGACACCCCTGCGGCACTCACCAGAACCAGCACATCTGCGCGCCCTCGAACCGGAACTGCACCATGCAGTACACCACGAAGAAGTACAGCAGCGACTGCACGAACAGGAAGGGCAGCTCGGACAGGCCCTGCGCCGCCGCGAACACGGCGGGCCGGTACATGCCGCTGTCGCGCTCGCGGTAGAACACGGAGCGCTGGGCGGCCACGACGGGCTTGACCTGTGGGGTGGAGCGGCACGCAAACAGTAAGGCAACGAAAGGGGTGCCCGGGCCGGTGGTGGTGCAGCGTGATACAGCAGATGCCGTTGTCAGCACCACCCATACCCCATGGTACTGTGGGATACCGTGAAGGACGCCGCGTCCACCGCTGCAGCGAAGGCGAACAGCAACCCATCGAGTCCCCCAGCTGACGCCTGCTCCAAACCCTCGCTCCCTGCCCCGCCATCCTCGACGCTGTCTTCGGGCCCCCTCCCGCTCCCTCACCATGAGCACGTTAACCATGGACAGGAACAGCAGGCTGGTGTACATGACGCCCATGATGTTGAGCACGCCAAGCACCGAGTCGCTGCAAGGGTGCGGCAAGGGATGAAAGGGTCAGCACAACGAGAGTTACACACATTGCAGTGGAAAGCCAAAACACGCAGCTTGCCACCCTTTCCACCCTAACCGCATGTGCAGTGTCCTCCTTTCATCCCCGGCGCTGCACCCGGCCCCCTCCCAAGCTCCCACGCACCTGTCCTTGCCCACCCCCCAGTACAGCGATCCCAGCGCCAGGCCCAGCCCCAGCGTGATGGCCAGCCGCATCAGGTTGTAGGCGGGGTTGCGCAGCTGAGACACCAGCGCGCGCCCCAGCACCAGCCGCAGCTGCACCAGGGTGGGCCGCGCGTAGCGGGACAGCGCCACCGGGCCGGAGGCAGGGGGCTCCTCTCCTGGCGCCGCGCCGCCGGTCTCAACGTCCCGAACCGCGGGCGCCGCTCCCTCCTGCTGCCGCTCCAGTGCCCCCACAGTGTGCTCATCAATCAGCGCCTGGGCGGCCCTGCGGTCGGTGTGTCGCAGAGCGCGCAACAATCAATATTATAAGTGGTGAAAAGCACTGACCAAGCAAGGACGCGCAACGTGACGCATACTGTGCGGTCATGGCAAACGACCCGGCTCCCTCTCCCTCACCGCCGTTCCCGCCCCACCTTGCGTGGCTGCTGTCGCTCCACACCTTCGCGAAGTCCACCCCCATGGTCTGCTCCGCCGCCGGGCTGGTCACCTCCAGCATCCAGTTGGCGGGGTTCATGTGCGCCTCGTAGCGCGGGACGCCCGCCACGCAGCCGCCAAGGTACGACACCAGGGTGGACTGGCGGGCGCCCAGCGGGCCGAAGAAGATGGTGCGGCCGCCGGGCTTGAGCAGCAGCAGCCTGGCAGGAAGAGGGGGACGCAGGGCAGCGTGTGGGTTGGTGTCGTCCTGTGCATCCATCAGCATGCGTGTGTCTGCCCAATAGGCGAACGGCTGCGAAGCAGACCCACTTCCACACTGCCCCACCGCCCGCATCGCAGCCGCCCTCCCACTGCGGAACCCCTCCGCCCCCTCCCTCCTCGTTCCGCGGTTCCCCCCGGCCTCCTCCCTTCCACCAACTCACTCGTCAAATCCGTCCATGATCTCCCTGTTGGGCTGGTGGATGGTGCACACCACGGTGCGGCCCGTGGCCACCGTGTTGCGAACCGCGCGCATCACCACGCCCGCCGCGCGCGCGTCCAGTCCGCTGGTGGGCTCGTCCATGAACACCACCGCCGGGTTGGCCACCAGCTCCACGGCGATGGTCAGCCGCTTGCGCGCCTCCGTGTTCAGCCCGCCGCTGGCCGCGCCCACGCCCACCAGCGCGTCCGCCAGCGGGCCCAGCTCCACCACATCCATGCAGCGCCGCGCGAAGGCGGCCACGGCGGAGGCGGAGGGAAGCTGAGACGCCTCCACGCGCAGGGAGGCGGAGAACAGCAGCGACTCCTCCACAGTCATGTAGGGGTTGTGCACGTCAAGCTGCTCAACGTAGCCTGCACGAGGGGAGAGGGATGGCGGGGAAGCGCGTTGGTGGTGTAGTGGCGCAAGCAAGCGCCTTGACGGACATGACTCCAGTGGCCCACTAGGAACCAGGTGAGCCGATACAGGCACCTGTCATCAGTCCAGTTTACAATAATTCCTGTACCACGTGGTATAATCCCACTTCCTAGCACCCCCCACGCTCAGTACCCACCCATGATGCGCGCGAAGGTGGACATGCGCTTGGGCCTGCCGTCCACCAGCTGCAGCCCCTCCGCCCTCCCGCCCGTCTTGCGCCCCGCCAGCACGTCCATCAGCGTGGTCTTGCCCGCGCCACTGGCGCCCATCAGGCTGCGGGGCGGGGCGAGCATGCAAAGGGGGTGGCGGGCTCAGCGGCGAGGGCGATATGGCCGTTATGGCACACGGTTAAGACACAGTCTCGTACTTCTACGGGTTCATGCCATGGAACAGGCCCCCCTAGCCAATAGCCCACCTTGTCAGCACTCCGGGGCGGAACACTCCGCTGACCTTGTTCAGCAGCTGCAGCTCCTTGCCTGCGCGGGGAGCAACGTCGAGTGTTACACCAGATGTGTCGGGCAACGAGGCAAGGCTTGCTCCTGTTCCCAACACCATCAGGCAACAAGCCGTGTCCTGTCACTGCGTACCTGGATACCAGGTCAGGTACCCCACTCACCCGGCTCCGAGGGGTGCGGCACGAAGTACGACACGTCCTTGAACGCCACCACCACAGGCCTGAAGGATAGGTCGCCGGTGCTGCTGCCGGCAGCGTCACCCTCCGCCTCGCCCAGCCCTCCCGCCGCCGCCGCTGCAGACGCACCCTCCACGCCCGTCCCGACGGGCCGCACGTGCACCGCTGTCATCTCCATGGTGGTGGAGTGCTGCTGCTCCACCTGCACGCCCGCGGTGGCGCCGCCGCTGCTGGCCTGGCCGCCCAGGCTGGTGAGGGGAGACCCCGGGGAGCCGCTGGTCCCGTTGGCAGCGGCCGCCACGTCACTGTCGCTGTTGCTGCTGGTGTCCTCCGGCTGGTGCGGAGGTGCCAGCAGCTGCGCGGGCTGTTGCTTACCGAGGTGCACCGGGGAGGTGGGCAGGGACAGCGGGTGTCCCTTGGCATACGTGGGGCTGAGGGCGTGGGCGTGGGTTAGGGCGTGCAGGTCTACGCTGCGCCGGCGGTTGTGGTGCTGCATGTCCATGCTTCCGCGGTTGCTGTGGCTGGTGCGTGCCAGCGCCATGTTTGTTAGCTGGAAGCTGACGCGGTCCAGGAAGGGGCTGCCGGTGGAGAAGGTGGGCTGGCCGGCGGGCGGGGGGTGCAGCGCCTCTTCCTCCTCCGCCTCATGAAAGCGACGGGGGCCGCGGACGGCTGCGGAGGGAGGAAGAACACACCATCAGTCAGCGAACAGTGACCGGCTGTCATGCACATGTGGTTGGCTTTCTGAGGGTTGACAACATGCGCAGGAGGTCCTGTACCAGGACATTCTGGCACACCCATGCAGTACGTGCATTAACGTTTTGTGTCGCGGCACCTACGTCCGAGGAAGGTCAGCGCCACGATCTGCAGCGCCATGTACAGCAGCGAGATGCCGATGACGTAGCCCACGCCCGCCCACACCCAGCGGAACTCGAGCTGGAAGCCGCGCGAGCGCAGCCCCGCCTGGACGTCACGAACGGCAGGCAGGCGCCATGCAAGGGCAGGGGCAGCAGGCCATTGGTTGTTTCGTTCGCAGAGTATATCCACTCAGAGGAATGTAAACAGGTACATTTGCACAGAAGGGTGTTAAATCCGAACACTGACCGGTGCATGCGCCTTTCGGTTCAGGACGGCTAGGACCTTCGCCCCGCCCCCGTACACGCACGAGCCACGCACCTGTCCCACGGTCAGCGACCCGGGCCCTGCCGCCGGGTCCACCAGCGGCCAGTCGGGGCTGGTGAGCTCGGTGATGAGCATAGAGCGCAGGGACCACGACATGGGGGTGTACCAGTGGAACCAGATCCACCAGGGCGGGATGGACTCTGCGCGCAAGAGGATGCAGCAAGGACGGGGCGGGGTAGTAAGAGGTGCCGGTGCGTTGAGCAGCAGGAGGGCTTGCGGCTGGCGGCGTAGCAGCTGGGCAGGTCAGGACGAGCTGTGTGTTAGCGTGCTAGGAGCAGTTGGTGGCTTGTGGTGCTAGCAGTGTGCCCAGCAGGGGGTAATGTTGTGCCGTAAGGACTTACCGGGTGCGATGGGGAAGCCTGAGGCGATGACGTTTAGCATCAGGATGACGGCGCCGATGCCCTGCGAGCAGCGTACAAAGCAGGGGTACGGGTCAGGCGACATGTGGAGCACACGCTCAAAATGCTGATACGTTGGAGACTGCAGTCGCTGCAGATTGATGAAGCATCTGTACGCGTGGGGCATGTGCGCAGTAGGTGTTTGGGCAGGTGCCGTACTCATACACGCAGGGTCCACTGGAACGGTAGTCCGGTACCCTAGAAGCTAGAACCCCGCCCTGCGCATGCTTCAGTACCGGCAGCCTCCCTCCCCCCACCTGTGTCATGACGGGGTTGCGCATGACGGAGGCGATGAGCTGGAAGGTGGTGGTGCTGTTGAAGCCAGCCACCACCAGGTGCAGCCACATCAGGAAGAACCTGCAGGGTACTCAGGGCAGCAGCGCGATACAGCGGGTTGCGACATCAGCGTCGGTGGTATAAGCAAGCTGTGGGCGTGCAATGCCCCAGCACCTGCTGTGGCTTGATAGGCGCTTATAGTCAATCGTGCACTTGCGGAACGGTCCAGCCGCCTACCTGCCGGCGCTGGGCGTGAAGTTGACGGACCAGTACACCATGATGATGTAGAGCAGGGAGGTGATGACCACCTCCGGCATGCGCATGAGCACGGTGCTCAGTGCGAAGGCGGTGGGCGTGTAGAAGCGGTGGTCGCGCTGCTTGTAGAACACGGGCAGCCGCGCGCAGTAGATGGGCGCGAAGTTGAAGCCGCCCTGCGTGCCGAGGGCAAGGCAAATAAACAAGGCGGGGGCAGAGAGTCCGTTAAGTACCAGGAATGTGGCGGTGCCTAACATGCTCACCTGACCGGCATCGCGGTAAAAGAAACACACACGTTCAGCAGGCTATGCTAGAGATGATCCGCATGGTCTAACTGCACCCACGGCTGCCCAATCTGAGGCAGTCGTCCGCCAACAGCTCTGCCACCCACCATGAAGTTGCTCATAAGGGAGAAGAACAGCACGCTCATGAACAGGTTGGCGTCGTTGGCGTTCCGCTTGTCCATCCGGATGAAGGTGGTGGAGGCCAGGAAGGCGGTAACGAGCACCTGCGCAGCACGTGCCGGGTGGGTGTGGTGGGGGGATTAGTTGCACCATGGCCAATGCGCGGCACACACCAAGGCGGCTACACTGCAGCACTTCGCAGCCCTGTGGCCGGGTTGGCATTTCACATAGCTCTGTTCCCAAGCTGTTCGTGAACTCACATGGCGCTAACCAGGCGCTGCACCCTTGCGTCCCCACATCCCTGCACAGCCCACGCGCCCTGCCCACCTGCACGCAGCCCGTCACGACGAAATTCTTGTTCCTAACGAACAGCAGCGCCTCCCTGCCCAGCACCGTCGCGAACATGGCCGGCCGCGACAGGCCGTACCGCTTGCTGTGCAGCACGATGTCCTGCAGCGGGTGCGTGTAGGGCGGCGCGGACAGCGCGGCACGGTGCGCGGCGCCCAGCGGGCCGGCGTCAAGGACCTGCGAGACAGGGCAGGCGTTTGGAAGAATGCGTTAGTGGGCAGCAGCGGCAGCAGGGGCAGGGACGGCGTGAGCGGGCGGCGCTGACCTTGAACTGCTGCGGCCCGTGTGGCACATCCTGCATGCTGTTGCAGACAGCAGCAGGTTTTATCGGCACACACCCCGGGTCTGCAGCCCAGCCACTGACCTGGCGTATCATCTTGGGGCTGACCCACTTGCGGCCAGCCCACGCGGGCAGCGCGGGCGGCTGGCCCCCCGCCCCGTGCGCCGCCTGGCCCACCGCCACCCGGTACTTGATCTGGTCCTCGGCGCTGGAGGCCACCTCCTGCGCAAAGTCCGCCGCGGTCTGCCCGGGCAGCGGCGCGAAGCCCAGCTCCGCGAAGAAGGGCAGCAGCTGCTCACGCGGCCCGAAGTACGCCACGCGGCCCTGGCTGACCAGCAGCACGTCGTCGAAGCAGTCCCACACCTCGGGGGACGGCTGGAGCAGCGTGCACACGACGGTGGCCTGGGGAGGGAGAGCAACGAAGTTGGGTTTTTATTGGTTGCAGAGGCGTAAAGGGCAAGGAAATGTATAGATGGGTTCGTGCGCAGTTGCAGCGGTGCAGCGCTTGCGCTGAGGTGGGGTTTTGGTCTACAGGTGCTGTGCCGAACTGGAAATGGGTTCGCCGCCCGATTTGCACGCATATACCACACACGCGTACACCAGTGGGTGAACGAGCGATATGGGTTCTCTGATGCAGTGCCAGTGTTTGGGTACGCTGTGCATTGACTCACGTTGGCGTAGGTGCACACGTTGCGTAACGCCCGCATGATGGCCAGGGTGGAGGCGGCGTCCAGGCCGTTGCTGATCTCGTCCTGCGCAGTTACCGGTAGTGGTTATAAGAGTTGGTTGTAGGAACTGAGGGACGTGCATTATTGTGGGCGCTTTACGAACGACTATCCAGCCAGAACGGGCAGCGTCAGCCACGTTGTGGGCGCTGACCCCGACCCCAACTGCCTTCGAATCGGGGTACCGGTAAGCGGTGACATTCTACGAATACATCTACCCCCAACAAGGTGCAGTTGCTGCCACGGCCTCACCAGCATCATGACCTTGGCCAGCCCCACGACCATCTCGCCTGCAGCGCGGACATTGACATAGACATGGATACCGGTACCAAGTCATGCAGAGGCATGGCGGGCTGCGCTTGCCATCAAGGCATGCAATGACAGCACTTTGTGTGCCACGCAGCAACCTGGACAAGCAAGGGGTGGTGAGGAGGGACGACGGGGACCGAGGACAGGTGCCGTCTCAGGCTCACCCGCGGTGACGCGTCTCTTCTGCCCCCCACTGATGCCCTTGAGCATCTCGTCCCCCACGTACGTGTCCATCACGTGGTCGATGGACAGCATGCGGGACACCAGCTGCGGCCAAACAGCAGGGCCACAAGGAGCCAGCAGTCAGTCAGGGCCGGTTAGTCAGCACGAGGCAGGCAGTCGAGGAAATGGGCCCGCTGTGGGAGACCATGACTGCACAGATACCGCTACCAGCACAGCCTGTGCACAGCGCGAGATCCCAGACAAACGGTGCACGATATTACAAGCTGCACCTTGGGGAGGGTGCACCATCCCTCACCTACGTCTAAACATCAAACCTGCCGCACCCCGTACCCCCCGCCCCTGCCCCCCCGCCCCACCTCCACGAACACGTGCGCTGCGTGCGGCCCCCTGGCCAGGGCCATGAGGTGCTCCAGGTGGGGGTCCTCGGGCTTGAGGCCCTGCTCAGCCTCGCGCGCAGTCAGCACGTCGTACAAGCCTAGGGGAGGGTGTGGCGGCGGGACGCGGGAGATGAGCATGGACACGTGCGCATGCAGCAGGGCACGTGACGCGCACGTGCCTTAGGCAACTGCCCCACTTCCTGCTGACGGTCCTTACTCCCCTCCCCCCGCAGGCACTCACGTCGGATGCTGTCCGCGCCCTGGCACCTCGCCGCAAAGGTGAGCGTCTCATCCACCGTCATCTCCGCCAGGTGGTTCTCCGTCTGCCCCACGAAGGTGGCGGTGCGCGCCACCTCGAACTGCCCCCCGTGGATGTCCATGCCGTTGTACCGCACGCTGCCGTACACACGCAGCCCCGAGCGCCCCACGCCGCGGCTGCCCTCCGCACCACGCACGGATGGGGGCGCGGCACGGCCCCCCGGCGGCGGCACCAGCTGCCCTGCCAGCGCGCGCAGCAGCGTTGTGCGGCCCGCGCCCGGCGGCCCCAGCACCAGCACCATGCGCCCGGGGGACAGCACGCCGCTGCCGGCGTCAAGGATGCGGTGCGCGCGGGGGCGCTTGGGGGAGTCGGGCCCGGCGCACAGACGGCCGGCAACCTGCAAGGGAGCGAGCACAGGGGCCCGAGGAGTAAGACCGAGAAGTCGGCGTTTCACGTAAGTCATGCTGAAAGACCGGAATTAGGTGCCGCAGGCGGGTGAGTTTTGCTAGCCAGTAGCCACAAGGGCTCTTGCATGTCGTGCACCTTGTGGCAGCCGGGTGGTTGTGACACTTGTGCCATTGGAACATGGTCGTGCCGTGGTCCCACCTGCTTGGGCGCCTCCACCTCTACCAGCAGGTTCTCCCATCGCACTTCGACGCCCGGGAATGTCAGCCCAACCCTACAGGGAACATAAGGGCGATGGTGTGAGGCAGTATCCCGGCAGGTGCGTGTCCTGCCGCGACAGCATTGTTGCGGAGGAGTTCAGGAGGCCAACGGGGGCTCCCCTGGCGCCCAGCATGCTGCACAGCGCTACCGCCAGGGACACTAGTGCAGGTACAGATGCTGCTGCAGCTGCAGTTACCTTTGGAGCCGACTCGCAAGCTTTGACAGGAGCGTCAGGTTCTCGCGGTCTCCCTCTGTGACAACCGCGGCCACCGATGCAGCGACCGCCTTGCCGGACTTAACATGCTTCTCATTGTCTCCGCTCTGTATGCAGCAGCAAGTGGCAACGATTGGGCACGATTACCATCACGCGGGTTATCAGCTCGGAGGGCACGCGGACAGAGGGCTGGGGCGGGCCCATGGAGGGCAACACACTCAGGAGGGCAACATCCAGGCAGGAAGCAATAGGGCGGACCTTACCATGGCTCAACGACTGTTCTTGTTGAGCAGCCACCAGCCCTGCTGCCCTGGGCAGCAGAGTCGCAGGTTGTGTAGAGACGATTATTGGCTTTTGTAACGACCCTTCGTTTGTGTCTATGTGAGCTACCCTGATACAAAACACGTCCATGGTCGCATCCATACTTATCCTGAGACTCCTGCGTCACCGGCTGGCAAAGCCCTGCAAATCGCTTGGCGTGGTTTACGTAGCTCCCAGACGGACAGGCAGGTCACCGTTACCTCTATTTACGCTTTGCCTGGATACTCAGTATGCAGGAAGACAGAATTTCCTCATATGTACTGGCAATTTTAAGAGACAAGAATTACTGTCTGCCTGCAGTCGCTGTTGGCTGTTGCCTTCATATGTTCCGTACCGATGCCGTTACAAAGCCGCTGACAAACAATAACCAGACTTCCGGACATTCCTAGAGCACAACAGGCAGACATGCTGCGCAGTTTGCTGTCGATCAGGGCCTCTGACTTCTTTGGCCATGGACGCACTGCAGAGCAGCCCGGGGTATGGAGCGGGAGGTCGCTCGCTAATGTTGCACAGTTACATGGTTGCTGTACAGGAATGCGTGCGTGGGTGCGTGCCTTCCCTGTAACCCATGGCCACGTACCTGCCTCGCCCAACCTTCCTGCTCTCTACTGTCGACCGTATCTTACGCAAGCTTTGGCAGCCAGTGGGTATGGCGCACCGTCGACACTGCCAGCATGGGACCCCCGCCCTGCCTGCCCTGGCTGCTGATACGAGGCGCGCACACCTTTGCGCCGTTACCGCAGCCATATTAGGTGTTGGGCCTGCAGGATGGCGGCCTTCTGGTGTTGACTTCACTGGCCTTCTGGGCTTCACTGTATCCCGCGTACTGTGCTGTACCTCCGCCCAATCTCACCTGCACCCAACCTTGCTTCCAGATTTGCTGCTGCTGCAGGCTGCTGGCTGCTGCGTCCGGTTGATCGACCATGCTTTCCAATCCTAGCACGGTACCCAGCCTTTACCGTCGTTCGCTTTCAGTCCCAGCACATCTTGCTTGTGCCGTACGGTCGGCGTGCGTGCGTGCTGCTGCGCTGCAGGCCTCTCGGCATCTCAGGTGAGACTTGGGTTGCTTGCCGTATCATACTGCATGCGGCTTTCCAAGGAAACCTCATATACAACACAGTCGCACGATCCGTGCTTTGCGCTGTACGTACGCAAGAGAGCAAGAAGGGTAGGTGGAGCACTCTACCGCGACACCAAAAGTCTCCTGCCAGAGCACTGTACAGGCTCCGACCAAATTTTTACAAGGAAAGGCTCTATCTTTATATTGGAAATATGAGATATGGCCATCTATGCTTCCAACAAGCAAGCCAACTGCTGTCACAGCTCATGCAGACGACGCGCCTGGCCTGCTGCAGCTACTCTTTGTAACCAAATAAAGCTTTGCAGTGTGGCAACCAGGAGAATTGCTGCCGAGTACGTGCGCTTCGGCGAGGTGAGCAGCTATGGACAGTGCAACTTTAGGAGCTTCCGCATCTACATCTTAAGCATGGCAGCTAACCATATAGTGAGTGATGTTCCTACAACTTCGCTTGCCCCGCAATCAGTGAACGCGACTGCTCAGCAGGCCAGGATGTTGCAGGGCTTTGCAGGCAAGAGCGGTTCGGCTGACAAACAGGCATTGCAAAAGGGACTCCTTTACTTCGCTCCCTTGCGTCTCACGCTGTACTGCCGTGCGGCTCCCAGCCGCAGTCGCTCCCTGTGCCAATTGAGGACTGACTCATGTTCTCCACCCCTGGCCCCTCCGCCTCCCTTGCTCCGACAGCCACAGCAGGGGCTCTCCCCTGAGCCACAGCATCGGGCATTGTCTGTCACAGACTAGCACGTATTTCTGGCGTCTGGCGTCAGGCGTGCAGCGTCCTGGGTCCCAAGGGCGATAGCGCATGCTGCACGTAGGCTCAAGCTGTCACGCACATACCCCATGCAGCAGCAGCAGCAGAGTGCCATAGCTGCATCAATGGGGAGCAGGCCAAACAGAGCAGCCAGAGATGCGGCATGGCAGGCCGCCAAGGCTGAAAATGCAAGCAGTGGGCAGCAACAGCGTATGGCGCAGGACAATGAGCGGATGAAGCTCAAGCTGCTCCGCGCCATAAGAAGATTAAGGCGACTGGAGCAGAAGCTGGATGAGATTAATGCGGCCAGAGCTAAGTTGACGCGGCAGCGGGGTGGAGCGTGCCCCCTGTGCATGGCGGTTGCACTGGGCAACCAGCCGAGCCAGGATGATGCCGTGCTCGCTGCCGCTGCTGCGGCGCCGGACCAGCGCGTGCTGCACGATGGCGTGGGTGCGGCCCCTGGCCCTGGAGCTGCCCCGCACGTGGCCGTGCCTCGTGTGCCTGGCGCGGTGCGCTTGCACATGCTACGCATGTTGGCAAAGAGGCCCATCGAGAACGTCCTTGATGGTGCTGTGCAGGGTAGTGGGCTAAAGCTCGAGGCGGAGCCGAGCCTGCAGCAGGGGCCACGCGCTCAAAGCGGCCACGCACAGCCCCGGCGGCAAGGGAAGCTGTAGAAGTGACGGCAGAGCAGGTGGCTCCCATCGGAGTACGGCGTTCCGCCCCCTCCACGTCGTCCAGGGGAGCAGTCCCTGGGAGGCAGCAGCACGCGCCCGCGGAGAAGGCACGGCCGGCTGCCCGAGGTGGGCAGCCGCGCGTGCCCTCCACGTCTACGAAGGCAGCAACTTCACCCCTAGTGGCATCCATCATCGCCACCATGCGCGGCAGCTGCCGCTAGCTCCAGCGCAGCGGCAGCAACTTCAACCCTAGGTGGGCAGCGGTGCATGGCCCCCACGTTGGGGAGGGAAGCGGTCTCGGTGGAGCAGCACAAGACTTAACGGCTTGGTTTGATTCACGTGGTGTTGTGTCATTGTGCTTGGGCCAGGCCTACTCTGCACCACGCCTACCCTGCCTTTGTTTGTGCCGTACGCAACGCCATGCAGGTCTGGCTGCCACCACCGTCGGCGCAAGTGCACCCGGCACGGTCTGGCACGCCGCTTGACCTGGGCAGCCGTGGCAACGATGCCCCTGCGCCGCACATCGGGCCGCACTTGTCATCGGGTAAGGACACGACTCCAAGCACCATATCACTAACGGTGATGGAGATGCACGTCGCTGCCTGCTGTGTATCGTGCTTGCTTGTAAGTCCAATACACGTCACGGCCGGCAAGTTACTTGCGGGCAGGGGGATTACTTCTGGGGCCATGGCTTGCCGAAGGGCACCCCTTTCCGTGTTGCGGGACAAATCAACGCATTTGTGTCCGCGCACGCTGTTTTGTCCGTTGCCGTACGCAAAACGGTGCAGGGCTGGCTGCTGTCACTATGTGATCACGTGCACCTGTCTCGTGCCTTTGCCCGCCGCTTGGCCCAGGCGGGTGCGCGCCTAGGGAGCGCCCTACCAGGCTGAAACCGCGGCCTGGGACACGGCCCCAGTTGGGCGCAGCCAAAGGCGCGTCTGGGGTGGACCGTTCAGGGCCCAAGGGCGGTAGCAGTGCCGCCGCGCCAGGCGAGGCGAGCCCACCTGGATCGCGTGGAGACACGCCCCGAAAGGCCCCGTGCGGGAGGGGAAGCGGTGGTGATACCGCCGCACCGCTGGACGGGGCAGGCGGGAGCGCGGCTCCAGGGGCTCCATTGGACGGCCAGCTGTACAAGCAGTCGCTGAAGTGGAAGAGCCTTGCAGGTGCTGGGGGTGTTTTTCCTGTGGGCCTTCAGCCGTAAGGAGCTGGAGTTGGCAGGCGCTGGGGCCGTGGGGCGCCGTAGCGTGCGGTGGGCGGGCACCTTGGGTGACGGCAACTGCCTGCTCAATGGCATTGCACTGCTCTAATCCTATGAGCGTTGTGGCGACCTGCTGCTCGGGGAGGCGAAACAGCAGATGGGCAAGTGCTCTGCACTTCGGCGGGACCTGTGCAACAAACTGCTAAAGAAGGCACAGCCAGGCTCCTTCGTGCTGGACTACTTTAACAGCCACTGGGCAGAGCTGACGAAGGGAAGGGAGTGGCAGGAGGTGCGCAGCAAGGCCAGCACGGTGCAGAGCGGTGCGGACCGCGTCAAACTTTCCTGCGAGCTGTACGCAGAGCCAGAGGCGCGCATCTGGGCTGGGCCCGCCATGATCCGCCTCGTGGCCATTCTGCTGCAGCGCCCCATCGTCATCTTTGCGCTCCAGGACATCACAGCCAGCCAGGGCAGCCCTTCCACGGGAGAAGTCTCCATCGTGCACGGCCAGCCTGTCGTTGGCGCGTGCTTGCCGCCAGCAGCATGCCTTGCTGCCCCCCCGCCAGCTGCCGGCAAGCGGTGGGAACTGGTCCCAAAGAAGTGCAGCAGCCTGTCCGTCACAGTGTACCCGCACACTGCCGGCCTCTCCATTCTGGCCGATGGCCACATGCGCACGCAGTACCTGAGCGAGGGCCAGGCGTACCACGTTGGGCAGAGCCTGCCAGGCTACGGCCAGTTCTTCCCCAGCTTTCTCCTCTCGCGCGACACCGTGGTGCTGTACAACGATGGCGGGACGCTCTTCTGGCTCGCGTACCCCCCAGCGGACGGCCCGGCTGTGGACATGGGCGCCAGCAAAGTGCACGTGGGAGAGGTGGTGGTGCCCGTCGTGCGCATGGACTTTGTCCCGTAAAACCTTGCAGGTGTGTCAGTCTGGTAGGACGTAATGGCCTATAGTAGCTCCGGTTGGAACAGCGTTTTAACTTGCTTGTGTTCGGTACGCGCCTCCCTGTCCTTGATCATGCTGTCATGTCGCTGTGCTGAATGCCATACAAGTACATTACGGCGCCACTCTCACCCGTGCCTTGGTTGGCCACTATCCACTATGCCGTATGATCCTGAGTCTCTGTTCTGTCTGCCTGCCTACCTGTATCTTAGGTGGACGGAGCTGGAGGTCTACGGCTACGCGGTGGAGGAGGGATGGAGAGCAGCTGTGGTAAAGCAAAGCGCTTGGTTGTAGGCAAGGCCTTGGCGGTGGCCGCGCCACGTGCAGGATGTGCCGAGTTGTGAGGGTAAGCGTGAAGCGTGAGGAGGCCGTACAAGAAGGCGTCAGGTCGATTGTTGCATATGTGGCAGGCTGGCTGGAGACGGTGCGGTGCTTGTTCGTATGGAAGGCAGTTGCGGCTACCTCGCCACGCGCACATTGCGGGTTGTGGGGCGCAGGTTGGCTGGCTCGTGCGGTGCTTGGTTGTAGGGGCGGCCGTGGCAGCGGCCCGCCACATACAGGATGCGTGTCAAATAGGCCGTGGCGGTGACACGGTTGTTGCTGGGAAGCACAACAGGTTGCTGGGAAGCACAACAGGTTGCTGGGAAGCACAACAGGAGCCAGCCCTGCCCCGTTTTGGGACGAGGCTGCGCCCTGGAAGGGGGCCAAAACTGTAAATCCATACATACAACCGATACAACAGGTGATTCCGAATTGCCTTGGAGAACTGTTGCACTGCGCACGCTATATGGGCACTGTGCAGGCTGTCACACACGCAAGTTGGTATATCCGTGTACCTGTAACGACGTTGACCTGTGCTGGATACGGTGAGCCGACGACAGGCAAGTACAGGGCGCTGGTTGGTGCTGGTTGGTGCGATGCTGTACCTGGCCAATGGCACCAGGCCAGACCTTTCGCAGGCCATGGGAGCACTGGCACGGTACATGGTGCAGCTCAGGACAGCGCACCGGAAGGCCGCAAAGAGCGTGCTGCGGTACGTGGCTGGTACGGGGCTGGCACGGCTATCTACAAGAGTCATCAATTTGCTGCAGGGCACCTCAGGCAGTGTGCAGGCGGGCAAGGCACCAAGAACACCGCATCAGAAACATACCGAAGCACAAGAGTTCAACGTTTGGCGCAGGTACAGTAGCTAGGGTAGGTCTGCTGCTGGCATATGCATGTCGGGCACTCTGGGCTAGTCGGCATGCGGAACCCAACTTGCCGTATCTTCCCGTGGACGTTTTGACGCAGCAGGCCCGCATAATGCTGACTTTGATCGTTCGTACGCGCTGCACTACATGTGCGTTGGAGAGCCAGAAGTGAGAACTATGTCGGAATGAGTGTGTAGCAAGCAGCGCACTCTTACGCCCTCCAAGACCGGTGCTTCAAAATAAACAAAACTCTACCTATATCCTTGGACAAGGGAGATATGGCCATCCATGCTCCCTGAGCTGCGCGCTTGAACCTGTAGCTGACGCGGCGTGTGCTCACAGCGGCAGCGCGCCTGGCCTGCTGCAGCTAGTCCCTGCCATCAACCGGTGCTCAATAGTGTGATACACGGGGCTTCCGCTGTTAGTGCGCTCCGGCATGGCGGGCAGCTGCTGCTAGTGCTGAACAGTGCAACGGAACGCAGCTTCCCTGACTACATTTTAAGAAAATGACAGAAAAGCGTATCTTGAGTAAGGTGCGGCTGTTTCTGCACTTGAGTTGACTTCGCCGTGCCCGGCGACGCATGTTTAGGCAAGCAGGGGAGCAGCAAGAGCGGCTCGGTTGACCCACAGACCTTGCAAAGGACCCCGTGTTATGTTCCCTTGCTTGGCACGCTGTGCTGCCAGGCCGCTCCAGCCGCGCCTGCCCCTCGCTGCTGAAGGACTGACTCCTGCTGATCCCCAACCCCTGGCCCCACCCCTTCCCTTGCTCCGCCAGACACGGCATGGGCACTAAGCGCCTGCCTGTCACACAACATCGCAAGCCTATGGCGTACGGCATCCTGGGCCCCAAGGTCGTCAGTGCTTGCTGCCTAGGAGCTCCAGCTGACAGCACATACGCACACACCCCATGCAGCCGCAGCAGCCGCAGCAGGGTGCCGTAGCTGCATCAATGGGGAGCAGGCCAGACAGAGTAGCCAGAGATGCGGCATTGAAGACCGCCATGGCTGGAAACGCAAGCCCTTCGCAGCAGCGGCTCATCCTGCAGGACTACGAGCGGGTGAAGGATAAGCTGTGCAGAGTGATTAAAGATCAAACGCGAGTTAAGCAGCAGCGGGATGCAGCGGAGGCGGCCAGGGTTGAGTTGGAGCGGAGGTTGGGGGAGGCGGAGGCGGCCAGGACCGACATGCAGCAGCAGCGGGACGCAGCGGAGGCGGCGCGGGCTGACTTGCAGCGGAGGTGCAGGGAGGCGGAAGCGGCGCGGGCTGACTTGCAGCGGCAGCGGGACGCAGCGGAGGCGGCGCGGGCTGACTTGCAGCGGAGGTGCAGGGAGGCGGAAGCGGCGCGGGCTGACTTGCAGCGGCAGCTGGACGCAGCGGAGGCGGCGCGGGCTGACTTGCAGCGGCAGCTGGACGCAGCGGAGGCGGCGCGGGCTGACTTGCAGCGGCAGCTGGACGCAGCGGAGGCGGCGCGGGCTGACTTGCAGCGGCAGCTGGACGCAGCGGAGGCGGCGCGGGCTGACTTGCAGCGGCAGCTGGACGCAGCGGAGGCGGCGCGGGCTGACTTGCAGCGGCAGCTGGACGCAGCGGAGGCGGCGCGGGCTGACTTGCAGCGGCAGCTGGACGCAGTGGAGGCGGCGCGGGCTGACTTGCAGCGGCAGCTGGACGCAGCGGAGGCGGCGCGGGCTGACTTGCAGCGGCAGCGGGACGAAGGAGTCACTGTTGGGGCTTTTGAGTGTTTGGCGTGTGCTGGGCTGCAGCAGGAGCTGGTCCAGGTTCAGCAGGATCGGGATCTTGCCATGGCAGCTGCGATGAGGCAGATGAAGAGCGTACGTGAGGAGGCCAAGGCAGACCGCCGCGCCGCACAAGAGCTGCTTGGCAGGACGCTGCGTGCGCGTGAAGCCGCCGAGATGGAGCTGCGGCGGCAGCGACAGGAAGTGCAGGAGGAGCAGCAGCAGCAGCAAGATCCAAGGCAGCAGCAGTTGCTGCCACCACCGCTAGGGATGACCTCAACCACGGCTGATTTTGAGATCATAGCCCCGGCAGCCATCCCGTCTGATGTTGTGGAAGACCGCCCAGCAGGCGAGCTGATACGTGACCCGCGTACAGAGGTACCACTCGAACAGCAGCTCGTGCTGCAAGATCGGCTAACGGCCTCGCCACAGCAGCAGTGCGGGGCTGGCGGGCTGACAACCAGCAGCGAACGGCAAGAGGTGACACGCGTGGGGCGGCAGGACGCAGCGTTGCAGCAGCAGCAGGAGCAGCGGCCGCAGCAGCAACACCAGCAGCAGCAGCCAGCACGCAGCAGCGTGACTGTGCCTGACGGGGTCCTGAGGCAAATGGAGACAATGGAGGCGGAGGGGGTCAGCAGCTGTGCAGCGGACGTGGTGGACGTGGGGAAAGCTGACGCTAAACAGCTGCTCGACCACCCAGCAGCAGGCGTGGGGGACTGTGAAGGCCGGGCGCCGGGTGCTGCTGGCGGTCCTCCATTGCACGAGATGCAGCATGTGAGTGGGCCACGCCACTTGCGCCGATTTGGGACAGTGCAGACATCAAGTGATAGCTTGGGGTAAGGTCAAGGTCCTCTGTTGCTATGCACGCATGCTGTACTCGTTCGGTAGCTAGGCTTCTCTTAGCATGTGCCAGGACCTGCTGCAAGGCTTCTCCATGTGCTCCCCTCAGTCCGCAGGCGGGCACCACGTGCTCAGCAGGCGGTGCGGGGAGCAGTCCTGTTACCACGCTGCCGTACACCAGCCGGGCGTGCACGACACGGACCTGAAGGCTGCCGCGGTTGTGGGCCAGGCGGGGATGCCGTTCCGCGGCTCGTGCAGCGGCGTGCACACCAACCTGCCACACCGCACCGACTCGCACGACCTGGTGGGTAACGGGGACGCTGATGCTTCTGTCAACTGGCAGGTTGCATGACAGGCACTTGGCGGGCGAGTACCGAATCATCAGGAAGTGTGGCCTGCCTGGGGCTGGGTGCAGGCAGCGGTCACTGACAGGATGGCACTTGCGGGTCAGCTCACATGTTGGCATCTGAGGGCTTGGTTGTTCACGATAAAGGTGGCCACTGGCACATTACCAGTGTTACATGAAAGTACGCCAAGTTCCAAGTTCCGTTCGGCCACGGCGTGGCTTGGATTTAGACAGATTTAGATTAGGTAACAGTGCAGCTGCCGTGTCCTGATGTCCCTTGTGGCTCAAGGTTTCGTAAATGCATTATGTATGCCGGCGCCCCGTCCAGGCTGGCTGCAGATAGCCAGGGCGTGGTGCGCTGCGACAGGGGATGCCCAAGCACATGCATCACATAAACGTTAACCTCCCATTTGCGCAACCGCAACCGCTCATACCACGGTATTATCACTGGCCTTGCAGCAGTGGACACCTACTGGACTGGCCCCGCTAACCCGCCTTGTGTACAGGGGCCCCCCGTGGTGGCGGCACAACAGCCGCTGACAGCTCTAGAAGATAAGCTACTGGGAGGGACCCAAGACAGGCTACAGCAGCGCCAGCGGTTGCTCCTCAACAGCAGCTGTAGCTACAAGGGGAATGGTGGGCGTGCACTGCTGGCTGGCAACTCCCCCCTACAGCAGCAAGACCCAGGGCAGCAGTTGCCGCTGCCGCCGTCGTCACAGCCGCAGAAGGTGCCGTCCCAGCCCGCGCCGCGGCCGTCAGCAGCGCCACTGGTGCCACAACCGTCGCCGCAACAGCCGGAGCAGCAGCACTTTCACCCGAACAAGCGTGCCAGGCTCGAGCCCGCTGCGCTGCCACAGCCCGACAGGCCGCTGGGCGGGTCACAGATACCTGCTGGGCCCACTCCCCTCGGGGCTGCGGTGGGTGTCCTGGTGGCGGAACTGCAGCAGCAGCAGATGGGGCCGGGCGGCGGCCGTGGGGCCACCTTCGGGGGGACGCAGCTCACCAGTGAGATGGTGGAGGAGAGGGAGGAGGGAATGCTGCAGGGGCTTGAGGGGAACGGCGGAATCCTGTACGACCTGCCAGCGGACACTAATGCGATGGACAGTAACTTGGGCGAGGCGAGGAGGCAGGGATAGCACTGCAGCGGCGGCAGCAAGCACGGGACGGTCACAGGCGGCCACGGGGCCCAGGCAGTGCGCTTCGTACCAGCAGCCGTGTTGCCAGGGCCGGGCGACGATGACGATGGCGGTGGCGGCGGCAGCGACGGGGATGCGGGCGCGCACAAGGGGCACGGCGGCAACGTGCAGCCGAACGGACGATCCACGAGCTCCTCTCGCTTCATAGGCGTGCGCGCCTATCAAGGGTGCTGGCGGGCGGAGCTCTCCTACCGTTGTGCTAATCACTGCCTGGGCATGTTCGAGACGGAGCAGGAGGCGGCGGAGGCTCGCGACCAGGCGGTGGTGGCGTTCTACTGCCCGTGCAGCCCCGGCAAGCTCTCCCTGCCACATTTCGCGGACTCGTACAACACGGCGGGTGGGTGTAGTAGTGGATGCAGTGCAGGAGTGGATATAAGAAATCTCTAACAAGCAGACGGCGGTGGGTTTGGGGCCGGGTCCAAGGGTTGTGATGGTGGCGTCGAGTAGCAGTGTGTCACAAGGCCCCCACTGGGCCGGCGAGTGCTGTCCAGGTATGCCCGCCCTTGCTGGCGCTCACCTGCATGACGCTTGGGGCCATTGAAAACTAGATGGCCTCCTTAGTTCCGGCTGGCAGTAAGAGTGCCTGGTTGGTGGCCGGTCCTGGCGCGATACGACTCACCGTTTTATTGGTGATGCTGCTGTTTTCTGAGGTGCCTGGCATCATCATTCAAGCTGGGCCTACCCCTTGCCCGTTCTTGTACCTTGCAGGACGTCCGCGAGCGCGTGCACCAACTCCTGGACGCCAAGATTGCCGAAACCACCACCAAGCGCGCCCGCAACAGCCACGCACCCAACCCGCCGAGGCCCACCAGCCCCGCCTGCCTCGAGCCGGCAGCCAACATGGAGTCGGCGGCCAACCATGGCACAGGTGCAGAGGGTGGCGTGCAGGGCAGGGCTGCATCCGGTGGTGCGAAGGGCAGCCCAGCGCCCGGCATCCGTGCCGCCGCCGACCGCACATGCACAGGGTTGCAGGGTGGCTCCCGGAGGGGTACCGCTGCCGCTTGCGGCGGCCGCTCACTGCCGGCAAGCCAGCACAGCCACGGCAGGACTGGTGACGGCTACGCGGAGCTTGCCTCGGCTGCTGCCTGTGATGCTGATGGCGGCAGCGGTGGACAGTAGTGGACGGTAGTGATGGCCCAGACACGCACCTGCTGCACCACGGCGTGCCGGGGGGCGTGTGTGGGCGGGGCCTGCTGGGCCGTACGTCGATGGCCCCCTGGTGTGGTGTGGCGGCGGCGCTGATGGCCCAGACACGCACCTAAGCATGCCACCCGTGCCGCCGCCGCCACCATTGCTGCTGCCGGTCAATGCAGCGGCTGGGTCGTCATTTGCGGACAGCGAGAGCTGCGCTGGGGCTGGCTGCGCACACCGGCAGAGACGTACAGGGGACGGCGCCAGGGGTGGTTGGTGCTGGCGGAGTGGCCACGGCAGAGCCTGGGTTTGCAAAGGATGAGGCTGCGGTGCGGAGGGGGCAGGCCCGAAAGGGGTGCGGAAGCTGCCCCCGGCAGGGCCTGCGGGGGTGGAAGAGACTAAGGGGGCGGAGGTGCGGCGAAGGAACGTACGGCGGGGAGCGGAGCGTGGGGCCGATCTAGGGAATTCTGGTGCCGATGGTACGGGGCGGGGACTGCTTTAAAAGCAGCGCACGGGGGACTAGGGAGGCCGGGGGTGGTCTGCTGAGGGCAGGTGGAGCTGGATGGGGCGTATATGTTGGCCTAGTGCGCGCGTTTGTCACGGACAATCAGGAGTAGTGGCACGAGGCCCGCGGCACGGGAGGGCCGGAGCGTGATTTACGAGCACTTTGTTGCCTCTGTGTTGGTGCCTGGCTGTATGTGGCAAGCATGGGCGCATGGACGGATGTAGGGTTGCGCATGCAAGATCCTGCCTGTTCATTGCAAGCATGTATGAGCACGGAGCCGTGGCGTGGTCGTCGGTTCCCGCATCCCGCTCATATGTTTATACATGGTGAATACTTGTTCGTAAATACTTACTCCTTTCATTCGTAGCACTATGAACCCCGCCGTGGTTTGGCAGCGTTCCGGTTGGCCTCAGAGCACCATTGACGGACACGTGTGCGGTATTCGCAGCATTGCTGTCCCTTTTTTCGCTTGTATTGCAATTCAGAGTAGCTGCAGGACTCCATGGCAACTTCGTTCAAGAGCTTTCGGGCGGTCGCTGAAGCAGCCGCAAACGGGACGCCACAGGCGGCCATAAGGCCCATGGAGTGCACATCGGCACCGTCCTGGTCCGTGGCACCATTGTGCGGTGCGAAAGAGTGTGACGTGTGGCTTAGGCTTCAAGCTCTGTAGTCTTGCACATGCTCTGGTGTGCACACCGCGTTGAGGAATTGGTGGGTATTGTGCTGAGGGGCCATCAGACCGGGTTGGGGGCAGATGCTGCAAGTGCCCTGTAGACAGTGAGCACGAAGACGATCTTCTTGTGGGCTGGCTTATTACCGCTGTGCCAACACTAACAAACGGCATGCACTGCAGTCACCCATTTTAGCAGACGCAAAGTGCATTCGTTCCTGATTCGGCGGCGGCCAAACGCAGTGCTTTGCTTGGGCTGACTGGATAGCCTGATGAAGCGACGGCGACCGTCACATGTATGCGTACGCATGCCCGTCAGGTGTTGCACGGTCGGATGCAGGGAAGCTCCCGTAATCACGTGATTACGGCCATTGCTAGTCACGTGATTACGGCCAAGATGACAAGTCATGTATTCAACCACCTTGTTTGACGCAGGACCTGGTCTGGCATACTGGTATAGCCCCAAAACCAAGATTTCTGGTGGTGTGCACCTGACTGGACGGAAGTGCAACCACGTCAAGTGTGGACCAGTGGACCCCTGGTGCGGCCCTTACCGGTACCTCGCGTCAGGGAGTATTGCATGCCTTCTGACAAGGAAGTGCATTGCTAGATGCTGATCGTTACAACAGAGGCTGCGGCCCTCACCCACCACGTGAAGCATCCGGCCCTAGGCAACTTGATAGCACAACCGTCAACGAATGTGCCACAGCTATGCGATTAACCAGCCAGCAAGGCACAACAATGCATACTGATACAGTGTTTCTCTAACAACGAAAGCATTACGCGGGAGGCCAAGGCAAGCGACAACTTCGTTTTCGAAGAGCCACAATCGATGGGGTGGGGATCCCAGCCAACTGTGCTGCCGCCATAGGATTGACTAAGCCATTGTAGGCTGAAGGCTTAAGAGACATTTGAACATCCCCAACAGCATCTCCAGCGTGCGCTAGCAGCGTGCAGAGATCGGTACCGGTATCTGCTACACACGAGGTCAGACCAGCCACCAGATACAACTGCCACCCAGCCAAGACAGCCCGGTAAGGAGCAAGACTGAACGGTAGCAAAGCTAATACACGAAATCCTTTACTCAGCTGGTGGAATTTACGGACGACCATCTGGTCATCACAAAGCAGTGCATACACCTCGTCTCCGCATGATTGAGCTCTGTTGAGCTAGAAGGGTCGCATGTTGAACGAACTAGCTGTTCCACGACACGTTCCGAAGAACTCACGAGCGAGTAGTGCCCCTCCGGCCCCGGACATGCATCAGCCCGTCGCTCTCACGTGATGATACATGCCCACATGTCCCACAATAATAGTGATAGCTGTGCTTTCAACCAGCAGGATGCCATGCCAACTCTACAGGACTTTGACCCATTTCGCAGTGGAGTAGGACTTGTCCGCCGCCACCAGGAACAGGTGGTACCAGCCCTCCACGAACAAGGGCCCGAAGGTGCCGGTCGGGATGGTGAAACTGAGCGTTCCATCGCCGTTGATTGTGATCTGCACGCATGTCAGAAGGCAGGGTGCCGTTGTTATTTTGGCAAGGGCAGGTCCGTCCACGGATTTCACACGACACATGAGCAAGCGTCTCCATGTGTGCGTGCACAAGGCATGGTGAGGACAAGCAGCAGCTTGCCGATGCGACGGTTGTTGAATGCTCGCTTCCAGGCTGCAGCACCCCGCCAAACGAACGAAGCAAGCCCGCACGCCTGCTTTCCCGGTCCCGCGCATACCCGCACATAGCTGCTCATTGTTGCAGTAATGCTGTAGTGTTGCAGTGGACTGCCGTTACGGTTGCAGTGCGTGACCGCTCTCACCGGCAGCTGAATGGTACTGGCGTCCATCTGCATGGAGTGCGTGACGGAGCAGGGCGTGATGAAGGACACGTAGGACAGCTCGCCGGGGTAGGTGTAGCTCACCGTGAAGGTGCTGCAGACACAGGGGTGGGGTCGCATGGGGTGGGGGCAAGTGATGAGCAACTACCGGGCATCAGGGGGCAGTGCGGAAGGCCTTGCATACCGTATGCGCTTTACTGCGTGTGCCCGTACTACGTACACGCTCCGCACCCATGTGGTACGCCCTATGCCATCAGGCCTGATTTGGTGGTAACACCCGCGGCAGCAGTGCAGCATGAACGCCAGTCACCCCAAGTGCACACCGCAGCAGTAGCTGTGCGGTTCCATGCACGTGCGAGGCGCCCACGGCAGCACCCTAGCTGCCGCAGCCCACATACACGCACACAGACCCAAAGCATGCGACCCACCCGCCGCTATACATCTCCCTGCGCATCCGACTAGCTAGCTCAAAGCAGGACACCGGACTGGCCTACAGCCAACAGGTGCCAAAAGCCCTGACCACAGTAGGATTCACCCACGCGTGCATGAGGGAAAATAAGCATGCGGCCCACCCACCCGCCGCGGGGCATCTCCCTTGGCGCGTCATTGATCACAGGGCGCACCACCCCTGGCGCGATGGCGGCCGGTACCACCATCTCCACCCTCATCTCGAGGGGGGCGTTGGGACTCAGGGAGAGGCCGCGGACCTGATGAGCGGGGGGCCGGCAGACGGCAGGGATGTAAGTGGAGGTCAGCAAGGCCCCAGGCCGTACGTTAGCATCAACCATGCCCATGCAGTGCGGTGGGCTGTCGCCGTACGGTACGTAGGGTGCACAGTGGGTGCACAGTGGCATTTGGCCGTGGGTACGGAAGGGCACGTGGGGGATTGACAGGTGAGACGTGAGAGGGGCGCTTGTTGGAGACTGATATGTGCAGGTGTTCGGCGACTACCAGTGGCATATTGCTCTCGCACGGAAGCGCTCGTGGGCTAGGGGTGGGAGGTAAACTGGTTGCGTTGCAGCCATGGAGCACCCACGGCCCTTGCGCGTGGCGTCACGATGAGTTGCGGTGCGGTGTTGCGTGCACGGCTGGCCACCAAGGGTGTGCATGTGCATGAGGCCGGCAGCTGATGGCTGCGGTCCCACTGCTTGGAGCATGCACGGCACGCACCTGGTCGGTAAGCCGTTTGGAGCAAGTCTCGCAACCGAGCACCAGCACCTGGATTAGAGAAGCAACAAAAAACAAACAAAGTAAAAGGCAAGCGGACAAAGGGTGCATGCATATGATTACGCACACCCGGCCGCGGGGGCTGGTGGCGCGCCACCAGCGCTCTGTAGACGGAAGGGGGATTTAATCGTGGGCACGCAATAGGGGGTACCGAGTGTACCGCAAGCGGAAGGGTTCACAACTAAGGACGGGGGCGGACAGGGACAGGCCAGCGGACACCAAAGCCCAACCAGCACAGGCAAGCATCGGCCCGAACATCTGACGCCCCAACCCAGGGCGGGATCTCCATCCCCCCTCAACCCGCATTCCACCAAGGTCAGTTGGCAGGCGCTGGTGTGCCCGTGTGTTAGCCGTGGCTTCACCTCCCGACAGCGTGACACCGCAAGTCCGTAGCAAGCAGTGCCGTACGGTAGTACGCAAGGCCGGCACGGTGCAACTTGTCAATGTCAATTGTTGTTACGGCGGTTGTAATCGGTTGCGCGAGGTGAGCGTCTGAAGCGCGTTGACGTGCGGGGGCCGAACAAGCTGCTGGTAGACGCGCGCCCGTCGGCGCTCACCAACAGGGCACCATGCTGACAACGGGCACGAACAATACCTGATCTTTTACAACCAGTGTCCATGGACGCAACACACCTCTCCAGTGGTATGCTGGCAGATGTTGGAGTGGTAGCTGCGCGCAATGTTGGTGTTGTTCAGGACGGTGTAGCGGGATCCCTCCGTGGCGCCGGGGTTGTACATGATTGGAGTCACTGAGGGCAGGGGACGGGGAAGGTAATAATGGACACGGGCTGTGGGCAGCAGAGACATGTGGCATCGGGCGCCGGGGCTGTACCGGAGCGATTTCGCTGAGGGCAGCAGGGATGGGCGGCTGTAGTGTCTCGAGGCAGCAGCAGGGACTCCCCTGGGCAGCAGCGTGTGGGGTCCCCGAGCCCAGTTGATGCACAACGCATGGCCATGGCTTAACGCTGGCTGGAGGTGGGTTAGCACGCGCCCGCTCCTTGCTTACCGACTGGCTGCGACTCCCTGTTAGCCGTGCCCGCCATCAGCGAAGCGTAGCCGGCCTGAGGCAGAGGCAGAGGCAGGGCGAGGGAGAGGACGCAAGAAGGACAGGATGGAGGGTCAGTGTGTTAGCCACGCCAAGCCCATGTCCATGCCTGAGACCTTGGGGCAGAACATCCCTTGGGGGAGAGGCAAAGCGAGGGCGCCGCGTTCAGTGCGAGGGAGCGGCAACGGTGAAAGGCTTTGGGAGGAGGGCCATGCGCGTCAGGTGATGCTTCCGGTACCGACCGTGTTCGGCAGAGCGGCGGGTCGTGGCTGCAAAAGGGAGGCAAAGGAGGCCAATGATCCGCCAGAGCCATCCTGGATTGACCGCGGATCCCCCGGCGCGCAAATGCTGATGATGCTCCGTGCGTGTGGGAGTGCTGACATTGGCATTCACGTACAGCCGTGTGTGCACACCGGCACCCTGTTCGCCACAGTGAGTTGCCAAGTCCGCAGCAAAGCACGGCTCTGTACGACCGGAAAAACGATGGTCACGGTCGCCGTATGGCATCTGCGCTCACGCACGTACGGCGGTCACATGTTCGGACTGCCCCACCTGCGCCCCGCCGTACACCAGCGCATCCCCGTTGGGCAGCACCAGCGAGTCGCCCATGAGGTGGCGCAGGCCCAGCGGCTTGCCCTCCATGATCCAGCTGCAATATCGATCATGGAGTCCGGGACGTGATACTGAGAATGACATACGAGGACTTCACATTACCGGTAACAACAGCTGTTGTAGCCGGAACTCCTGTTTGCGTATTAGGATTGCGTGGCATAACCAGACGCTTCCCTTCCCTGTGCGCTGTGCCGTGCCCCAAAGCTGCTGGCGGGTGTGCGGACGCTACATCGTAGGCCTACGTATGCAGGTGTGCGCACACCGTGTGTGTCGTCCGGCCGAACACCCCACTCTCCCGTGCCTCCGCACAGCTTTGCTCGCTTCGATTTCACCCCCGCAACTTTTTGCATGTATGGTTTTACAGTTTTGGTCCCCTTCCAGAGCCCGGCCCCATCCCGCTCGAAACACAGAGCTGGTCCCGGCGATTAGGGACACGGGGTTTCCCACCCCTCTCGCTGTACGGAAAGGAGCGACAAGCTCCATAAAGCTCCCGCAATTTGACATGTCAACGGCCCACCGTGCGTAGTACTGCTACCAACACGCCTGCTGTCCGTCTGCCTGCTGCTCCCCGCACTTGGTCAACGAGCGGACTTGCCCCACCTGCTGAAGCAGTATCCTGACACGTGTTCGGTGCAGTAGGTGATGTCGATGCGAATAGAAACGTTGGCGGCAGGGGCGACGGCGTTCCTCACAGGTGCCTGTGGGGGCATGGACACGCGCCAGGGGCATCATAGGCATGAAGGGGCATTATCGGCATGATGGGCCGGTGTTCAGCTGGTGTAGATGGTTTTTGTGGACCGCTCATAACACAGCCTAAATACTTGGCGGTCCACTAATCGGGAAGAGGACATTTGATTAGGTGGCTGGTATGTGTGCGTAAAAGCAGCAGTAGCATCAGCGCTGAGGTCCAGACCTGTGTCCCAAACCTTGCTTACCCCGCCACCAAAGAAGATGAGCGTCGGCTGGTAGCCGTTGGTGTAGGTGTAGGCCAGCATGCTCATGGTGGCGGTGTTGGGGTACATGGTATTCCAGCTGCGTGGCGTGCACGTCGGTTAACAGTGGGTTAGCAGTAGTGAGGCGTGCAAAGGAGCACGGCCGCATACTGACTGTGGCGGTGTTGGGGTACATGGTGTTCCAACTGCGTAGCGAGGGTTGGGTACGTGGGTTAAAGTTGCCAATGGGTAAGCAGTGCGTGAGGGCCTCACGCACGGACTGGAGCAGGGCCGCATGCTGGTGTCGGGCGTGTTGGGGCACATGTTGTCGAAGCTGCATGGCATGATGACGGGCGGGGGGAACTGGACGGTAATTACTAAGAGCGATTAGGGACGTGAGCAACAGCCCCACAGGCGCACCGCTGTCCTCTTCCCTGCGTGCCTCACCCACAGCTAGCGCGCCCCAAGATCAACCCCCGCTCAGACGTCTCGGTAAGGCTCCGTGCCTAAACCACACCAGACGCCCCCACCAACCCTGGCAGTACCGTACTCACGTGAACTCGGGTGGGAAGGGCGGAAGGTCGCGCAGGACGGTGTAGTTGTTGGTCGTGATGGTACCGCGACGGTTTCCAAACCACAGGATGTCGCCTGCCGTACAACAGCCATCCATACCGTACATCGTACGAGACCGACCGCATGGTACACGCACGTGCGCACCCAGGGGTAAAATGCTTGGCTGCCGAAAAGGTGGCTAGAAGGTGGTAGCGCGAATTCAAAACAGGAGTCCATGCACACGGTTGGCATCGGGCGCAATCCAACAAGCTAGCCCCAGTAGTCGCCATATCGCTACGAGCTCACCCTTGGGCAGGCGGCGGATGAAGGGGTAGTAGTTGGCCCCCGCCGCAGCCTTGAATGTGGGCGGTTGGGTGACCAGCTTGGTGGGGATGGTGGGGTTCTGAAGGTCGAACGACTCAGCGAACGGCACGATGCCGCCGGTGCCCGTAAGGGTACCGCCCACGATCAGGATCTGTACGGCAGAGGTATGGCAGTAGCGTAGGCAGGAGCTTGGGCGTTGGGGCAAGGCGCATGGTTTGGTGTCGGCGCGTTCTGCTGGCGGCCGTACGCGTGCGTGAACGGGGCACGTGCCGGCATGCACTTCGTGCATCGTGATGTTGGTGATGCATGACACGGCAGAGCATGAGGTTCTTGCTTGTAGAATACGGCGTCGTACATGGTGATTATTCTTCCTGGAAACCTTCCTACTTCCTTAAATTGCCTGCAATGCACCTGATTGCGGCACACCCACCTCATTGTCGTTTTTGCGGCAGATTGAGGGGTACCACCTGGTGGTGGTGTTGTGGGCAGGGAGGGAGGGCGGCAGGGGGGAAGGCAGGTGGGGCTTCAGAGTGCATGCAGCACGGTCACCGGGCTGTGTATGGCGAGGCAGGCGATGGAGGGCACCACCTTGCGGGGTGCAGGCAGGAGAGGGCAGGAGGGAGGGAGGAGGGATCGGGAGGCAGGTGGGGCAAGAAGGAATGCACGTTGATTGTGATGAGTCGGATGCATGGTGCATGGGCACCACCTGGTGAGGGTGTTGGCGGCAGGTGCAGGTAACACGGTAGCGTAGGGGAGCGGGAGGGAAGGGCCGTATGCGGTGATGTCACGGCAGGCACGAAGAGAGGTGGTATGTGCAATGTGGGGGTGCGTGGTGATAGACATCCAAAGAAGCATGTGCACCCGCTTGCATGCCCACCTGTTGTAGCGCATGTTCACGGCCGACACAGAGGTGATGGAGTTGGTGTCCGGGTTCCAGCGCTGCGGCAGCAGCACGTGCAACATGTGGCATAGTGTGAGTTATATCAACGGCATTAGAGTCAGAGCGCGGAAACACCGGTATTACCGGTATACTGTTCGATAAGCCGGGCAACACCTAGGGCCTGCATGCACGCCCGCGCGCATGGAGGGGGAGCCACGTGCCAGCCACGGCAGTCAGCGATCAGTAACCTGGTCCAACGAAGCCACGCCTACGTGCCAAACGCATATGGCGAAAGCATTCCGCATCACCGGTTTACCGAGTAACTAGTACCCTGAGGGCCTTAGAGTGCCGTACGACGGCCGGTGGGCGCCATGCATTGCCAACACACACCTGATGGCTGACGTGGTGTGGTACGTCAGGTGTGTTCAGCACCCCCTCATTCTAAGTCACCCGTTACAGTGCTGACCAGGTTACCGAATTACCGGTGCCGTGGGGCCCTAAGCAAGGCCGCATGTCCACACGGCAGACGGGCAATGAGTGTACCGTAACCACGAGAGGTAGGTTTCGAGAGGTAGTTTTTTCTCGGATGGGGAGGGTGTACACTGCGCAGCGCTCTCACCGCCATTTTGTTGCGGCCGTCCCCAAGGACGAAGTTGCCTAATTCACCCCCGAAGAAGTACGGCAGGCCATCCTTCCACACCAAGGGGCCGTTGCAGAAGCGGTTGTCGGGGGTGGACGTTGGGCCCGCCTGCAGCACAGGGCACGTACGCACAGTCCACGGCAGGCAAGTTAGCGAGGTCTCAAGTACGGTAGCACAAAGGAAGAAAACTAGGCAAGGCAAGGCTGTCGGAGGGCAGCATCGCAGCGTAGGTGCAAAGCTGGCTCAAGGGACTTGCTACGCTAGGGAGGACTGCCCGTGTTGCCACCGATTATGCGATCGATGCACGCAGTGTGCTAGTGGCGCGCGCGCCGCCTGACCCGGTCTCATACACCCCGCTTGCTTACACCTCGCACACCCAGCAGCAGCATGCGTCCAGGCTTGGGGTCCAAGTATACCAGCACAAGTATCCCCGTCTCAAGTAATAATCACAATCAAGACGCACATTCAATAAAAAGCGGGGCCAACACGCCTGACACGCTCATCACGGCAGGGGCGCTCCCCTGCATCACGCCCACCGTCATGGCGCCGGGCGTCAGGTCCAGGTACCCGGCAACAACGTCGTCGTAGCTTCCAAGGGTTCGACCCGTGAGGATGTACTTGTCGGTGTCGGCCACGGCGGCCACAGCTACGGCGGCCTCGGTGGCCACCAGAGGCAGTAGGTACGGGTAGCTGCAGGGGGGATGGGGGTGTTTCAGACACGCACGCGTCGGGAGGACGAACGTCGGGGCAGTCAGGAGTACCGGTAGGCGCCGTGACTGAGTGGGTGCCTAACCAATGCATAGCTGTAGGAACGGTAGTGCGCTCTGGAGGCGATTGCCGCGGCAGGGGCGTAAGGCTTGCCCACGTGTGCGCGCCGCGCGCGTGCCCTGGTCGCAGGGACTGTACCCGCCAAGGCCGTGAGGTTGCGAGCTGCAGCATCACATGCATCGTATCCTCCTCCCTTTACCCTGCTGTTTGGGCGATCGAGGGGACTGTTCCAGCGTGCAGCATCAGCAGAACTGCCAGCGCCACGTATGCTGGCGAGCAGCGGGGCAATGCCATGGCCGGGCCTTGGTTGGCCGCCTACAGAAGGCCGAACTTGAGACTGGCGGTAGCCGGGAGACGGTAGCCGGGAGACGCGAGAGTTCCCTGGGAATGGACAGGGACCACAAGGGCATTAAAGAAAGGGGCGGGGGCCGAGGCGCAGGGAGCAGCGGAGCACCTTGTGTCGACCAGAGCGAGGCAGCGAGCATAGGCTCGTGCGCTCGGCCAGGCGCGTGCGTGCCCGGCGGTGAGCCCGGGGCGTGAAAGTAGCATGGTCCCGGACGTTTGCCAACGCCATCCAGCCCTGACGTGCGTGCAGAATTTGTATCATGCCGTAGGCATATACCTGTTTGGCGCCTGGGACGTGGCGAGTGTTGGTTGAGGACGTGAGGCGTCGTACGATGTCGCAGGGAGGTCTTGCTTAAGTGTCTCCACAGGGCCTTTTATGCGAAACCAAAGCTGATCCATCCTACAAACTCACGTGCTGTTACATGGGCCAAGACTCCGTCCACTGTTCGGGTGTACGGCACAGGTGTACTATCGGAGCAGCTGTCCCAGAGCGAGACGTAGCCCCCGAGGCGTTGCGTAATAACTGACCTGGCCGACTGCCAGCAACCGTGTGACGCAATCATCACGAAGCAATGATGCAACTGCCGTGCCTTTTGTGCAGCATGATGCCGCTAGCGCATTCCCAATAGCAAAGCAACATGAGTTCATTGCTCCTCCGGAGCGCGTGAGGTGAAGCCTTGCTGGTGCGTGCATGTACGTCACGCCGCGGTTGGCCCGAGGCAAGCTCCAGCACGTCACTGCGTGCAGCCTACCTGTGGCCTTCCAGCGGGCGGGCACCGAGGCATCCGAGACATCCGAGGCGCCCAGCGCGGCATCCGCCAAACGAATAGCAAGCCTCCTCCACGTCACATCCACACCGGTAGCGCACATCCTCGAGCGCACCAGGTACCACCAAGCAAGCACTTCCGCCACTTCTGCTACTCGCTTAGCCGCTTTGACATGGAACGTCTACATGATCGCCTGTATGGGGGATACATTATGGGGCCTTTCGCTCCCGCATGGTCGCTGGTGTGGCCCATACAGAGGCTCCCACGCTCCTGTCAACGCTACTATACTCATTTTACAAGCAATCAGAAATGTTATCTGCAGCTACGTTACAGCGTGCTCTGTTTTGCATCTCCTGGCGCGCGCACGGTTTGGAATCGCAATATTGCAGAGTAGGAAAATAAGGTTGCATGGCACTATCCTTTCAAGCGGCTTGTAATACGACCAGAATCAGATGCACTTGCTGGAACCAGTCTGGTTTAGACCTAGTTCACAGCCCGAACCCGCCGTCTGAACCAGGGGAGCTCCCCTGGCCGGAACGCCAAGCACTCTTTTAAACACCCTAACCCTTCCACCCCAAGCCCACTTCTGCTTTACACATCTTCTACCGGTACCGGACTTGTGGCAGTCAACGCACTTGCACGAATAAGCACGTGTGGTAGAGAAGGCATTTGTGTACCTTACAACCAGGCCCTGGTGGTGTTGCGACAGTCAACCCCTCCAAGATCACACTCCCAACTTCCACCACTCCGCACGCCTCACCAGAGCCTCGCCTCATCCCCTTTACTTGCTCCTCATGACAAGAGAATTGCGTCTTCACCAGTCTTCACGTATACCTTTTATGCGCTTTGCATTGTCACTTACGGAACGGCTCAAGGTTGTGTGGCTTGGTTCCCAGCATTTTTTATGCCCTACAGCGCAAACTGCCCATGTTTGGCAATCCAAATAAACCCTTATAGATAAATTTACGTCGTATTCCTGATGCCATATTTAGCCCTAAGAGGGCTCGTAGGTAACCAGGAAAAGTCCAGAGCGTGACCATAGGGCTCGTAGGCGTGGCAGGGGCAACACAGAAAAAGTTTGTGGGAAGGCATGAAAATTTGCACGTACACACTGGGCAGTGATTGCGTATGTTCGGCATGCACGTGTGCCACGCCCGCACACCTGCCAACACCGCGCGTCCTGGCAACCGCCCGATCCGCCGTTGGCCGTTGTTCATCGTGGTTGGTTGCCTATTTGGCGTTGAGTAATGCCAAATCGATTTACTGATAAAGTCGAATTGTTGTGCGCATTACTTATTGCCTCGTGTATGACGCCTACCCTTTCAAGCAGCTGTCGAGCTGCAACGCGGTGCAAACCAACAATGCTCTTATAACATAGTATGCGGTTAGGAACTGAAAACCATACTAACAAATGTAAAAAGAATGACGATCGGGCCTCGCCGAAGCTGGTTCCTGTTAACTCTGTGACTTCTCCGCGACCGCCGCTGTCTCCGCTGCCGTCGACCAGCAGCTTCAACAGCCATGACAGCTTCACCGCTGCGACACGCTCGCGTTCGGGAAGGCCGCAGCGCCGGGTCGGGCGCTGCCTGCCTCTCCTGGTCCTGCTCGCGGTCCTGCTGAGCGTAGCGCAGCTGTGGGGTGTTGGCCCAGACCTCCGCAAAGCGCTCCTCGCGCGCTGCCCCTCCCACGAGGCTGCCGCAGCCCACGCAGGCGGCCTGTGGAGCCACATCTGTGCCCGCGAGGTGGTACATGTCTCCACTGCGACCGCCACCAGCAGTAGCACCACATTGGCACGTGAAAGCACCAACGCCGATGCATCCAGCCGCACCAGCACCAGTAGCAGCAGCGTTAGCAGCAGTAGCAGCAGCAGCGGCAGTGGTAGCGTGGCGCCGGCTGGGCATGAGAGGACAAGCAATGACGCGTGGGAGCTCAACCAACATGGCAACAGGGCTGCCGCCGTGCTTGCGGTGCCTGGGGAGACCTCGGCCGGCCTGCCGCCAGGCGCGCCGTACGACCCTGCCGAGTGGCCCAACGTGTTCGGGGGCCAGGCAGGGCCGCACAAGCGCATCATGAAGCGCTGCACCGGTAGGGCGGTCAGGTGGCGAGGTGGGGAGGAGGCCCCGGCGGACAGGCAGTCCGTGGGTTTGGGTTGGCCATGCTGGCAGGGCGTCAAAGGGCGCTTGCGTGCAATCAGTACTTGGGTTTGGCTTGCACCAGAAATCAGCAACGGGCTGTACAGTGCTTGCCACGGACAAGGCCTCTGCCGTACCGCCACAGTAGCCTCGCCCTGCACCCCTGCCTCCCCTTGCCCCGCTTGCTACCGCCTGTGGGCCCCCATGCACACGTGTCCGGCACCCGAGAATATGCCCCGCTGTCACGCCTTACCACGACCCACCCGACCTGTCTTGTTTCCCCTGCTGCCCCAGGCTCCATGTTCGCGCCGCCGCTTGCCCCAAGCTCCAGGCCGGGCCAGGGTCTGGTGGGCGTGTGGCGGGCGCAAGGTCACGGCCAAGGCAAGGGCAAGGGCCTGGGTGGCCAAGGAGGGGCAAGCGGGACGGCCAACCTTCCCTTCTCCCTAGACCTGTGTGACGTGCGGGGTCGCAGCGTGGAGCTGTGGCTAGTCCCGGTCGTACGCATGCACCAGGGGCAGCGCCAGGGGCAGCAGCAGCAGCAGGAGCATGGGCGCCTGGACCAGCAGGGCGTGTGGGGTGCTGGGGGCGTGGGCGGGGAGCATGGGAGGCAGCTGCGGGGAGAGGGAAGAGAGCGACAGCGGGTGGGTGGGATGGGACGGGAAGGGCGGGATGGTGACGGGCAAGAGGGTGTACGGGCAGCAGGGAGAGGGTTGGGTGAGCGGGTATTTGGGGCGCTGTGGGGTAGCGGGCGGAGCGGTTGGGTCAGCGAGGGCTCCGTTTCTGATGGTGGGGCCCAAGCGGCCGCAGCTGTAGCTGCTGCCACTGCTGGGGCAGCTTTGGTGCAGACCGGCAACGGAGGCAGCGGGGGCGGAGCAGGGGGCGGCGGTGGACGGGCAGGTGCGAGCGTTGGAGTTGGCGGCGGTGGTGGCGGTGGGTCGCTGGTCGGTGGCCTGGCCGTTGACCTGGCCACCTCACGGGCGCTGGTGGCGGGTAGAGGTAAGAAGCGTGTGTGTGTAGTGGGTGGTAAGGGCGGAGGGGTAGAGCGCACGGGGCGAGGGGGCTCTGCCAGCAGCGAAAGCTGTGAGCTGCAAGTGGGGGGGTTGCATGTGAGGGCGGGAGTGAGGATGTAGGGCCACAGGGAGAAAGACGAGGAAGGGGTCTCGGGGACGCCCCACGAGAAGATTGACGACACCGTGACCGCTGCTTGGTGTTGCTTCACGGGATGATGGGGCGCCGTGCAGGCGTGCCGTCAATTTTCTCATTCCGCTGTGTTGCCATTCGGTGCGGCCTACTGCAACCAAGGGGAAGCGCCCTTCACCTAGACAGTCAATGCTCACATCTGCACACGAGGCTCATCGTCCCTCGCCACCCCCAACGCCCCAGGCCAGCTGCGCATGGCGTGGGCGGACACCTCCACCCTCCTGGCGGGTGGAGTGGCGGCGGAGCTGGTGGGCGGCCGGGCCTGCCCGTGCGACAGCCGTACAAGCAGTACGAGCGGTAGCAGCAGCACTACAAGCAGCGCTGCAGGGCCAGGAGGCGAAGGTGGTGGTGGTGGAGACGGCGGCGGTGGTGGTGGCGGCGGCAATGGTGGTAGTTCACCACCAGCCGTTTCCCTGCGCTGCCTATCTGTGCCGCCCTCAGCGACGCCACGCAGTGGGGATGGCGGTGGCGGCTGGACGGCAGGGGTCTGGCGGTGGGCCACGGGGGGCGGTGCGGGAGGCGCGCGAGAGGAGGCGGGAGACGGGGCGATTGCTACGGCACCAACGGTTGTCGTGGCGACGGCGGGCGGCCGTGCGCTGGTTGTGCTGCTGCTGCCGGGGGAGGACGTGGCGGTAGGGCACGCAGGGGTGGTGTGGGGTGGGTGCGTCACCGCAGAGCGGCGGAGTTGGGAGGTGGATGGGGCAGTGGGGTGGTCGCAATGGGGGCGAATTTTCGGTGGCATGACGAAGGAATGCCTGCGCTTGTTGCAGCGAATGCGTGGTGGGGGTGCCCTGAGGCAGATGCGTGCAATGGACGCACGCCATCCGTCCTTGCCAGTTGCATAGATGAAGAGCGAGTATATCAGCTATCGCGTGCATCCTCCTGACCCTTCCTATCCCCAGGCCGCTGCGCGCTCTGCCGCCGCCGCACTCTCTGACCCGCCCTCCTTCGAGCGCCGCCTGCATGCCGCCGTACAGTCAGCGTACGGAGTGCTGCAAGCCGTACCAGCCACGCTGCACCTGCCGCCAGACACGCCCGCGTACGACAAGCGGTGAGGCAAGCCGTCTGTAGTACTTGGCCTAGTGACTAATGCCCGCAGTCTGCCAGTACGGTCACGGCCACATGAGATGTGGGCTGTGCTGGTAGCTACCGTGCCGCACGACGGCAGTGGGCCGCCGCAATGCTCTTCCTTCTCGGTCCTCCACAAGCCGGTTGCTTACTGCACCTTCCTGCCCTTCGCCAGTTCACGCCGCCACCGTTGTACTTCCCTCATCTACACTTTGCACATGCTGCCCCTCCATCCCCCCTCCTCCCCCTTCGTCACTCCCACAGGTTTGCACGCAAGCTATACGACATCATGCTGCTCAACACGTCGCCCTCGCCCCTGCCCCTGCCCCTGCCCCCTGCCGACCCGGGGAAAACAGCAGCAGCTGCCGCCGCAGCAGGGGCCCGAGGAGGCACCAGCAAGGGCGGTGTTGCTGGCGGCGGTGCCAATAGCAGCAGTGTTTCCGCTGCCTCCCCCCCGGTGTGGGCGTGGTCCACCCCGGACCGCACCCCCCACGCGTGGCAGTGGCTGTGGGACAGCTGCTTCCACGCCCTGGGCATGAACCCGATCAACCACACGCTGGCATGGGAGCAGCTAAAGGTGGGGTGCAGGGAGCGCTGTGCGTATGGGTGGGTAGAGGCAATGAAAGTGTACATAAAGTGGAGTTATGCAACATAGGCCATTTGAAAATGCATGTTGAATCAGTAGGCTGTGGGCACTAGCGAGGGCAACTCGGGCTGCCGCACCAAACCCGCTCTACTTCTCAACAACAAAGATACCACATTTCCAATTGCACAACCCCCAGGGCCTTCTGCGGTGCCAACAGCCCGATGGCTTCCTACCCCACCTGTGCGACAGCAGCAGCGCCGCTAGTGGCGACGCCAACGGAACCAGCATCCACACTGGCGACGACCGTCGGGAGGCAGTGCAGGCCCCTGCAGGCGGGGGCGAGGAGGGGCTGACCGGCGGCCGCCGCCGCGGCCCCACGGCCCCCGCCAGCCGCCTGACGCAGCCGCCGCTGGTGGCGTGGGCGGTGTGGGACAACTACCTGTTCGCGCGGGACACGGCCCGGCTGGAGTGGGCGCTGCCGCGCATCGCAGGGTGGGTGGCGTTTCCACAGGGTTCAGCAGGGGGACCCTAGTCAGGGCCGGCTACAAACGTTTGGGGCGGTGACCCTGCAGGGCTTGAGCGCTTTGGTGCACTTCACAGCGTCAGCGCGCGTCGCAACCTTTCCACCGTGCATGCCCAACCATCCCAAACCACCTCAGGCTGCTGGAGTGGTTGTGCGCCAACCGCTCCCCAGACGGTGGCATTACGTTCTTTTACGTGCACGGCTTCGAGTCTGGCATGGACAACAGCCCGCGCTTCGACCGACACGTGGGCGTGCTAGGTGCCACGTGGCTGGGCACGTGGCTGGGCGGCGGCGGCGCCCGCCCGCACGCCCTGTCGGTGGACCTGTGTGCCTTCGTGGCTAGGGAGATGGCGCTGGCGGGACGGATTGCTGACGAGCTGGGCAGGGAGGAGGTAAGGCCAAGGGGACGCAGGGAAGTGGGTTGGTTTCCTGGGGAGGGGCCCAGGTGCGCCGTATGGGGCTGAACCGGCGAGTGCTGTCCATGGTAGCTGGGTTGGGCGGACGAAGGAAGGAGGCGTGAGGAACGTTGAGGGGCGGGGAGTGAAGGGGGGTTGGGGACAGGATAGTGCGGTCAGGAGCTGTTACAGCAGCACGGAGCGAATGGCGCATGAGAGTCGAGTGCGTGAAGTGCTGGAAGGCCGTCAACTTGAAGCGGGAGAGGCATCGATTTGGCATAGAGGGAAGGAACGAGCCTCCATTAGAGACCAGGGCTGTCAAAAGCTACACCCGCTACGCGCTGGTCACAGCCCTTCTGCCGCACAGCCCTAAGGCCCGCTTCCCATTTTCCTCGCGCTGCTCCGCACGCCGAATCCCGCACTCCTACACCGCACCCGTATTGCCCATGCCCACACCCCACGAGGCAGCCCGCTTTCCTGATACACGGCATGCTAAGCCACCTCCCTTCCCACCCTGCCCCTGTGCCGTATCCTCCGTCTGCGCCTACAGGAGGCGGCTCGCTGGCGGTCCCGGGGTCGGGCCGTGGCACGAGCGCTGGTGGAGCGGGCATGGGGCGGAGACGCCTTCGGTCTATACGGGTGAGCCTTGCAACCACAAGTGAGAGCGTCTTACATCCAGTATAAACGCAACATCCTATACCTTCCCCACCTGGCCCGCACCCCGCCAACCAGGCCTTCCATGGTCCAGTAGGTGCAGGGGCTCCTCGCGGACGTGCGCGCTGCTGTGCCACAGCCCCCTAACGCCCTGTTACCCCTTCCACCTCGCCCCCTCCCCAGCGACGTCCCCTCCGGCTCCTCCGTCCCCGCCCCCCTGGCCACCGTGGCTGGCCTGCTGCCGCTGCTGGCCGGCCGCCTGCCGCCGCACCACCTGGCGGGCCTGGTGGCGCACCTGCAGGTGTGACACATCCGCCGCAGCATGCATGTGCCTCGACTGAATCAAATTCTGTGATGCGGTTGAGGAAGATACTCCGAGTCCCTTTCAAGCAGGCACATTAGAACGTACCACTCACGACCGTGTGTATTAAGGGTGTGGGGTTGACTGGGTCTGGCCACCAAGCTTCCGCCCGCCGCGATACCACGTGAAAGGCCTGGTGGTGCACCTGCTGCTGGTGGGTAGGGGCGGTGTGCGTGTATGCTATATGGTGAGGCCGCATGCGCCGGCCAGCAAGCGCGCTTCCTGGGCGGTCAGTTTGCCTTAGCACTGTACCTGGCTACCGATGGTCGTGCCTAAAGGGCCCAGTGCAACACACGCCACGCCCCCAGCCCCTTGGCCGCTTACACTCCCGGCCCCCTCCCCCCACCCAACAGGACCCTCTCTCCTTCGCCACGCCCGCCCCGATCCCCTCCGTGGCCGTCACCCCACTGCCGTCTTTGGATGGAACGACTCCCGCTGCCCGAGCCGTGGCGGCGGCCGCCGCCGCTGCTGCCGCCACCGCCGCCGGCAACAAGGACCTGCACTACCGCCCACGGCAACACCCCTGGAACATCACCATACTGGCAGAGGCAGCCTTGCTTACAACCAGCGCCCAAATTGCAACCGCCGCAACCACCCCCAGCCCCTCCCCGGCCTCCCTGGACATGTGGCGCGGCCCCTCGTGGGTTAACACCAACTACCTGGTGGCGGTGGGGCTGAGGGAGCAGCGCCACCCGGCATGCGACCAGCTGGCGGAGTGGCTTGAAAGCAGGTTCGTGACTACGAGGGAGGACGCCGGACGGTTGTGCTTCTTCATTCACGCAGTGAACAGTGACTTGGTCGTAAGAGACAGGCTTGCTTGGGTTATCAGTGGCTACGTGGGAGGACTCTTGATATTATGTTTACATACCGGGCAGTGGTCAAAACGCAAGGAAACGGGCTTGCTTGCTCAGCGCTCATCATGGTCCCGCGCGCACCATAGTTGTCACGTCAGAGGCTTACCTGTAGGCATCGTGGGTCAGTGGGGGTTCGGCGGAGTCCCAGCATGGGCTCCAGCCAGTGGGAGACTGCCGGCAGCCCGAGTTGCACTCCTTTCAACACGCCCACCGCCCCGGCCGCCGCACCTCCGCCCTCAGGACCATCGCCGAGGTCCGCAGGTGGTACGGCGGAGACCCGCCCGCCGTTCCCCCGCCCGCCGGCGCCGCGCCCTCCAACGCCACGGGCACCGTGTTTGAGTTCTACGACTCGGGGGGCGCCGTGGCTCCCACGCGTCTGACACGCAAGCGCACACGTGGCATCGGAGGCGTGCGTGACTACCACTGGACGGCGGCCCTTACGCTCCGGATGATCGCAGAGCGGGCGGTACGGCGACGGGTGGCGGCGGAAGGAGGGCGGGGGCCTGGGGCAGGGAGTGGGAAAGGGCGGGCTAAGGGTGTAGTGAAGGAAGGGGAGGAGTTGCCGGTGTGGGTGCCTGGGCATGGGCCGTGGGAAGGTGGGGAGGAGGATTGGGACGGTTTGCAGGAGGGGTCAGCTGGCTAGGCGGCGCTGACTGAGGGCTCGAACGCAAGTGGTTGTAGTTGTTGATTGCAAACTAAACACGGTGTCGCATCAAGGCGAGATCCTGGGTGTCCGCCAGGGGAGAGTTCCCTGGGGGCTTGCGCTTGTGGTGAAAGAGGGAGAGGGCGTGAGACGGAGCTTGTGGCGGACGCACGTGGTGCTGGTCTGCTCCGGCGTACTCTCGGACGCAGCTGTCAGGTCATGGGCGCCTCATCGAGCTGAAGTATGGGGCTTCAGGGAAGGAGACCTGACGTGGCACGTGGGGAGTGCAGTGCTTCGGTCCGCAGCCGTATCGGTGCCATGCGTATGTGTTTTAGGTTGTACCGTATGTGGAGGGCACTGCAGTAGCGTGTGTGCCGTGTGGGCCTGCCTGACATCGTTAGCCTGTCAGGTCCACACAGCGTGATAAACGAATGGAGATACATGGAATGCGTGAGTGTGCATTGCCGTTTGAGGTGCTACCTTGTGGGTATTGCACTACTGGTCCTTCACTTCTTTGCATCTTGTGAGCAGTGCCTGCTGGCAGGGGTCTGCGCTCGTTACGGGACCTGCCACTCAGCGTGTGATGACCGGACGCCTTGCTACGCTGTGCACGGCACGGGCTGTAGCCGTCACACGTCGTGCTGGAAGTACATTGCGGCGAGAACACTATGCAGAGGAGGTATCGGGCCACGTGCCCACATGGCTCGCTTGGAGTGGCCGGGTGGACTGGGGTGGTTGTGTGTACGAATGCAGTTGCGGGGTCACAGTGTCATATCACAAAACAAGTACGAGTTACAAGCAAGTGACAGGATGCTGTTCTAGTGACTAAGGACGGGTATCGAGGCAGGCTGCGGCTGAATATTGAGGAGTGAGGAGTTAACTGAAGGTGAAGTGGAATATACCAGCTGTGTCGGATGGCCCCCGGCCCACGCGGGACAGACGGTTGCATGCACACTCGAGTGACATGCGATGCATACTTGTATCGAGGAGAAGAGTCGCCGCCCGTGAGCCCAGCTAGAAGCAGACAGCTAGTAAGTGCAACAAAATGCAAGGCACAGCCGGATGGCGGCGCAAGGAAGCGACTTTGACGCCGAGCGAGTGAAAGGAGGCGGTTGTCTCTGCGTCACCGAAGACTCAAGACGCATCATCTTGTCAGTCATTACAAGCACGCAGCGCCCAAACGCTGCCTGCCATGTAGGTAGACGAGGCCCGTCCTTCACTCATAGTACTCTTGCTCGTCCTTCCTTGTTCCTTTGGTACAATGCACAGTCCAACATACTAGCGCACGGACAATCGCGTGGTGCTGCACACGCACCGCATGTGTGCCCCGTTGCAATCAACGTCGAGCCCGCACGCACGATCTGCACTTAATGATTCCCCATCCTCAAGATCTCGTGCCATTGAGTTGGCATCACCGTACATGGCAGTACACCACACAACTCACTACAGCGCACCACAACCGCTAGCATCCTTAAACGGCTACACAGCAGGTACTGGCCGTTGGGCGCAGCAGCTGAAGGACTGGCGTAACACCATTAGGTACCAACACAGCAGCTGCTTCACCACAGCGCCTCCGCCGCCTGCTTGTACACGTACGCCGCCACCGACTGGATCTCCTCCTCATCCAGACGGTCGGCCCACGCAGGCATGCCGCCCTTGCCGTTCTCAACCTGGCGCACGTGAATCCAGCACAAGAAATGCACTTAGCCGCATGCTTAAAATACGAGCCACCATCAGTCGCATGCAGGAAGTGTATTGAGTCAATGACGTGCGCTATTCAATGCTCTCCTGTAAGATATGTGCGGGGGAAGCAGCGACGCCTCTACGGGCGTCAACAGTGCGTCAAGGCAGGCCACAGATGCTGCCTGCTGGTTAGGCCTGGCTGGTGTTCACGGCACGTGCCTAGCCTCTATCTAGCCCCCGCGCAGTCCCTCTCCAACATTTTATGCATAATGAATTAAGTAGTGCCGCAACTACACAGCACATCTAAGATGATGCTGCGCTGGATCGCTTGCTTGGCCACCAGGACGTCACGCGTGCAACCCCAGCACCACAGGCCCCACCGCCGACCTCATCCCGCACAGCGCGTATGACCAGGGCGAAGACACGTGTGCCGCAAAACGGAAGCTCTGCCGTGTGCGGGCGATGTCGCATCGGTGCGCCAGCAGGCCCCGGGCATCAGCTGCCATACTGCCCCCAGCCCCTGCCGTCACCTCCCCACCAGGCCCTGAACCAGCTGAAGCACCCTGCTCCTCCCGGGCCCCTTCTGAAGTCGCATCCAGCTCACTCGCCAAGCTCAGCTGCGGGCTCACACCTACGGGGTCCCCTACAGCCACGCCAGCATCATCTACCACGCTGGTAACAGGGGCTGAGGCTGTGATGCGTGTCGTGCCGTACGGCCCACCAGCAGTACTCGCCTGGTACACGATGGCCTCGATGTTGAAGCCCCCGTCCAGGTACTGCTCCAGCGCCGCCTTGTCCAGCGTCTTCGGGCTGTACCACGTTGCGACCGCCCTGGTGGCACGCAGCTGTGGGACAAGAGTGGGAATGGTAGGTTAAGATGTTGGCGGCCTGGGAAATTCGCAAATCTGGTTCGGAAGGGGCTGTGATTTAGCGCGTGCCGGAAGATCCAGCTGCCTTTGATGTGTTAGATACAGGATCACGTGACAATTGGGTGCGGGCAGTGCCAACGCGCTGGGTCTGTCATACCGCTAGTTGGCGGGTGGATTGACATGGGACTCGGGCAACTTTACCTTGCGGCACTGCATATCACCAGGAAGGCCCAGCAGCGCACTCAGTGTGATGACATGAGAGAACTCACCGCAGTTGCCGTTGAAGACCTGGGCGCCCAGAGCCAGATCGGCTGTGGCATTCGCCGCGGGAGCCATGCCCATCACAACGGCAACCGCCGCAAGCGCCACAGGCCAGGGGGCCCGCGACTGATCAACGGCCGCGGCAGCCACATTACGCTTGATCGGCGCATTGCGCGGGGCAGGGCGGGTGGTGCGCGCGGAGACGTTGACCTTGCTAACGAGCGTCGCGGCCATGGTGACAGACGAGCGTCGTTGGTACCAAGTTCGACGGAATGGACGACGCGGTCAAAATCTGGACTTTCAAAGGAAATAGACAATGACAAGGTATGGGGCTTGGAAGCTTAATACAGAGAGATGTGGGATGGTGTACCGGGCCGTATGTACCAAACCTCCAACCCAGGTTACCCCGGCCTCCGGTACCCCATACACACAGTCCATCACACTCTCTACAGATCTCATTGGTGCCACCTATCGCCGTGGCGATCTTTGTATTAAAAACAAATTACTCCTGCTGTAAGCGTTGGCTGTCAGGTACCGGATGCAGATACTCTCGACTGTGTAAAGCTGCCTTGCACTCGACTTGCTTTTTCCGTTGCGATCCAGCCAACCAGAGTCATCACAGGCCGCAGCGTCCCATGTTACCAAAGCCAATTTTCACGGAGTGAAGAGTTCACCTGAATAGGTGGTGCTGCTGCACACCAACCAGCAGGCAGGACGAGCAGACTCGTTCATCTGCTCGTCCTTCAGACGTCTTAAGGTTTCGTGCTACCAGTGCAAGCGCTGTAGGGAAACCCTGGGAAGCCCCGTGTACGCGTTGCTTCGTCCTTTAGTATACACTACCTCTCGCCTGCATGAAAAGACAAGTATCTGGTATTAGGCATCCAGGATCAGCGCAAAGCGAAACGCGTCGACTTAAGCATCACAGCAGACCGACAGACGCCTCAGCGCAACCTGGCGCAACCCAAGTACATAACTCCTCTGCCCGCCAGCCGCAACGCACAAGCAGTGTTCCTGCAAGCATGCCCCTGCACCAAAGAACTTCCCTTCCCTTTCCAATCAGCCCAGCTTTGCATCGGTACAGGTCAGCAAGTGAGTCTTCTAAGGAACTGCCGTGAGTGCGTGTTTGTCGTGGGCGCCTGTTTCGGCGCCTGCCCGCTGGGGTTCTGGTGGTGCCTTGTGCGTGGTTGGGAGGGTGCGTGGGTTGGGGTTCGTTGGGGGCTCTTGTCGTTGCGTTGCCTTTTCCCCTTTCCCTTCTTTTTTTGGACTTCCCTTGCCCTTGGTGTCTGTGGGCTTGTTCTCTTCCCCCTGTTCTGTGCTGTTTGGTTTCAGGTCTTCTCCTTCACTAGGTGTTCCTTTTTTGCAGTCCGGGGTGCGCTGGGTTTGGACGTTGGTGGTGTTGGTGCTTGCCTGTGCTGGTCGGGCCTTGAGGTCCCGCTAGCCTGTCCTCTCCCGTCTCTTCACCTGTAAACCTTTCCACAAAAAAGGGAACGCAAGTTGAGCTGGTCCCGCGCGAGGGGCGAGGGCAGGTAACCAACACCATTGCTGCAGCGTGCGTTTCTTTGTTACAGTGCGTAGAGCCAAACTCAGTGCACCTGTGCGTCAAGCAGGCAGCTTGGCAACAACGCCCTTGCACAAAACCAGGCTCTCCGCTTCCATCATTGCTCAAGGTGTGAATCCCACCTGACCCCATCGTACAACGTGCAACACACCGCTGCACCACACAGCGGAGGTACGACCTGCTGAACGTCGCTGCACCCGACCTCTCATTCACTACGCACCGAGCCCCTCGCTGGCCCCTTCCCCCGCCCCCGCCCACCACTCCCCCGCCCCGGCCCGCCCCGGCCCCGCCCCGGCCCGCCCCTCCCCTGCCCCCATCCCGCCCCACGTCCCCTACCTCCCCGCCCACCTCGCCCCTGTCCATCTCCCCGCGGCTCGCCCTTCTCCCCTTCACCCCCTCCCTCCCCACCCCTCCCCGTCCCCTCCCGCCGCTGGCCCCCTCCCCTGCCTCCCCTGCTACCCCCCCTGCCTCCCCTGCCGCCCCCCAGCCCGTCCTCTGCCTCATAGTCGGCCGCCGCCCCGATGCGGTCGCTCAGCCGCTTGCGCTTCGCCGCCCGCTTGTCGCGCTTTAGGGCCAGCATCCAGTGGGGCACCTAAGGAACGCGTGACAGGGCACAAGCAAAACGACCAGTCAGCGACGGCAGGCAAGGGGCATCTCCTCAAACTGTGCACTGTGCATCTGCAGCAGGATGCCATCATAAGAAAGGTTGTTGAGCTGAGCAAAGCTCTGGCCTGCGCCGCCATCAACATGGAGGGGCAAGGCAGGGTGTTTGCGACACCCAGCCCCCGCAAAGAGCGCCCCTGGTGCGAGCCTCCCTTCTTTCCCCCTTGGCCGCTCCCCGCGCCCCGCTGCCCGCACCTCCCCGCCTGCCGCCTTGATCTGGTTGGCGATGGGCCGCAGCGCCGGGGCGTCCTCCTCCGTGAAGAACGTGATGGCGTCGCCTGGGCGAGGGGGAGGGGGGCAGGAGGCAAGGCGGTCAGATGTGAGGAGTCCACGTGTGGATGGGGGAGGGAGCAGCGGGTCCCTCCTCCCTGAGGGACGCCTTGGCGTCGCCTGGACGAGGCACGGTAGGGCGTGGGACCCTGATGCAGTAATTTCGTTGCATTATTATTATTTTTATTATTAATTTCGTTTCACGACCAAATGCCCCCTGGCATTCTTATAACCAGGTGGTTGCTTAGCACATCCCACGCACGTGGGGTCACACGTGTCCCAGCTCGTTCCGTGCTACTGGCCGCACGCAATAATCCTGCACCGCCACTCACCCGTCCTGCCCGCGCGCCCCGTGCGGCCAATGCGGTGCACGTAGTCGGCTGTGGTCCGCGGGAAGTCGTAGTTGACCACCGTGTTGACACCCACGAAGTCCATACCGCGACCAATCAGGTCCGTGGCGATCAGCACCCACGTCTTGCCGGACCTTGGGAGGTGGGCATGGGGGCAGGGGTGGGCGGGACGTGAGGTGGTAGCACGACGAACGACAGACCGACGACTTGAGCTGCCGTGGTTGGTGATAGGGAGGCGCTGATTGTGTGATTGGTATGTGGCAGTGCCTGCCCTTCTCCCGTCCTCCCCCGCCTCCTCCTGTCTGAAGCACCCTCCTCCCACCTGAAGGTGTCCAGCCCCGCTTTCACTACCTACGTACATTCAACGCCACTTCCCACGCAGCCTACACCTTCCCATACCCCACTGAGTATTCGCCCCATGTCCGCCCGCACCTGAAGTTGTCCACCGCCGCATTCCTGGCCGCCTGCGGCTGCCCCGCCATGATGGAGTCCACGTGGACGCCGTCGTACATGAGCTCCCTGGAGTTACAACATGGATGGTACATGTTGCGGTTGTACGCTTGCTGGCCAGTGGGTTAGTGGATACGAAGACGAAGGTGTTGGCTCGCGTCCGCGCTCTCTGTCTTGGGGAAATTCACTGTAAATCGCGTAACAGGGTAGGTGCACCGCCGCGTACACAGGCTGCGTAGCACCGCGAGCGTCCGTGTGGCCCCAAAGTTCTTGATTTACCGCTCTATTATTACGCTCGTGCGCTTCGCAGCCTGCAATACCTCCCAGCTCCCCTACCTAAGCAGTGCCTTGCCACGCCAGTTGCTGCCCACGAATATGAAAACAGCAGTTGCCAGCCCACCCTTTCCCCAGCTGTACCGGTTTCAGACCCTCCCAATCCCAGCAACCGCACCTGTGCAGCGCCTTTGCGCGCTCCTTGCTGCCCACGAACACCAGCACGGGCGGCGCCAGGCCCCCGTCCGCCAGCAGCTGCCTCAGCGCCAGCAGCTTGCCCGCCTCGCGCCCCACGAACTGCAGCCGCTGCCGCACGTTGGGCACCGCGGCGTTCTTGAGCCCCACCGTCACGCGCAGCGGCTGCTGCAACACGCTGCGGGCAAGGTCCTCCACGCGCTCCTGCATGTGTGTGGGGGTGTGCATGATTGAACGTTGCATGCAGCATGGTCCAACAATGATTCTGCGGGTCCAGGTGCCAGGTCCTCCACTCGCTCCTAGGTGTGGGATCGTGCACTAGAAAGGGGGGGAAAGGTGTTGGCACTCATGGGGGAATCATGGGCAATATGGGGTTCCAGAGCCTTAAATGCCTGGCCAGGCCCTCAACGCGCTCGTGCATGTGGGTAAACGATGTAGGGTCGCATGCGGCACGGCTGACCAGGGATGTTGCGGGTTCCAGTCGCACAGGCATGTTGCTGGGTCCATCTGCGTGCATGAGAGCTGTAGTAGTGGGCCCCGGAGCGACGGCTGTTGCGGGCGGGAGGGCTGGAACAACATGGGCAAGGGCATGCAGGGACGGCTTGCTTGGGAGGCGTGCAAAGCGTGTTGCGTGTCACCACGTTACCAGCCGCTAGGCCCGGTCCGTCAAACGTCACTTACCGGCAGCGTCGCAGAAAAGAGGGCCCGCGCGATGTCCTTGTGCTGCGCCGCGGCCAGCAGCGCGTCGATCTGGGGGTGTCGCGTGCAGTGGTGGTGGACGAACGCGGTGGTGATACACATTTCGACACGGGTTAATAGCCAGCAATGCGTACGCTGGGTGAGCTCATAAGGGGTTGAGGACAACAGGCGGATTTCGTAGGCTGAAACTGCGTCTTCAGGCAAGCCTGCTGTCAGCACCTAGAGAACCGCACGTCCAAGTATGACAGGAGATCAGGCCCCAGCCGCTTCCCCCAACCCTTTTCTCCTCCTCTTCCTCATCCTCCCCCCCGTTACCCTTCACCCCACCTGCTCCATGAAGCCCAGCTCAAACAGCTTGTCGGCCTCATCCAAGACAAGGTACCTGCAGACGTGCCGGGGGCAGGGGTGCGGGCATCATGTCCATGCTATGCAAGAGCCTCAGTGCTACCGTACCGCCGTGGCCTACTCATGGGCTAGACTGTACCTAGCAGCGATGACGCGGTGCCTCCTGACGGGTTCAGCCGATAGACAGCTGAAGTAAAACGCTGACAAAGGCAGTCGAGGGAACTGCCAGCCTCAGCTGTGGCAACCACCCAGGGCAGGCCCGGGGCACACCAGTGCGGCTGTTTTATTTGCTACGGCGTGTATGCTCGTCCCTAACGGAGCACACCTGCTCACAGGTGAACAGCACGCCGACACCAACGCTCGCACTCGAACGGCCTCAAACCTAACCGCATGGAGCAACACGAGCGAGCCGTCTACTTGACCATATGAATGCGCTACTGTGCCCCATAACCGTCAACCATCCCTCCTGGGACTATGTTACAGTCAGTCACCATGCTCCACAGGATATCCTGGACACGCCCCGCTACACCCTCACCAACCCACCTGCACTGCGACAGGTCCACCTTGCCCTCCTCCACCAACCGCTCCAACCGCAGGGGGTTTGCCAGCAGGATATCAACCTGGGGGCAGGGAGCGAAACAGCGAAGGGGGAGGGCGAGGAGGTAGCGCGTTAGTCAAAATCTGTGACATCGCGAACTGTCTATCGCAGTGTTCGCAGTGCACCGGACGCCAGTGTCCCATGAGGGTAAGGAAGGCGTCAAGGACGGCCCCCCAAGCGTGTTCCAACTGCCAGGTCCTACCGCAGCCACCGCCCCACCCCACAGCCCGGCAGCGCCCACAGCTCCCACCCCCTTCTTGGCTACCAGGTGCCGTTGCTGTTACCAGTTAGGCTGTTGCACCGCGCTTATCCCCACCTTGGAGAAGTCGCTGCCTGCCGCTGTCGACTTGGACAGCAGGCAGGCGCGCAGGCCGCTGCCGGGCAGCAGGAGCTTCAGCACACGGGCCTGGTGGGTAACGCATGCAGGGACGGGAGTGAAAACGGTTGAGGGTTGCCGGGCACAGTAGGATTTGCAGGTCAAGCTCAGGGTTACAAGTGCACTTGCTCGTGCTGGCCAAAGCACTCCTGCCACGAGTGTTCTACAGCCTTAAGGCCTGCACCCCGCGCCGACTCCCTGCAACATGGGCACGCCTCGGTTGTTGTACCGCACAAGGCTATACACCGCAGACACTGTCGCAACGGCTCCGGTACAGCGCGGCCAGGCGCTCGCCGTACAACACACGTGTAACCCACATGCCAGCACCCCCCTGAACCTGACGGCAGGCGTCCGGCCCCCGCGCGGTTACACCCGTGCGTCAGCCGAGCGCCCACGGCGCCCAGCCTGCAGCCCGCAACGCCGCCCCAACTGCTGAGCCAACAGTAGGTGCAGGTGCACCACCTGCCGATGCTCCGGCATTCCACCTGACCGCGACCACCAGCAGCAGCTAACACATATGCCCACTCGGTGGCACGGGGTAGCCCACCTGTTGCGCCGCAAGCTCGTGCGTGGGCGAAACCACCAGCGCCTTGATGGCCGCCGGCCAGTCCTCCCTCGCACGCAGCGCCCGCAGACCAGCCAGGATGGGCACCAGGAAGGCCAGCGTCTTGCCGGAACCTGCAAGAAAAGGAAGGCGGGTTTGGCCGGCTTTGTGACCTCCATTTCATCACGATGTTGACGTCGCGCTCTATGAACGCGTGACGGCAAGAAGATCCCGTCAAACCGTCCTGGAACCCTTACACCGGTAACCCACCTGTGGGTGCGATGGCCAGCAGCTCCCTGCCCCCCAGCAGCGCGGGTATGGCCTGTCGCTGGATGGGCGTGGGGGCGCTGAAGCCGCCGGCGCGCAGCGCAGCCAGCAGCCGCCGGCTGACCTTGTAGCTGCGGGGGAGGGTTGGGAGCCAGGGCGAAAGGAGATGGTGATGTGAGGTGAGGTGAGAATTGGTGGTGATGCGGACGAGGAAGTGGCGAGCGGTTCACCTATTGCCTGGTGCTGACGACGTGCACATGGCTATCGGCGGAAAAACGCACACGCGCATGTGCACCCACCGCGTGTGCAGCTCGGCAAAGCTCTTGAGGGGCGGGGGCACGTCGGTCCCCGTGGCCTTGATGCGCAGGGCCTGGTGGGGGAGAGAGCGGCGGGCTGTGACAGTGGTGCGCTTCTGTGAGCAATGACGGACCGCGTGGGCGAGGCAACACCTGCCGGGGTACGCTCATGACTGTAACGCTGCAAGACTAATCAATCACTCTGTTGCGATTCCCCAAGACCCAAAAGGTGAGCTCCTTCCCTGCCGGCGAAGTCCCGCCACCATCCCACGCGGACTTTATCGGTTCGCTTGCGCTCCATTGTGCTTCACGCACGGGGGCCTTGCACGCTCCGCCAGGGACTCTGCTTTCGGTCAAGAGACTCCGTGGGACCCAGCCCACCGTGACCCGCTGCGCCCCGCGCCAACCCCGCAAAGCTAAACGCCCCCGCCCGCTTGCCACCACCTCCGCCTCCGCCCTTCACTCCTGTCTACCCGGGCCCGCTTCCCACCACCCACGCTCCCTGCCCCATGCTGCAGCTCCGGTTCACCCATTCGCCGTGACCCGGCACCTCCCTCCTACCCCTTCTCCCCGCTCCCCCGCCACCCTTTCTTTCCCCACCCTCTCCCACCCACGCCGCCCACCTTGCGGATAATGTTGGCCTCTTCGAAGGGATCATTGGTCTTGACCACAGGGATCACGTCATCCACCAGCGGACCCAGCACACCGCCACCCTTGCCGCCCTCCTCGGCCCCCGCTCCACCATCCTCCGCATGCCTTGCCCCGGCCGCGCCATCCTCCTCCTCCTCCCCTTCCCCCTCCTCCTCCCCCTCGCCGTCCTCGTCGTCCCCGGCCTCCTCCTCTTCCTCTGCCTCCCCCTCCCCTTCCCCGTCATCCTCAGAGCCCCCGCTCAAGCCCTCCTCGTCATCCTCATCGCCGGCGCTGCCATCCTCCTCCTGCACCTCCCCATCATCCACATCCTCCCCCTCCCCGCTGCCTCCACCTCGGGCGAAAAGGGGATATCTGGCTCGTCACCTGCACATAGAAACAGACAGCACCATAGGGGAAGAACTGTCTCCAGGCAGCACAGGCGCGCGGCAAACATCGGCAGCATCGCATGCCCCGGGGACCAGCAGGCCATCACGCGAGGTGCTGCAGCTCCTAACCAGCCCGGCAAGCGGCTTCAGAACCGCGAGGACGGAGCAGAGGATTGCGAGCGGTCGAGCAGAAGCGTTGGTTCACAGCCAAGGCAGGCAGGCACTGTTGCGGCAAGTACCGTGACTAAGTAGCTCATGCAACGGGGCGCAGCACCTCGCATGCCCCATCACACCTTACCGCGCCACATTGCCACCTGCCGTACGGCAGTCATTACGGCTGCCCCGGCCCACCCCTCCCCATCCGGCCCACCAGCACCCGAAGTCAGCCCCCTCTGATCCACTCAGGCCTTCAAGAAAGGTGAGCGCATTTTTGTCCATTTACCCCTTCACTGCCCACAATATCACCCCATCCTGCTCTCAGTGCTGCCGCCCTGCAAGCCCCAACCCTCGAGCTTCCGGCCGAACCCATTTCCACCTGAATCTCCAACTCTCCATTCCTCACCAACGCCCACAGTCATCTGACCTGAGGCCCTGACCCGACCCACCCTCATCTGGGTCGCTTGAACCCCGCGCCGCAGCAGCTGCGTTTAGCTTCCGCCGCTTCCGCGCATTGGCCTTGGCGCGGGCCCGGGCGCTCTGCCCACCCGCAGCCGCCTGCCCGGGCGCCCCGCCCGCCCCAGACCCTGCCGCACCAGACCTCCGGGCTGCTGCGAGCTCAGCCTCCTTGGCCGCCGCACTGCCAGCTGTAGTTCGGAGGGTTTTGGACGGGGGGGAACGAGTAGGGTAGGTGGTGAGGTTGGGGTAAGACTTCGCCTCCAGGGCGCATGCAGGGAGCTCCGCCAATGCGACGACGTATGCAGGGCGTGTCCCGCAGGTGCCCCCGTACGTCAAGCCCCCTCAGCAGGGGGAGGGGGGCCCCCGACACAGCCCAGACCCCATAAGCGTGCGTGTGAGGTGGTTCTCTACCTGCTCTAGGGTTGAAAGCCTGGATGTCTTTCGAATAGCGCCGCCGGTCGAACTTCGCGCCCGCCGTGAGAAGCGCAAAGGGGTCCATCTTTATCGTGGAGGTCAATCAATTGCTTGCTTATGCTCGTAGGCAGTCCATGTCAAAGTCGGCTGGTCGTAGGGCTGTTTTCTGGAAGAATTGCACCCTTATGTCGGGAAGACCGGAGCCGGCTTTCAGCCAAATCACAGGAGAATTAGGTAACCTAAGAAATGGTCAGTGTATTTACCGTGGTTACAAAAGGTAAAGGGCGTAGGAGATGGCTCCGCTCTGGCTCCCAACCCATAACGCACAACGACCGCCGAGACAGAGAGCCAAGCCGCTTTGTGCCCAACACTGATGTGGTTGTGTGACAAACAGCAATCCTTTGTAGTGTGTGCTAACGTTGTACCTCCACGCCAGGCCGACGGGTCTGGAGACTGAAGTTTGCACAGACACCTGGCATCGCGCACGTCGTTAAGCTTCCTGCAGCCATGTTAAACAGTTGTCTTCACGGCGCTGCACGCGCTCTGCCGCTTGCTTCACTACAGGTTGGGCTTTGTCACATTCCATCAACACCCACGCTTTGGTCAGGCAGGCGATCAAAATTGCGCGATGCATTTGTAGCAGGCCATATCGGATGCTGCTGTCAGCGTGCGCTGCGGTCTCAGCGCCGTTGCGGCAGCCTGCACAGAAGTCCCCGCCAGTGCGCCTTGTGAAGGGAGCTCCTTCGCCCTACCCAGGTACGGCTCATACGGCTGCACCTCTGTTCCCACCACCAGTTGAAAATCGCACAAGTAAGCAACATGCTTTGTTAACAGTCTTGGCGCTTCCCATTACCGTGACCCCACAAGTCCTTTGCTCCCACGTATCCCACCATCAGACCATCCCTCATCCCCGCCTGCAGACCTGGTGCTTTTCCCCTCTCCCGCGCGCCGGGGCGCTCGCCCTGTAGCGCAAACAACTGCAGCTGCAGGCTGTGCAGTAACACCTCCGCCACCACCGCTGCACCAGGCAGCAGCGCGTCAACGAGCACCCTGAACGGCCCTAGCCCTTGCTCCGGCCCCTGTCGCCACGGGTTGCGCTGCTCCTGCGCCGCGCGTGCAGCTACAGCACGTGGGCCCAGCACCTCAACCAACAGGACGGGAGCCCTGGCCACCAATAATGCGCTATCCCGTATGCGCATTGGCAGTAGCGCCGCGGCGCTGGCTGGCGGCGTGGAGTGCGGGGCGGCATTAGCTGCGGGAGCGCGACAGGCCCACGGGACGTTCCGCAGCGTGCTTGGGTCTTCCCTGGGCCGGCCAGCCGCCTTCATGACCCTAGCCTGGCCGGTGAGCGCTTGATATGGTACGCAAACGAAGCATGGGGTGACGACGTGTGTGCCGTGGGGAGGGCAGTTCATGTGCATGGGCCCCCATGCGGACGTACACGCAACGGGAGGGCCACGCTTCGCCCCGGCGGATGCCTCCAACCTGTCCGCGGAAATCCACATCCACCGCCTTACTGCCTGTCCCTTTCTCACGTCCATGGACATGCAGATGGGTCTGGGCTCTTCGGTGCTTGCGGCCCGGCGCTTGGACTCCGAGCCCGTGCCCTTCGAGGATGAGTACGACGAGGTGAGGGCGCACAGCGCATCGCTATAGGCAACGAACAATGCTGTCTGTGTATGTAGCCAAACTAATGACCACAGCCGAATGGTGCTGTCTGTGTGCTGTGAAGAGGTTGTGAAGAGGCGACCTTGGCAGCCTACATACGCGTGCCGAAGGTTAGGGGGGCCAAGTTTCGGTACAGCGGTGTAGTGGGAGCTGCGGCTAGTGGGAAAAGGGGTGTTGGGGGTGGGACGGGGGGTGTTGAGGTGCTGTTCGGAAAGCAGCTGTCCCACATTGACCCACACAACCGTACCTCACCGTGTGCACCGCACAGGGGCCTGCAGTCGTGCGCATGGGTTCGCAGTATGAGTTTGGCTGCAACGGGAAGCTGACATCGCTGTGGGGGTTACGAGTGCAAGGACGGCGAGATTGTGGACAACGCCTGTTCACTCTATTTGAAACATATTGACTGCAAACAGACTTACTGCCGTCCCAAACACGGCTCCATGTGCGCAGGACGAGTACGAGGACGGCGAGTTCGTGGACAGCGACCTGGACGACGAGGAGCTGCTTGCCGAGCTGGAGGAGCTGGCGGGGCAGCAGCTGGAGCGCGAGCTGGAGGCGCTGGGGCGGGGCGTGGACATGGGGGAGGGGGAGGAGGGCGCGGGGGAGTGGGAGGATGACGATGAGGACGTCCTGGGCGAGGAGGGGGAGGAGGACGGGGAGGGGCCGGGGCGGGAGATGCCGCCGCCGCCGCCCCTGCCGCGCAAGGGGTGGAGGGCGTGAGCAAGGGAAAGGGATGGGGGTTAAGGGGGCGAGGTACGAAGTGTGTAGGAGGGAGTGGGGAGGGGCGGGAGGGTTGGGCAGGTGTTGGTGTTCCGCTGTTGCGTCCAGCGCAGTCGGACTGTTGGCACGTGTACGGTATAGTGCAGACGTCTGGTTCAGCATCAAGACGCAAGGCACGGCTACGCGCTTGGACATCTCCAGCTGCGTGGCAGGAGGTGGGGCTGACCTGTGTTGTAACGACAAGGCGGGTCAGGGAGCTGCGCTTGTGGTGTGCGAAACCATAGGCATACGAATGCTTGCACCGCAAGGTGCATGCCGTATGCGCAGGAACAACGGAGGGATTGTAGCGAAGTCCTGTCACGCCTACAGGTTCAATCGACTTAAATTAAATGTTATGTTGTTTAGGGGAGCGATAGAGGCAGCACCGGGTGATAAGAGCGCAACGCTTTAACCTAGTTCCAACCTTGGACCTCTGGCACATGGCTCTTGCACAACGGCTTAGCAGGGACGTCGATCCGGTTGCAAACACGGCTGCTAGTATGAACAAAGGGGTTGCAAACGACGGCGGAACAGCCAGCCGAGAGGCGGCTTGTGCCGACGAAGGCTCAGCGTCGCCCGACACATTGCCGCCTCCCGTGTTCGCAGCATACGTTGCAGGTAGGATCTCAGCTTCATACAATCACCACTCCGTTGCATTCGATTCTTGTCCACACCTCCGCAGCGTCGCCTCGACAACGCAACGTGGAGAGGTGCCCGCTGGACCGACTGGTTACCCAAACCGAGCCGTTGCCACAACACGCAGATACACATTTTGCGGCAGACCTGTGCATTACGCTGGCGGCTCCGCTGGTGATGCTGGGCTCCATCGCGCGGTCCGTTGACCCACGGGTCGGTGGGGGCCAGGCCGCGGCGGGGCTTGGACCCTTGGATGCACGCGACGACTTCCCATTTGGAGCCAGCGTGGCATTGCAGGTTGGTCATCACGTATAATATTATTTGGGGAGCGGGGGTCATTAGCGGGTTTTGTAACTCGTCCTATGCGGCGGTGTTCATGCGTGTATTGACAACGCCATGGCTCATGGCTGCATGCAGGTGCTGCACGTGGCTCGCCACGTGGGGTGGTACGCTCTGGTGCGCCCTGCCCGCATTGGCGACTGGGCGGGGCTGCTGCTCAACGTCATGAACGTGGTCTACCCCTGCACGCTGCTGCTGGTGGCCGTGAGCCCCAGGACCGGTCGCGTGTGGGCCTGGTGGAGGAGGTGGGTGCACAAACCAAACATGGACGTCGCCATAGTGCACTGAAGCTCGCGAGCAGGCTTACTAACTCAGCGCTCCAGCACCACCAGTACTGAATTACTGCATGTTTATGTGCTAGTACGGTATTTGTAAGGATGTTTGTTCGGCTTCGGACATGGCGGCAGCCAGGGGAAGATGCCCCCTGAGCGGGTACGGTACAGCAGCTGTGTATTTAGCCAAACTAATGACCACAGCCGAATGGTTCTTGGACAAAACTTGGGCGGAACTTGGTCTTGGGAGAGCGATGAACGCGGCCGTCGGCGACTCCAGCAGCAGCAAACACCGCTCGTGCGAGTACGCCCACCCGCTCACCTGAGTAGTACTCACCTTGCGTGTCCCAATGGTAAAAAGCTGAGGGCTGACCAGCCCGGCCAGGTCGGCTGCTTGAAATGCGCCTAAAGTGTGCCGAGCAGAACCCGCAAAAGCAAGAACAAAGCAGTATGCCGCTCACCTTTGGTACGCCAGAGGAGGAGTGGCATGCAAGGAAGGAGGGGAGAGGAAATGGAAGCAGCTGTGTATGTATGTACGGTACATACTGGAGCTCCGCTTTGCAATCATCATCATTGCATCATTACACACTGCAAACCGGTGCCCGGACAACATACCCTAACACCCTTGCACCCGCAGGCACCGCCTGGGTTTCATGTCCACCACCGTGGTGCTGTCGCGCTGCGTGTTAACGGCGTGCTTCCTGCTGCTGCCTCCCGCCGCCTGGCCCACGCACACGTGGTCGGGCTACGTGGTCAGCGCCAGCAGCAAGCCCCTGGCCAACGCACTCTCGCTCAGCGTGTACGACCAGTTCGCAAAGGTGCGTCGGTGACGCGTTGCGGTAGTGGCCAACGCACCTGCTTCACCTGCTTGCATAATGTCTCGCATCGGCATCCCGGTGCTTACATGTGGGAACACGCAATGTCACCAGAACGTCCAGCTCACCCGCCCATGGATGTGGCGCTCATCAAAGGACGTGCGTGCCCCACTTAGCCCGAATGCCTAGACTGTAGGATTCCTGTGTGTGCAAATAGATACGGGCGTGGTTGCGCAGACTCTTTCTGCTTCTGCTCCAGTGCGTGCAAGTACCATACAGTATCGACGCGTGACATCTTACTTTTTACTAAGTAATTATTTTACTCGGTAAAACCTGAGTGCGGAAACTCCGACCGCCAGAGTAAACCTTTTCCCGTCGCCCGGGATATTTAGTTGGCGCCATAACCACGCACCGTACTGAGAGCGCCACAGCCGGCACACTTTTGCAAGCATCATGGTATTTTTTCCTTTGTGTGTGCACTGTGTAAGAACTGCAGGGTTGATATGTGTAAGAGCTGTGGGTCATTGCCGGTCAAGCAAGGACAGGTGAACTGGCTTTTACGGCCTTTTCTGCACGTGAACCGAGCGTGTGGTAAAAACTCACCCACGGCCACGGAGATTGCCTCGCAAGAAGTAAAGAATTTTGAGCCATAGAACACGTTGAAAATCCAGCAGAAAATGGTAAAAAGTCAAGCGGTAAGAAGTCACGGGTCGATACGGTGTGCGAAGAGGATCCTGCCCCCCGGTGTGCTGCCCCGTCCAGGTGCTTCTTCCTGGAGCGACACTCCACGCGCTGGCGCAAACGGCCGCAGTGTTCCTGCTGGCTTACCTCGTGGCGCCCACCATCGTCACCATGCAGCAACAGCAGCTGCAGCTTGCCCCAGACGCTGGTCGCGATGTCACTGGCACCTGGGCAACAGCCACCGCCCCCGTGCCGCTCCAATGCGGCCTGCGCCCCGAGCACTCCGCGCTGCTGCCGTGCCGTCCGCTGGTGCTGCAGGTGCTGCTGGGCATGTTCATGGTGGCGTGGCCGGTGTGGCTGTCGTGGGCGGTGGAGAGGAGGCTGCGGAGGCGGTACGCGGAGCTGTGCGCGGACTGGAGGAGGAGGAAGCGGATGCCGGAGAAGCAGCAGCAGCAGCAGCAGCAGCAGCAGCAGCAGCAGCAGGCGCCCGCCGTACAGCATACCGCGAGCGGGAACCCGCCGGGCACCCTGCGGAGTACCCCGAGCGTCCGGTACCGCAGCCAGAGGTCGGCCTTGACGGTGTCCCTCAAGGTGAGTTGAAAACGACAACCCCCAAGAGGCGAGTGCGAGGGGGGCAGACATAATTCCTGTAATGGCTTTAACGTTTGAAGCGATTGATGCTCTCGGGCGTTGTAGTAACCCTGCGCGCGATAGCGTGTCTTGGGAGTCTGGTCGCAGGCACAAGGCGAGGTTCCTGCGGCCATGTACTGCAACACTGGTTGCCATGCTGTTACTTGTTGGCCTGGCACACCTGGCTGTCATAGTTACACCTGTTGCAAGCGACGACTTCTGAGTTTTGGGTGTCCTACTCGCCACCGCTTCCGTCGGCCAGGTACAACAGCACCCGGGCACTTTTGAGGAGTACGGCAGCCACCTAGCTTCCGTAGTGCGCAAAGCTATCCGGGAGCATTTTGTGGCTGCTGCTGCGGCGGCGGCGGCGGAACCGGCTGGACCCGCACCATCAGCACCTGGTGATCCACACAGCCCGGCGGAGGGCACAGTACGGTCGCGTGCGGCACCAGCAGCAGCGGTTGCCGTGGCTCTGTCAACAATCCTCCACACCGCCGTGATCCGCGGCTGCGTGCAGGCGGTGCTGTGGGGCTGGGTGACGGAGGCGGCGGCGGCAGGTGGGGCCGAGGGAGACGCGGTGGCGGCCCAGCGCCTGCTGCAGCGGCTGGCGGGTCGCCTGGGGGCTCCGGGGCTGGCGGTGGGTGGTGCAGGCGGCGTGAGGGGTGTGTCGGTGCAGGTGGGGCAGGCGGTGGCGGTGGCGCAGGACACAAGTGAGAGCGGGGGCATGCAGGGGCAGGAGGAAGAGGCGGTGTGCGTTGACGGGGTCGAGAAGGACGGCAGCAGCACCGGGACGTCCCGCCTGCTGAAGCTTGACCCACCCGCCGCAGCTGCGTCCGGCCCTCTGGCGGTGCGGCTGCTGCTGCACAGCCCCGCCTCGCAGCCGGCGCGTGTGCTGGTGCTGGCGGAGCGGCAGGGGCGTGGCGGTGCCGTGCCGCCCCGTGCCGTGCTGCTGCGTGAGGTGGCTGTGGCGCTGGAGGGCGGTGTGCAGGAGGTGGAGGTGGAGCTGGGGGCGGGGGAGCTGGCGGGGGCAGGCGAGGGAGGTAGGCGGCCAGGTGGGGTAGGTGTGCTGCGGGTCATGCTGGTGGGCCCGGTGCACGTGGGGCAGGGTGGTGCTATAGGGCAGCAGGAGGGCCCGCGTCCCCCTCCCCTGGTGCACTGGGTGGCGCCGCCGCTGCTGCTGCTGCCCGAGGAGGCTGCTGGGGAGCTGTGCGGCCTGTGGGAGCAGATGAAGATGGAGCAGGAGGAGGAGCGGGAGCAGCAGCAGCAGCAGCAGCAGCAGGGAAGGCAGGACCGGGAGCAGCCGGGACAAGCCGTGCCTACCATTGCTCTGCCGCATTCCGCTTCCCCAGCGGGCTCCACGGCGGCCCTTGCCGGCGTTGAGCAGGAGTCATGCCTGTGGTCGTCCCACATGGCCCCGCTGATGGCGGATCTGGCCTGTGTGCTGTCTGCGTGGCACGGCCGGGATCAGGAGTCGGAGGACGTCAGAGGCCAGCTGCTGGACTTCCTATGCAGCAACGGCCTTCAACACACGGCGGCCCTGCTACAAGAGACGTCATCGCACAACGCCGCCGCCGCCCCTGTCGCTGCCGCCACGCCGCGCGCCGCCGCCGCGGCCAGCGGTGGCAAGGCCAGCGGCCTGCCCGAGCCTACGGCGCTGTGTGCGCTGCAGCTGGAGCTGGGCCTGCGCCGCTGGCCGCCGGGAGAGGAGGAGGCCTATCGGGCGTACGTGAGGCAGCGCGCCTCATCTCCGCTGCTGACGCTCGTAGACGTGGCCTGCTTTGGAATCATGGTGGCGCGCAGTGCGTTGGGGGGGCTGCCGGCGGGTGCCCTGGTCACTGCCCTGCTGGCCACGTGGGTAGGCGTGGCGGAGGCGACGGTGTGGGCGTGGGTCAGGCGCTGCATTGGAGGTAGTGGCGGCGGTGGCGGCGGCAGCGGTGGCGGGCTCTGGCGGATGCTGTTCAAGGTGGGTATCCGGTATGCGGCATACAACCCCGGTGGCTTGAGGGGGGTTGAACGTGACCTATTTGACAAGAGCGGTCAAGCCAGTATTCGCAAAGGTTGCAGCAAAGATATTGCTGATGTCGACTGAGCTGACGTGAGTGTCTTTCCTCCGATCGTCCTGAGCTGCTGCTCTCACACGTCGCTGTCGATTTACACACTGGCAGGCCCATGCCGGCGTGCACCCACGCGCCTTCCGATTCCCCGCGCCCGTGCCCCCACCTGCCCCCCGCGCGCAGCCTTCACCACAGGACGTGCTGCTGTGGCGCTTCGGCACTCACATGCTGACCAAGCTGCTGTGCGCGGTGGGCGTCAACACGCCGCCCGGCATCGAAGCGTACGCGTGTGGGCCCAGCACCCTGGTCTACGAGGGGCTGCTGACGCCCGTGTGCGAGGTGGTGAGTGGGAAGGTGGTCTGGTGGGGGCGGGAGTAACCAGGCTGCATGCCTCAGGAACGCGCGCCGAGTCCGGGTCAGCCCAAAGGACGGGTAACGACTGTATGCGAGGTGGTGAGTGGGGAGGGTGCACAAAGTAGCTGCGCACCAGGGCGGTGCCGCGCTTATAGCCGCCCGTCAGCGTGAGCTGTGGGAGTGGGGAAGGAGGGAGGAGGGGATGGTGTGAGGGCGGGGGCCAACTGGGCTGCGGGGAGCTGCGCGTAGCTGCAGGTAGCTGCGCTGAGTCCTGGCCAAGGGTAAGGATGGGTAACGATTGCGGTTACCGGTATGGCTGGCGACAGCGGCGCGGGCCTGAGAGGTGGAAAGGATGGCGGTAGGGGCGCGGTTGTGGCGTGCGTGTTGTGTCGTGTTGAGGCTGTGTTCCACGCGCCGCAGGGTCTGGTTGGCCTTGGTTGGACAACGTACCTGATATTCATTGTTCATGGAGTGTCGTTGCGAAAGATATGAGGGCCATTTGTCGTTTGCGTTGCAAGAGCGCCTGATCGGCCCGCCGCCGGCCGCCCCACGCAGGTACCATTCTGCATGGCGCTGCCCCTGTACTTGATCCGCGCCGCCCTGAACGCTGGCATGATTTACACGGTACGACCCTACGCTGACCACCTACGTTTTTGACAGGCTTGATCTCGGCGACTAACAAACCCACGCGGCACTGCGTCATGCCCGGCCTGTGCACTGTGCACTGTGGTGTGCCGCTTACCGGCATGCTCCCTATGGTGTTACCGGTATGCGCCTGGCCGGCGACCCACGCAGGTGGGGCGCCGCAGCGTGCTGTTCGCGTGCAGCTGGGCGCTGCTGGTGAGCTGCGTGGGGCTGACCACCACGCTGGCCATGCACACGTGGCTGGGGCGGGGCTTCCTGGCGCGCCGCCGCAAGAAGTTGGACTGAAAGGGCAGGGCGCAGGCGTGAGCGCACAGAATGTGCCGACCGCGCAGCAACTTCCGGCAGGGCGGCTGTGCAGCAGGTGCAGCCAGAACAGGGCGGGATGGGGGCCGGCCGGTGTATGCGGGCGATGCGCAGCCACGTGTTGCGTGTCACACGCCACGTGCCACGTGCGACATGCCGCACACTTGACACGCTGAGCTTGTGGAGTACATTGGGAGGCGTGGCTCCTGCCCAGCATGTGCGTACGTTTTGCCGTAGTCCAACATTTGTGCAAGGTTTGTACATGCAGCACTTGGCAGTAGTGTATTAGTAAGGTGTTAGCGTGTTGAGGCAGTTGTTGCGCTCCAGTTAGGGCAGGGGAGAGTTAGGGCGGGGATTGGTTGTCGGGCGGACACTAAGAGCACCGTAGCAAACGCCACTACAGCTTGGCCGGTTGTAGGGAAGGCGGCTGCGGGCGGCACGTGGAGCGCTTACTGATCAGCACTGTCGATGCACTTTGCGTACATTGGGCAAGTGCATGAGCCATGTGCACCAGAGCAGCATTTCGATTGGTCCTCGGGGGTGGTTTCCGTGGCTGAGGCACGTTGCGAGGGTGTGCCTGAACATTACGTGGCGCGGGATTCTATTCTGCACTGCATAGCAAATTGGTTGGCGTGAACTGTCTCACTGCGCAACGTGGCGCTTCACGCGGATGGCGGGTATCGTGTAGGAACTTGGGGAGAGAAGCTCCCCTAATGCAGCACGGCGGCGACCCTCAGCCCGCGAGTAATAAGGAAGCTTATATTGCTTCGTCGCTGATTTCTTTGCAGTCACATTGCGGCGTCGAGAACTGCACTCCGCGGGTGTTCGTAACTTTGAGTCGGAATAAGATATACCGTATGCCCGTGCGCGATTGGACCCAGCCCGGCTCTGGGTGTGTGGGCAGGCGTCTAGGCGACATGGCTGGTGTGCTACCGTAACGCCACGTGCCGGTGCGACACACTGAGCAGGTTCGCTTTGTTGGATTGTCTTGCCAGGTCATGAAGGCAGGATTTGCGAGGACAGCAGGTGTCAGGTTTGCTGCTTTTGCCAATGGAGTGCGAGGCAACGCAAGCACATCTGCGAGCTAGCAGTGCACTGTGGGGACATGAGGTTCTTCGTGCCGTGCTTGCTTGCGCCGTTGCAGTTTATCGTTTGAAGTTCGTTGCGTGCACTACGGTAGTGTACGTAGCAGGACCGTTATGACTGGGCACAAGCAGGTCCTGGCGCTGAGCATCACGGTACGATAAAGGGATGAATTCTACAGGAATACGGTTGTCAGGTCATGTTGTGTCGTCTGCGAAAGGCAGGCCGACCGTTGATGTGAGGAGGGTCAGCGGCACGTTCGTTCCAGCACGTGTCGTACCAGCCACCCCTCCAAGCGGCACCGACGTGTGTTAGCACTTCATAGCGTCTTTGTGGCAGTGATTGCGTAGCCACGGTAGTAAAATGAGAGTAGGGATCTACAGGCGTATGTACCGGAACGGGTGACGGAGGCCGACTGATACAGCGCAGCTGCCTCCACTCCTGGGCACGAGTTGAGCATGTTATGTTCGGGGCAGGGGCAGGAGATTGCGGTGTTGACATGGACACTGTTGCCACTTCGCTGCATGTGTAACAACCGTTCCTTGTGAACTAGTGTGGTAGTGAAGGAGCACGTGGAGCGTGTGCTTGCTTAGGCCACTACAAGGAGACAGCAGTAATTTGGGCCAATGCACAACGTGCAACGACATCGCAACGCACGCAGCGGAGTTACTTTGACAGGCAGCGCTCGTGGTGCCTGAAAATTCTTCCAGGCGTATGCGGTACGCATGCAGCGTCCCGGGCCTATGCTTCGCGCCTCCTGAGAAGTCATCGCGCTCCTCCGCTGCACCAGGTCCCACCGCGGCCTGGCCCTGGCCGCTACCGACCCGTGGGTCGGGTGAGTCGTCGCGCGCCTCCGCTTCCAGGTAAGGCACCGCAGCGTGCTGTTCGCGTGCAGCTGGGCGCTGCTGGTGAGCTGCATGGGGCTGACAACCACCCTGGCCATGCACACGTGGCTAGGGCGGGGCTCTCTGGCGCGCCGCCGCAAGAAGGTGGATTGAAAGGGCAGGGCGCAGGCACAGGCGCGGGCGCTGGCGCCTGCTGGCGCCTGCTGGCGCCTGCGTGCCGATACACCGAATGGGACGGGCCAGAGGGTGGACCGGGAGGGATTCTACTCATGCCCTCTACTTCTCGCACCCTCCACCTTGCCCGGCCTGGGTGGCGGTGCATGGCTGGCTTGGGAAGGAACCGGCCGCAGCTGTGGCGGTGGTGGCAGCAGTAGCGGCGGCGGCGGCGGCTACGGCTTGCGCTCGAATGGCGGCGTGGCGGCTGACAGTTGCGGCGCCGTTGGAGCGCGAGCGCTAGGCGGCGGCCGGCGGGCGGCGGCTGTTGGTGGTGGCGGCGGCACAGTAGTTTCTTTCGAAAGCGGATCTGGGGTTGGCCAGAAGGGCGGGGAATAAGGGCACCAGATCGAGAGGTGCCATGTGGCCATGTTATGGGCTCAAGCAAAGCTTGCGGCTTGGGCCGTGTGCTGCTGGACAGTACTCATTGGTAGTAGGGCGGCGGTGTCGTTGGCTCTGCCAATTAGCTGATGTTGCCGCACGGTGTGCTGGCTTATGGTAGAGTACGCGGCTGCTGCGTATCAGGCATGTGTGGTGTTCAGGATAAGCGTGGGGCCAAGTGTATGTAGCCCAACTAATGACCACAGCCAGCCACAGCCGAATGGTTCTTGGACAGAACTTGGGCGGAACTTGGTCTTGGGAGAGCGATGGACGCGGCCGTCAGTGGGGCCAAGTGTATGTGACGCGGGTTCCGATTTGTTCAGGCGAATGCTGCATTCCGTAATTGCACTGTGCACTAGCGGACAGCTTACAGTTGCGTACGTGGCTGCTGCTGTGTTGTACCAATTCACCTGCAACCAGACAAACGGATTGGCTGGGCGGAAATAAAGCTGGCTGTGAAGTGCAGGGGGAACGCGGCATGGACCTTCGGCCGACAATCTCGCACCTCGACGCTGGTGCTTCTCCCTGCATTACCCGTTGTTGCGTGGGTTCTGTTGGTCCTCAACTCGGTAGGTGCTGTTCCTGCTGTCCATTGGTGCCTGTAGTGGATGCGCTGGGTACAGTTAGAGATGGCCAGCCCCTTGCTGCGGCCCTGTGTTGCTCGGTGCGGCTCTCCCTGCCTGGCAACATGGTAACAAAATGTGTATGTTGTTCTCATGTTGCCCACAACGAAACAACAAGCAGACATCTGTAGTGCTCTTGCCCTTTCCAAGCAACGCGCCTCGTGGGAAGGAACACAATCACAGTGGTGGTACGGCAGGTCTGTGGGTCTTGTGCCCATGCAGGGATGAGAAGGAGCATTCAAGATACGCGCATGCATAGCAGTGCCGGGGGTATGAAGACATTGCAATTCTTTTTCATGCCATAAGTATCAGTACGTTCTTATGCCTGTTGAGATAGAAGTAAAGCAGCGCGTGACGTCGGCGACTCGCTCACCGAAACCCACAACGTTTGGCAGCTTGTGGCGCTGCCGGCGATCACCTCATCAGCTTTGCTCTGTAAAGCCAGGGACGTTTACAAACCCGGAGATGCATCGGGTTGCTGAGCATCGTGTTGGAACTGGTGGCCCGAAGTCAGGCTCGCGGCCTGGAAGGGCCCCGTTGTCCGAGTGTTCGCGTCCACCCTCATTTGCGGCCTTCTTGACAGGTATGCTGCATGTTTACCAAGAATTCATGTCAGAATTTATGCCGTCAGCTCAACAGCAGACAAGCGCCACGCACCTAGTCACGTAGCCTTGGATGTCGACTGGGCTAGGTCCGACGTGCAAGGCTTGCCGCGATGAGCAACCGTCACGTTGTTACGCAGACACCTTCATTTTTGGGGACGTCAGCATTGCGCTGGCGGCTCCTCTGGTGATGCTGGGCTCCATCGCGCGGTCGCTCGACCCACGGGTCGGTGGGGCTTTCGACCAACCGCTGATGACCAACCCAGTGTGCGCTGCCCATCAGCTTCCAGAGGCGCGAGAGGATTTCCCGTATGGAACGAGAGCAGTATTGCAGGTACACCGGCGAACAAAACGTGATTGCTGGGCTTGTGACAAACGGCCTTGCAAGAGTTTGTTGCGCGCAAGGAATGCTCTGGTGCTGACGAGGTGTACCTTGTGCCACATTATTTGTGTGGCAATTGCAGGTTCTGCACGTGGCTCGCCACGTGGTGTGGTACGCTCTGGTGCGCCCCGCCCGCAATGGCGACTGGGCCGGGCTGCTGCTCAACGTCATGAACGTGGTCTACCCCTGCACGCTGCTGCTGGTGGCCGTGAGCCCCAGGACCGGTCGCGTGTGGGGCTGGTGGAGGAGGTGAGTGCGCAATCCAAAAACCGGTGTCACCATGCATGTTTCCGCTGCAGCCTTGAAGCTGGCGTGGTGAAATGGAGCTCCAGCACCACCGCTATCAGGGTGCTCAACGCTACCGGCATCCGACTTCAAACTGGAGCCAAGGGGGCCAGGCCCTGGCTACCCCACGAGTTCGTAGGGGTACAGCACCCACGTACGCACTATGCATGGTGATGCATCGTTACCTGCAGCCCTGTGCATGATGAGGTTCACCTTTGCAACACCCTTGCTTGCGCCCCGCAGGCACCGCCTAAGCTTCGTGTCCACCACCGTGGTGCTGTCGCGCTGCGTGCTGCTGGTGTGCACCTTCCTGCTGCTGCCTCCCGCCACCTGGCCCACGCACACGTGGGCGGGCTACGTGGTCAGCGCCAGCCGCAGGCCCCTGTCAAACGCACTGGCGCTCAGTGTGTACGACCAGTTCGCGAAGGTGGGCATCCCGCTCATCGTAGCCCTCACAGCTTTGTCCCGTGGGGCTCATGCCATGCGCATGCCTGTGCATGAACCATGAAATGCCCATCACCATTTCTGCCGCACCTGTGCTGCCCACCGTTTGACTTGGGGCCGTTGATTGTATCCAAGTACTGACTGTCGTTCTGCCGTTGCGTTGACGAGCAGTGACCGGATGCCCCTTTCCGCCCAAGCCATCGCCACTTCCCACACCTTCACAGGTGCACAGTTTCCAGTCTACAAATGAACCACTGACTCGGAGGTACAACACGGTGCCCTCCTACGGCGCGTTTATTGCCCTACCAGGTGCCCTTGACTGCTGTGGCCGTGCACGCCCTGGCGCAAACGGCTGCGGTGTTCCTGATGGCCTACATTGTGGCGCCCACCATCGTCGCAATTCAGCATCAGCAGCGGCAGCTGCTGCTCAACACCGGAACCAGCAGCTGTGCCGCCCCCGCCCCAGCCTCCACCTCCACCGCCCCCGTGCCGCTCCAGTGCGGCCTGCGCCCCGAGCACTCCGCGCTGCTGCCGTGCCGTCCGCTGGCGCTGCAGGTGCTGCTGGGCCTGACCATGGTGGCGTGGCCGGTGTGGCTGTCGTGGGCGGTGGAGAGGAGGCTGCGGAGGCGGTACGCGGAGCTGTGTACAGCATGGAGACGGAAGCAGCTGGAGCAGCAGCACGAGCTGCAGGCGCCTGTACCCGATTCTACCACAGGATTGCAGGACCAGCAGCAGCACCACCAGCAACGCAACCTACAAGATGGAAGCATTGTTGCACCATCAGCGCTTCGGCCTCACTGCAGCGGGTCTGCGTTCGACTCCGTCGGCTGTGCACCTTGGGGGCAGGGCAGCAAGGTCGGCAGGGCGATAGTTCCTGCGGGCCCCGTCACCGCTGCAACTACTGCTGCTGCTGCTGCTACTGCAGCGGCGTTCGATGCGGGCGGCGGAAGGCATTCCGGGCAGCCGCTCAGCAGCGGCGCCTCGGCGGCGCTCACCCCCATAGCCAATGCACGATACCGCAGCACAAGGAGCACCGTCATGGCCGCCGTCAAGGTACGCGCCGCATACCGTAGAGTGGCGGTTAGCAGCCCCCGCAAGTCCCGTCATGTTGTTTTTACTCACTTGTCTCTGCCGTCCGGCACTCTGGCTGCCATGCCCCTTACTTGCTGTCAGCTGCGTATCGACCGCACTGTTGTGGAGCGAGGAGCATTATTGCTGTAAACCTGTGACCTCCTCGTTCAGCTAAGTACACCGCTTCACGCACTTGATGCCTCTAATAATCGCGCTGTATGTATGCCACCAGGCATGCTAGTTGAGCGAGTCGTATCCGCGCTTGCGTTCCCTCCCTCCGTCCGCCCAGGTCCAGGAGCACCCCGGCAGCTTTGAGGCGTATGGAAACCACCTGGCATCCTTGATGCATACGGCAGTGCGGGAATACCTCACGTCTGCTGCGGAGCCGGCAGGGCCTGCCAAGCACACCACAGCAGCAGGAGTACCCGTTGGTGTGGATACCCTTCCGAGTAGGGGAGCTGCGCCGCGGCGGGCCAGGGCCGCGGCAACAGCGGACGCTATCCTGCACACCGCCGTAATCCGCGGCTGCGTGCAGGCGGTGCTGTGGGGCTGGGTGCCGGAGGGCTGGCGGTGGGGCTGAGGGAGATGCCGTGGCGGCCCAGCGCCTGCTGCAAAGGCTTGCGGAATGCCTGGAGGACCCTGGGCTGGCGGGGGCAGGGACGGGCGGCGTGCGGGGCGTGTCGGTGCAGGTGGGGCAGGCGGTGGCGGTGTGGCAGGTGGCAGGTGGCCTGGCGCGCGATGGCGAGCATCTGCTAGGGGATCAGGAGGAGGTGCAGGCAGGCCAAGCAGACGCAACATCCTCTCAGTGGCCTAGCAGTAGCAGTGCTGCCTGGCTGCTCAAGATGGACCCTCCCGCCGCCTCCCTCCCCGCTGCCGGGGCAGCAGCTTCCGGCCCTCTGGCGGTGCGTCTGCTGCTGCACAGCCCCGCCCCGCAGCCGGCGCGTGTGCTGGTGCTGGCGGAGCGGCAGGGGCGTGGCGGCGCCGTGCCGCCCCGTGCCGTGCTGCTGCGTGAGGTGGCTGTGGCGCTGGAGGGCGGTGTGCAGGAGGTGGAGGTGGAAGTGGGGGCGGGGGAGCTGGCGGAGGCGGTGGAGGGAGGAGGGCTGCCAGGTGGGGTAGGTGTGCTGCGGATCATGATGGTGGGTCCGGTGCACGTGTCACAGGACGCAGGTTCGGGGCAGCAGGTGGGCCCGCATCCCCCTCGCCCGGTGCACTGGGTGGCGCCGCCGCTGCTGCTGCTACCTGAGGAGGCTGTTGGGGAGCTGTGCGGCCTGTGGGAGCAGATGAAGTGGGAGCAGGAAGGGGAGGAGGGAGCAGCAGAAGCAGAAGCAGGCGCAAGGCCAGGAGCACCCGAATCAAGCCACGCGCACCAGCGCTCTGCCGCTTTCCGCTTCCCCAACCGGCCCCGCGGCGGCCCTGGCCGGAGTCAAGCAGGAGTCGTCCCTGTGGTGGTCCCACATGGCCACGCTGATGGGGGACCTGGCCTGCGCGCTGTCTGCGTGGCACGGCTGGCAGGACCGGGAGTCGGAGGATGTCGTACGCCAGCTGCTGGAGTTCCTCTACAGCAACGGCCTGCCCCACACAGCAGCGATGCTTCTGCAGCCGTCATGCTGCAACAGCCCCGATGCCGCAGTTATGTTGTCGTATCCATCGGGCAGCACGCTTGCTGACCAACCGCTCTGCGTAAGCGGGCACTGCTGCCCGACGCTGCCGTGCAGCACCGCGGCAGCAGACCTCGTCAGCATCGCCCGCGGTTCGGCGCTTGCCACCACTGCCACCACCATCACCCACGTGGACACGGCCGCACCATACCAACGGGCCTGACTGCTGCCCTCCTTAGCCGCGGCCAACTCCTCACCCTCATCCAGAGGCTGCCGCTACTGCCCTCCATCGCCCCTTTCTCCCCGCCCGCCCTGGAGCTGTCGTACAATGCGTGGCGGCTGGCGGGCCTTGCGGCGGCGGCGCCGTACGTGCTGCTGGTGACGGCGCAGCCCCTGCTGCGGGGCCTGGCCACAACGGCGGTGCTGCAAGCAATGCGGCAGGCTCTGGTAATGGCGCCCCTGGCAGTCCTCAATTGGCTGTCCGACTCGGCCACCAACCTGGCACTTCTAAAATGTCGTCATAACCACAGCGGCGGCCGTGGCTTGGCAATTCTGCCGCCTGGGCTGGAAGCACCCGACGCTGCCGCCACCGCTGCTGCCACCACCGCCGCCACCGCTGCCGCGGCCGCCACCATCGCAGGCCGCCGCGACACCCTCTCCGGAGTACTCCTGGGTCCAATTTTCTCCCTCGCAGCCTCCGTCGCCGTTACCCTGGGCTGGATACCATACTTTGTTGATTACGTGGGCAGCAGCCGCATTGTGATGCTGCCGTTCGTCCAGCGTGCCTTGATCCTTCCGAGCCTGCAGCGTCTGCCCGTATGTACGGCACGTGCTGGCAGCGTCTCCGCTGCTGGCGGCGGGCGAGTCGTTGCAGCTGGCGGCGCTGTAGCCCGCGTGGGAGTGGCGGCGCGTGGCGGGGCACGTGGCGGCGTGGCGACTGGAAGCGGCGGCGGTGTCGGCGGCGTGGGAGATCCGCTCGAGGCGGAGGTTTGCGGCGCTGCTGGCAGTGCGGCAGGGAGAGGCGAGCGGCGGCGACAGTGGGGGAAACGGACATGGTGGTGGTGTTGGTGGAAAGAGTGAAGAAGGTGTAACGCCCGAGCAAAAAGGCTTTTAGATCAACAGCACTTTGACTGTCGTTTTCGCGCGTCATTCTGTTGCACTGGATGTGCGTTGCTGCGTGCTGCGTCACGTACCGTACGTGCGTTAGTCCGTCGTTGGTACGACAAGGTACGATCGGTGGCCATTAGTGGACAGGGCGCGGTAGGTGCACATACGACGGGTATGTGCGTCGGTTCTTCACCAAGCAAGTTTACTGATGCCACGAACGTACGCACTAAGCCACGAGGCTTTCCTGACATCGATGTCGAGCTTTTCACCATGATGCGTGATAGTCCTGCTTCCTGGCCATGTTGTTGGCAGGTTCTTGTTTTGTTTCTCTGTTGTTTTGTGTTGTCTGTTTTGCTGCAGGCTCCGCATGAACACCACGCACACTCGTATTGTGGTCTGTCATCTCTGGTCATCTCTATCTGTCTCACGCGCAAAATGAGGTATTCTGCTAGGGATTTGCCATGACGATTCTGATGATCGGGACACTGGCCGCCTGCTGGCCGTGGTATCCTGGTACGCATCTGTCGGGTGTGAAACATACGTGTGTTTGGGTGCGGCACACCACTTTGCAGGCTTTAGTCGGATTGGACTGAACGTGGTAGGTAGGTGTAGGTATGTGATATGCAGGTACGCTGTTGCAGCATGCGTCAGGTTGCTGTTGCGTTCTAGGGAGCGGATGCATGGATAGTAGGTAGTGCATACCAGCAAGGCCTTTAGGTGCACATAGTTGGAGATCAGCCGCGTCGGCACGTACGGTACCGGCACTGCGGGGGCGTGCCTGGCCTGGCTTGGCTGCGTGCTACTACTGTAGCTACCCCGTCACGTGCATTACCAGGTACCTGGTTTGAAACTAATGGCTGAGCGTGGTGTGAGGACCTGGTACTGTGCACAGTGCAATGTATTGGACAGATGGATCACACTGACGGAGGTAGCCGCAGCCCGGAGCGAGCAGCATGCCGCATTTGTGGAAGCAGCGCTGGAGGCGCCGCTGCACCCACCAGCGAAGGAGGCGGCCCTGAAGCACTTGCAGGGCGCGCTCAACAGGTTGTGGGGGGTTCGATGGGAAAACCAGCGTAAGGAGACGTTTTGGCGGCTAACGGTAGGTAGACGGCATCCCCTTGCTCGGGAACTCGCACATTAGGGGCCTAGCACCCGAGGTATGTGGGTGTGGGGGCTTTGGCGGGCCGGAAGACTTGGGCCGGCACCCCAGGCAGCACCACTTCTGGGAATGCCCGGTGGCGCGGGCGGTAGTGGGGAGCGTGCAGGAGGGATGGCCAGCAGGGGAGGGCATCCGGAGGGAGCAGATGTGGTTGGTTAGGGCACCCTCGGGGGCACAGCAGTGCGTGTGGGAGGTGGTGGCTCTGGCGGCACTGGAAGCCATGGAGGTGGGGAGGCAGTTTATGCACGCACGCATGAGGGAGCTGCGGGGCAGCGCGGCGGCCCCCCAGTGGCAGTCCCTGGCATCGCAGGCCTCCCGCAGGGCGGTGGCTAGCATGTAGGCGCATCTGCGGGCCTTTGCAGCTCTAGGGGTGCCACGCACGGGGTGGGACGGGGTTGACGCAGACCACCCCTGGCTTCGGGTGGTGGACGGCCGCCTTATGTGCAACTGGCCGGATGCCCTTAACACGAACTGAAGGGCGGATACTGCCCAAAAACTGAGTACATGTACGTTGCCTGTCCTGTCTGGGCTGCCTGCCTGAGGGGGAGGGTGCTTCCGTGCGTCTGTGGGGCTAGTGGGGCCTTTGTTTGGTGGCAGGCTCACGTGTTTAAAAAGGGGGCGGAGCGAAAGCAGCATCCGGGGGGCCGCTTATGGCTAATTCCCCCGTACAGCTGCCTCGTGTCCGGTTTCCTCCCTGGTACGTAGGAGGGTAGGTGGGGGCCACGGGGAGAGACGCTGTTTGTTCTGTGGGTGTGCGTCCACGGGAAGCTGCGTGGGGGCAGGGCCAGGCTGAGATATGGTGAAACTTGAGGCCCGTTCTAATTGCGGCCTACCAACCTGTTGGAGCTGTTTGGCTCCTAACCGTACAGCGAGAGGGGTGGGAAACCCCGTGTCCCTGATTGCCGGAGCCAGCCCTGCCCCGTTTTGGGACGAGGCTGCGCCCTGGAAGGGGGCCAAAACTGTAAATCCATACATGCATACACTTGTCGAATGGATACGGTTGCCATCAGGTCGTGATCGTGTCTGCATAACAGCACGCAAGGCGTGGCCAGGCGCCCCGGCCCTGGGAATGCCTGACCCATGCAGGACGGCAGCAGCATGTTTGTCAGCATGATCCCTGCCACACAGCTGGCCAGGTGACACGCTTGTCAAATCACTACTGGGCATGCGCTCCCTCCCTGTCCCTGCGCGGCCTGCCGTCGCCTGGATTGTCTGCTGCTGGCGGATGCTCCCCCGCCACAGGCAATAATGACCACGTCAGGCATCACGCCCTCTTTGCCGATACTATTCATTCCAATTGAGAGGACATGAGCAGGCACATGCGCGCCACGCACAACACCCTGGCCTCAACACATCTTCATTGCAGAAGACCGCGGAGCACGCGTCAACTTGCCTCACAACAGGCCGCTGCGGCGCTGCCCTATCCAAGTTCAGCCGCCCCCGATGCGAGCCAATTCAGCAGAACCACACAGGGCGAACGCACCGTGCTATGCTTGAACACACCTGTCGACAAGACGTGCTTTCGTTCCATTGTGCCCACCAAGGGGCCTAGCCTGGCGCTTTCGCCTTACGAATGCGCGCAACGTATGGCCCCGGCCATGACAACTACCCTGCCCTCCAGACCTCTGGTGCCTCCGCGCATCCCCTCCGCATCAGACCAGTTTGACCTCGCCGCTGCGACAACCACCACTGCTACTGGTATCCTCACTAGCCGCACGGCCACCGCCGCCCACCTCTCCCTGCTGCACCACCAGCAGCTCCGCAAACCGCCGCCTCGAGCGGACCTCCCACGCCGCCGACACCGCCGCCGCAACCAGCCGCCACGCCGCCACGTACCCTGCCACGCGCCGCCACCCCCACGCGGGCTGCAGCGCCGCCAGCTGCAACGCCTCGCCCGCCGCCAGCAGCGGAGACGCCGCCAGCACGTGCCGTACGGGCAGACGCTGCACGCTGGGAAGGATCAGGGACTGGTGCAGACAAGCGAACAGCAGCGCGCGGTCACGTCCGACAAAGCTGTCGAAGTGCGGCAACAGCCCCAGGGCGACCGCCAGCGGTGTTGCGACTGCGACGCAGGGGCCGAGCACCATCCCGGCGAAGATGTAACGCCGTACCACGGCAATGACATAAGACTTTGGCGCCGTCGGATGTCTTATGGTACTGCCGCGGCTGCCGCCGGTAAGAGCTGCAAAGTACCAAAGCAGCACCAGGGTTGAAGCTGACTCTGACATCCAGTCAAGGACGGCCACGGGCGCCGTCAACAGTGCCTGTCGCATTCCCTGCTGTGCAGCCTTCCCACCCAGGCCCAGCAGCAGCGGCTGTGCCGTCACCAGCAGCATGTACGGCGCCGCCGCCGCCAGGCCCGCCAGCCGCCACGCCTTGTACGACAGCTCCAGGGCGGGCGGGGAGAAGGGGGCGATGGAGAGCAGGCGCGGCAGCCAGTGCATGAGGCCACCTACGGCGGACATCAACTGGATGAGGATGGCACGGGGCCTTGCAGCAGGTGCATTAACCGCAGGGCTGGAGGAAGACGTTGTGGCCATGAGCTGTGGGCTTCCGGCGCGCTCAGGGGACGGCGGCCGATAAGCAGCGCCACTGCCGTACGCACTAGCGTGCAGCATGGCTGCCGTGTGCTGCATGCCGTTGCCGTGCAGGAAGGGCACCAGGTGGGGAAGCATGTGCACCGGCTTCGCCTCCTGTCCCGCCCCGTCCGCCAGCGCGTAGGCCAGGTCCCCCATCAGCGGGGCCATGTGGGACCACCACAGGCAGGACTCCTGCTCCACACCGACAAGGGCCGCCGCGGGGCCCGTTGGTGAAGCGGCATGATGCACCGCAATGCCTGGCGCGGCCAGCTGCTTCTGGTCCTGCCCCTGCTGCTGCTGCTGCTGCTGCTGCTGCTGCTGCTGCTGCTGCTCCCTCTCCTCCGCCTCCTGCTCCCACTTCATCTGCTCCCACAGGCCGCACAGCTCCCCCGCAGCCTCCTCAGGTACCAGCAGCAGCGGCGGCGCCACCCAGTGCACCAGGGGAGGGGGACGCAGGCCCTCCTGCTGCCCCGACTCAGCGCCCTGTGACACGTGCACCGGAGCCACCATCATAACCCGCAGCACGCCTACCCCACCTGGCAGCCCTCCTCCCGCTCCCGCCCCCGCCAGCTCCCCCGCCCCCAGCTCCACCTCCACCTCCTGCACACCGCCCTCCAGCGCCACAGCCACCTCACGCAGCAGCACGGCACGGGGCGGCACGGCACCGCCACGCCCCTGCAGCTCCGCCAGCACCAGCACACGCGCCGGCTGCGGGCGGGGCTGTGCAGCAGTAGCCGCACCGCCAGAGGGCCGGAGGCTGCTGCCCCGGCGGCGGGGAGGAAGGCGGCGGGCGGGTCCAACTTAAGCAGCCTGGCCGCACGACTGCCCCTGGGCCATTGAGTGGATGCTGCTTCTGCTTGGCCTGCCTGCACCTCCTGCTCCTGCTCCTCCTGCCCCTGATGCTGCAGGCGCCAGCCCTCGCTCAGGTCCCGCTCCACCACCACCGCCTGTCCCACCTGCACAGACACGCCCCGCACGTCGCCCGCCCCCGACCCCGCCATGCCTGTGGCCACGAGGCGGCCCGCCAGCCTCTGCAGCAGGAGCTGGGCCACCACGGCGTCTCCCTCGGCCCCACCGCCAGCCGCCCCCTCCGGCACCCAGCCCCACAGCACCGCGTGCACGCAGCCGCGGATCACGGCGGTGTGCAGGATTGTTGGCTCTGCAGCAGCTGCTGCTGGTGCCGCAGCCTCCAGTGCGTGCAATCGCATGGTACCCTCCGCCAGGTTGCCTAGCCCGCTGGGGGCTGATGGTGTGGGACCTGCCGGCTCCGCCGCCGCCGCTGCCGTAGCAGCAGCCGTGAGATGCTCCCGTACGGCATCTTGCAGTGCGGAAGCCAGGTGGCTGCCGTACTCCTCAAAGCTGCCCGGGTGCTGCTGGACCTGGATGGAGGAGCGGTGGCGAGCAGGGTAAAAGCTTGACATTGCTGTCATAGGCAGAAGAAATGAAGGGCGTAACGCAGGGTACATCCAGGCGAACGCAGCCAACAAGATTACCCCTTGACGCACACGCGTTGCACTGTACGACCGTCGCCGCGTCGGCACAACCCAAGGACACACGCATGCAAGGTCTCCGGACTTGCAGAAGCCAGCTGCCCCTGTCAGGCACAAGAGCACAGATTTTACTTGTGCCATTATCACCTTGAGTGATACCGTCAAGCTCGTCATCCTGCTGCGGTACCGGGCGCTGGGTGCGGCGGCGCCTACGACGCCTTGGGGCTCCCCTGGGCGTGCGGTACCCTGCCTTGCACCGACGCCGCCAACTGTAGCAGGGGCAGTTGCAGGGAGCGCACCACTGGGGTCCCTGCCGGGCTCTACGTGTGCCCCGCCCAGCGGCGTGGCATGGCCGAGCCAGCTGCGTCTACGGAGCAGTGACACAGGTGCTGCTGCATGTCTGGTGCTCCGCAGGGTACCTTGCTGAAGCTCCCTGACAGCAGCATGCTCTATGGCAGGTGCCTGCTGCCGCTGCTGCTCCTGTATCCGCTGCCTCCTTTCCCACGACGCGCAGAACTCCGCGTACCTCCTCCTCAGCCTCCACTCCACCGCCCACGACAGCCACACCGGCCACGCCACCATGGCCAGGCCCAGCAGCACCTGCAGCGCCAGCGGACGGCACGGCAGCAGCGCGGAGTGCTCGGGGCGCAGGCCGCATTGGAGCGGCACGGGGGCGGTTACGAGGGCAGAGGTATCCTCGTCACATGGGTCACCACGAAACTGCGGCTGTTGTCGCTGCACGGCGACGATGGTGGGCGCCACGAGGTAGGCCAGCACGAACACCGCGGCCGTTTGCGCCAGGGCGTGGACTGTCGCGCCAGGAAGCAGCACCTGGACGGGGCAGCACACCGCGGGGCAGGATCACCTCCGCATGTTGTACGTGCAGGTACCCACACGTGGACTTCATGTTGGTCACGACAACAACCAGGCCAGAACAGTGTCAGCCCTACGATGGCATGGCATTGCGTGAACCGTGATCAATTGCGCTGGAGATTCTTACGCGAACACGGTATATATCAGCCCCCTGTATCATGCACTTTACCCACTAAGGCAGTGTTTCGCCGTCAACCCTGGGGTGCCATCACCCAGTCGCCTGGGCGACTATCTGCGCGCCACGCACAAAGTTCCACGCCGCACGACCCACACCTTTGCGAACTGGTCGTACACGCTGAGCGCCAGTGCGTTGGCCAGGGGCTTGCTGCTGGCGCTGACCACGTAGCCCGCCCACGTGTGCGTGGTCCAGGCGGCGGGCGGCAATAGCAGGAAGCTGCACAGCTGCAGAACGCAGCGCGACAACAGGATGGCGGTCGTCACGTACGTAAGCCGGTGCCTGCAGGCAGGGCAGTGTGCAAGGGAGTTGGTTTGAACACCCAAGTTTCGGCAGGTTGCGATATGTCCTGGGTGTAATAAGGCGCTCAGTGAAACTGTGCCACTTACGCCGCCACTATGGGGCTTGTGCGGACCAAAAGCTCGCATCGGATACGGTAAATACGGGGCCGCCAAACGGACTTCCACCTACGCTTACATGATAATAAAATTCGCTTAAAGATAAAGGATTCCATGTATCCCAGAAGGCACTATACGGCATCAGCAGTGGTGCTGGGGCCCCTACTGCCGCTACTGGAAGCTGTGTCACAAGGAAGGGCAACGTCCATGTATGGCAAGCGCACCCACCTCCTCCAGCAGCCCCACACTCGACCGGTCCTGGGGCTCACGGCCAGCAGCAGCACGATGCAGGGGTAGGTCATATTGGTGATGTTGAGCAGCAGCCCAGCCCAGTCACCATGGCGGGCGGGGCGCACCAGCGTGTACCACGCCAGGTGACGAGCCACGTGCAGCACCTGCACGCAGCCATGAGCCATGGCATTAACAGCGTAATGAATTTTAATGTCGTGAATGACCGTAATGACGTGTATGTCGCTTGGGCTTCCTCCGCAACGCCTCGAACTGAGCGCGTTGGGCTCCGGTAAGGTAGTAGCTGCAGGCGCACAAGGGAAAACGTACTTCGAGCCAGCGTTATAAAGCCCGGCTTAGTGATGACTAACCTGCACAGCTGCGCTGGCTCCAAATGGGAAGTCGGCACGCGCGTCCCAAGGCGGTGGCCCCCCGCACGCGGACCCTGGGCCGAGCCCTGCCGCGGCCTGGCCCTGACCCCCACCGACCCGTGGGTCAAGGGACCGCGCGATGGAGCCCAGCATCACCAGCGGAGTTGCCAGGGCGATGCAGAGATCTCCCGGAAATTGCACATCTGCGTTTGCATTTAAATGGCCTCGGCTGATGCAGCGCATGGTAAACGGTCGAGCGGCGTGAGTAGGACCCCTTCCGCGGTGGGACACGACATGGATTGGGAGCCATACCTGCTACATATGCTGCAAACGAGGGAGGCGGACAATCCTCGGGCGACGCCGCGCTTTCGGCGGCACGGTCCTTTCGGCTGGCTTCCGCCATCGTCCGGGACCTCCTGCAGCAACCTGCAGTTCTTGCCTACTGGCAGCCAGTGTAACGTATGACTTAAACTGAACGCGTTTCGCCAAGGAAGCACAGTCCCTAAGGTCCCAAGGTTGGAACGGGATGAAACGAAATGATGTTGACTAAATCTGGTGCTTACTCCCTCGCGTCTTTGACAACAATACGTACGGGGTTAATCTGCAGAAAAAGGGCAACGCGAGGAAGGACTTCAGGCGCAGGACCTTACTTATGCCATGCAGGCAGGCATGCCGTAAAGCCCAACGGTTGCACCCAGCAGCACATGCGTCCCCGGAACAGCCCAAGCAGCATGGGCGTTACGACAACTGCCAACATCGACCCGCCAGCGGGAGATGTCCGAGCACGCAGCCGTGCCTAGTGTGTTGGTGTCTGAATCAAACGGGCTGACCCAGAACGACACACTGCGCACGTGGCAACAGCGCCGGCCGGCAACGAGTACAATACCGGCATCCGCCGCTCTGGACACAACCAACCCACAACCCACAACCAACGCCATTCCAGACCTCCAGCCCCTCCTAGCACCCTCACCTGGCCCTGTATCAAACCTGCGCCTTCGATGCACACCGCAGAGCAAGGTGGACCATGTGGATGCCATGGCTACCAGCAGATTGTTGTTCATCCCTCACATCCTTTTGGTGCACCTAGGGCACCCTAATACACAGCGTGTGCGTGCAGGGGCGAGGGCTGTAAGGTGGTCGCCAACGTACGTGCTGGGTGTTTGATACCACCATGCAATAGCAACATGGCAGTGACCATGTCAGGCAGAGCGTGCATCTGTGGCCGTTTTGCCTTTTCTTCTTCCTGTCGGAAGAGAGCAGGCACGTGCGCACCGCACAGAACAAGCATTAACGCAAAAGACCGCGGAGCGTGTGACGCCTGGTGCCACAGCGTTGCCAAACAGACCGGCGCGCAACTGCCCCATCGTTCAACCTTCAGCCATACCCAAAAAGCAGCAATTACTACACAGCCAAAGCACAAGCGATTGCATACTACTACATTCAAGTACATACATATCATCAAGACGGACTTCCGTGGTGCCTGTCGCATGGCGGCCTAGTGCTCTTCTCAGCGCATTACCCACGTAACCTGAAGCAGCCATTGCACACAAGGCCCCGCCCTCCATAGCTGCCCTGCGCTCCAGACCTCTTGTGCTTCCGCGCATCCGCTCCGCATCACACCAGTTTGACCTCGCTGCTGCCATCGCCACCACTGCCACGACTATCCTCACTAGAGGCTAAGCCGCCGTCGCCCGCATCATGCTCCCGCCTCCGCACCACCAGCGCCGCAAACCGCCGCCTCGCGCGGACCTCCCACGCCGCCGACACCGCCGCCGCCACCAGCCGCCACGCCGCCACGTACCCTGCCACGCGCCGCCAGCCCCACGCAGGCTGGAGCGCCGCCAGCTGCAGCGCCTCGCCCACCGCCAGCAGCGGAGACGCCGCCAGCACGTGCCGTAGGGGCAGACGCTGCACGCTGGGAAGGATCAGCGATTGGTGCAGACACGCAAACAGCAGAGCGCGGTCACGCCCGACGAAGCTCTCGAAGTGCGGCAACAGCCCCAGGGCGACCGCCAGCGGAGTTGCAACCGCGACGCAGGGGCCGAGCACCACCCCGGCGAGGGTGTAACGCCGTACGACGGTGATGACCGAGGACTCCGACGCCAGCTGCGATCCAGTGGTACTGCCGCGGCTGCCGCCGGTAAGAACTGCGAAGTACCAAAGCAACACCAGGCTGGAAGCTGACTCGGAGACCCAGTCAAGGACGGCCACGGGCGCCGTCAACAGTGCCTGTCGCATTCCCTGCTGTGCGGCCGTCTTGGCCAAGCCCAGCAGCAGCGGCTGCGCCGTCACCATCAGCATATACTTTGCCGCCGCCGCCAGGCCCGCCAGCCGCCACGCCTTGTACGACAGCTCCAGGGCGGGCGGGGAGAAGGGGGCGATGGAGAGCAGGCGCGGCAGCCAGTGCATGAGGCCACCTACGGCGGACATCAACTGGATGAGGATGGCACGGGGCCTTGCAGCAGGTGCATTACCGGCAGGGCTGGAGGAAGACGTTGTGGCCGTGAGCTGTGGGCTTCCGGCGCGCTCAGGGGACGGCGGCCGATAAGCAGCGCCACTGCCGTACGCATTGTCGTACAGCAACATGGGCACGGGCAGGTTCCGCTGCTGCAGCATGGCGGCTGTGTGCTGCATGCCGCTTTCGCTCAGAAAGGTCAGCAGGTGGGGGAGCACTTGCCCCCGGCCCGTCCCCCGTCCCGCCCCGTCCGTTAGCGCATAGGCCAGGTCCCCCATCAGCGGGGCCATGTGGGACCACCACAAGGACGACTCCTGCTCGAGGCTGGTCAGGGCAGCCGCCAGGCCTGTCGGCGAAGCTGCTTGATCCAGCGAGCCGTCAGGGGTGCCTTGACTCGGCTGCACTTGACCTTGCTCCTCCTCCTGCTCCATCTTCATCTGCTCCCACAGGCCGCACAGCTCGCCAGCAGCCCCCTCAGGTACCAGCAGCAGCGGAGGAGCCACCCAGTGCACCAGGGGAGGGGGACGCAGGCCCTCCTGCTGCCCTATAGCACCACCCTGCCCCACGTGCACCGGGCCCACCAGCATGACCCGCAGCACACCTACCCCACCTGGCCGCCCACCTCCCTCGCCTGCCCCCGCCAGCTCCCCCGCCCCCACCTCCACCTCCACCTCCTGCACACCGCCCTCCAGCGCCACAGCCACCTCACGCAGCAGCACGGCACGGGGCGGCACGGCACCGTCACGCCCCTGCCGCTCCGCCAGCACCAGCACACGCGCCGGCTGCGGGGCGGGGCTGTGCAGCAGCAGCCGCACCGCCAGAGGGCCGGAAGCTGCTGCCCCGGCGGCGGGGAGGAAGGCGGCGGGCGGGTCCATCTTGAGAAGCCGAGCCGCACGACTGCCGCTAGGCCAGTGAGCGGACGCTGCTGGTGCTTGGCCTGCCTGCACCTCCTCCTCCTGCTCCTCACCCTCGCTCTGCAAGCGCCCGCGCTCGATGGCACCCCGCGCCACCACCACCGCCTGCCCAACTTGTGCCGACACTCCCCTCACACCGCCTGATCCGCTCTCCTCCAGCCCCGGGCCGTCCAGGCGGCCCGCCAGCCTCTGCAGCAGGTGCTGTGCGGCCACTGCGTCTCTGTCAGCCCCACCGCCAGCCGCCCCCTGCGGCAACCAGCCCCACATCACGACCTGCACGCAGCCGCGGATCACCAGCGTCCGAAGGTTTGGCCCTGCAGCTGTTGCTGATGCTGGTGCCGCCGCCTTAGCTGCGCGCAGCCTCATGGTGCCCTCTGCCGGGTTGCCTAGCCCACCAGGTGCCGATGGTGCGGACCCGGCCGGCTCCGCTTCTGTCGCCACCGTAGCAGCCACGAACTGCTCCCGTACTAGATCGTAAAGTACGGAAGCCAGATAGCTGCCGTACTCCGCGAAGCTGCCCGGGTGCTGCTGGACCTGGCAGAGGAAGCGGTGGCGAGCAGGGCGGCCCACAGTTCTCCGTATACGAGCAAGCGCAACTCAGGCCAACAACGCAGTCAACACGACAACATGATGCATGGTGTACTGACTAACAGCGGGCGCAATTGCCTTGCGTCTGCGACCACACCACAAGGGCACACAAAGGTCGTCTCCAATTCTTGCAGACACAATCGCAGGGCCCGTTGTACCATGCCTGCGACTACACCTCAGGGGCACGCAGGGGTCTCCTTCAAGTGCCCCCGGATGCACTCGTAGGCGCCGTTGTGCCATTCCCACCTTGCTCGACACCATAAAGCTCGTTCCAGAGCTGCGGTACCGGACGCTTGGGGCGGCTGCGCCTGCAACGCCGTGTGGCCCCTCTGGGCGTGAGCTGCTTGGCCCTGCACTGCCGCCGCCAGCAGGGACAGGCGCAGAGAGAGTACCAATGGGTTCCCTGCCGGGCCCTACGTATGCCCCGTCCGGCCGCACGGCATGGCCAAACCAGCTGCGCCGACAGAGCAGGGACAGGGGCTCTGCTGCGGAAAAGCTGATGCTCCGCAGAGCACCTTGCTGGGTCCCACTGGCGGCATGCTGTTCGACCGGCGCCTGCTGCTGCTGTTCCCGCCCGTATGGCTGGCTCCGGCCCCAGTCCTGGCACAGCTGCGCGTACCTCCTCCTCAGCCTCCTCTCCACCGCCCACGACAGCCACACCGGCCACGCCACCATGGCCAGGCCCAGCAGCACCTGCAGCGCCAGCGGACGGCACGGCAGCAGCGCGGAGTGCTCGGGGCGCAGGCCGCACTGGAGGCGGACGGGGGCGGTGGAGGCGGGATCCGCACCGCTGCCGGGGCTGGCATCCGGCTGCTGCTGCACGGTGACGATGGTGGGCGCCACGAGGTAGGCCAGCACGAACACCGCGGCCGTTTCCACCACGGCATGGATTACCGCGCCAAGAAGGAGTACCTGGATGCGGCAGGGTGATCCGCAGGTAGGATTACCGTTGTCAACGTCGAACCAGCGACAAGCACAATACCGCAGGCTATCAGGTCTGGTGCTCGGCGCGAGACTGCCAGGTACTGGCAACTCACCACTGAGGGAGTTGGGAGCGGGGCACAACGGGCAAGTGCAAGACCTATCTTGCGGCTGAGGATCACGATGCATGCTGTGCTGACATGGAAAGCGTGTGCACCAACACCTACAGGTGCGGGATGGGCAGCACATTCTTGAAATGACTGTCGTCGACGCACCTTTGCGAACTGGTCGTACACACTGAGCGCCAGTGCGTTGGCCAGGGGCCTGCGGCTGGCGCTGACCACGTAGCCCGCCCACGTGTGCGTGGGCCAGGCGGCAGGAGGCAGCAGCAGGAAGGTGCACGCTAGCGCGCAGCGGCCCAGCAGGGTGATAGTGGATAGGAACGTCAGGCGGTGCCTACAGGTTGTCAGAGCAGAATCTCGTGCGCATTCTGATTAACTGTGAGGCACTAGCCTGTTCTAAAGTTGCTCTGCAATTAGGCACCATAGAACGAGGACAACAGAAGACCTGCAGTCTGTCATATATGCCTTTCTCTAATAACCAAGGTCCTGAAACTCTGTGCTTCTAGTGTGCTGGAGTAGCTACACATCTACACTTGGATGATCTCTGATCTCATAACCGAACACCTAAGAGGCTTCCTTTCTCCGACTGCAATTCCTGTCCTGCTACACTACCCTGGACCCTTCGCTACGTTCGAGAGTGTAGTCTGGGCACGTATGTACCGGTGCATCATGCAAGCGTGGCCCCAGCCACGTTGGATGCCGGTTGTGTTTCAGGAGACACCGCAGCAGCAGCACAAGCGGTGCTGGAGCGCTGACGAACCCTCAGCCAATACAGGCTGCAATCGGCGAGTGCGACATCCTAATTCGCTTTGCGCACCCACCTCCTCCACCAGGCCAACACGCGACCGGTCCTGGGGCTCACGGCCACCAGCAGCAGCGTGCAGGGGTAGACCACGTTGATGGCGTTGAGCAGCAGCCCCGCCCAGTCACCATGGCGGGCGGGGCGCACCAGCGTGTACCACACCAGGTGGCGGGCCACGTGCAGAACCTGCATACAGCCATGAACATTGTCAAACGAGTACGTTTGCATGAAAACCGCATGATGTTTCTGCCGCTCGGGTCTACGTCGGCCCACCAAGGCGCGCTAATACCTGCACGAGCCGAGGGAAACGTGCGCCGGGCCCAGACCAACCGCGTAATAAGCAACACTGCTCTGCGGTGACTGACCTGCACAGCCGCGTTACTTCCAACGGGGAAGTCGTCGCGCGCCTCCCAAGGCGGCGGCGCTCCGCACGTGGGCCCTGCGCCGGGCCCCGTGTCGGCCTGGCCCCCACCGACCCGTGGGTCAAGCGACCGCGCGATGGAGCCCAGCATCACCAGCGGTGCCGCCAGCGCAATACTGAAGTCTCCCGCAAAATGCACATCTGCGTTGAGAATCGCGTAGGAAAGTGTCTTAGCTGCAAAGTGCAGGCTGGCCCCGCTGGCACTCCAAGGCTGCGGCGGAGCGTGTGCCAAGGTGCGTCCCTTGGAGCCACAAGATACTTTGCCTATGAGCCACGTCGTATGATTGGCACGTACCTGCTACATAAGCGGCAAAGGACGGTGGCGGCGCTCCGTCGGGCCGTGCCGCTCTTTCGTTTCGTGCACCGGCCTTTCCGCTCGCCGCTCGAGCATCTCCCACGTCAACATTCTGCGTCTTCATGTCTATGCGCACTTTTATGGAGAACTGGGTGAAAAAACGCTGCAGGGGTCCATCTCGGACTTGATGAACAGTTTAAAGGATCCGTTCACAGTTCACGGTTCCATACCGAAAGGTCTCTGACAGTGACAGAATAAAATCAACTGAAACAGGGGCAGTTGTGCCAGCCAGCCAAGGCCAAACTTGCTTGTGGTGACGACTCACCCGGTGGCATCAGGGGAGGTCCCCTGGGTGGCATCCGCACAGGTTGCGTGTCAAGTCGGTGAGGGAGGAAAGCTAGCGCGCTGCAGGAGCAGTTACATGCGGCGGCTCTTGGGCGTCCGCCCCACTGCGTGCTCGTGTCTGTACCATGCAGCAGCACTGCCTAACTTTTAGACACAGCATCAGCTTCTGAGGTCGTGTGGCCGCGCTACGGCCGCGTTACGTGCACTAGCCACGGCAGAGCGGCGTCATGGATTGCACAACTGCATAAGGGAGTTAGCCCCGAGAGAACACGTGTGCTGCTTCGTGCTCCTCCACCGCAGCCCTGCTGTACAGCCCACCCTGTCACCGGCACCCCTGCACACCTCCCTAGCATCCCACCCACGGCATCAGAGGCTAGCAACACCGCATCCGCTTTTTGTGCCCAGTTATCACAACTGCTCACACCCATGCCCGCACTCACACCAATCTTTCATGCTGTATAAGGCGCAGCTTGACATTGTTGTAGGGCTAGTAGTCCGTCTTCTTCAGGTGATCCGCCTGGCCGGCCCCGCCGCCGCTCCCGTGTCCCTGCTGGGCATGCGTGAAGTGCTCATGAGAGCATAGCATACCCACCACCGCTCCCAAATCACAGCATGTAGGCTTTCTCACACCCACACCCACAATGGCCACAATGTTACGTGCAGCATGAGGCGCAGCTTCACCTCGGTGTAGTGCAAGACTCCGTCGTCTTCTGCTGCGGCCCCTGGCGCCCTGACCCCCGGCCCGTTGTTGCTGCTGCGTCTGTCCTCCTGCCGCCGCCGCTCGCGCCCAGCTCGTTCCTCGTTGCCCTCCCCTCGCGCTCTCCTCGCCCGGCTGCTACTATTGCGATGAAACCACCATGTGATTTCACCCCATCGTATCCGCCTGTGTCCAATTGAGTCGGCCACCATGTGTCTGGCACGCGGGGGTCAATGCGGGTGTTGTGCGCTGCAACATACTTGGCGTCAAATGGGCGATCTCTGCAGCCCCGGCTCCGCAGTTCCAAGCCTGAAATCACCTAATACGCATGCTCGCCTCCGTACAAGCAGGGGAAAAGGGGCTTGGGGCTGATGCACGAGCTGTGGCGTGTCGCAGGATGGCCACATGCCTGCCTGCCTCACGGCACGTTTCAACCACCTCCCGGTCCAACCCGCCTGACGAGATTGCTCCCATTCATGCGTTATGAGCATCAGCTCCGCTGCCCGAAGGAAAGGCAACAGCACATCAGCCGCGCGCTTAAGAGTTGAAGAGAAGTCTAACATCGTCTGAACAGAGGAGGCGAAATCTTTAATTGTATTGCCTTTTTCATACTGCGCCAGTGGCCATGTTGTTGCGAAGCTTGGTGTAGCTGTCGGTGTCGCAGCGACAGGCGGGATAGCCAGGCGCTAGGAGAGATTGTGCATCAATGCTTCACATTCACAATCCTACGCCTGTCCTGTTATAATATGGTATCGAGTCTGCAACACTCAGCTGCGGTCAGCTGTGGGACCTGTCCGAACAAAAACTTGAGCAGGCTCAGGCATCTCAAAACTCAGTAATCCGACAGGAAGATTGCAAGTCCTTTAACTCATGGAAAGGCGAAAGACCGCACATCGCATGCTCTCACGCCGTCAGCGGATGCTCCCTAGGTACGGTGCTTATGCAGCGTGTACTTGTCTGGTTGCTAGAGCAACAGCAAGTCCGATTGTCAGGCGCTCTGTACATCAGGCCACGCATGACCGCACTCAGGCCGCATTTGCCCTTGCATGCCTGCAGGCCTCGCTCGTCATCCATGCAAGGCACACACGATACCCATCACAGGCAGGGCCCTACAGGGCCACGTCACCGCAAACTTAAAATAGATGCATAGCATTGCAGCACAGGACATCCATCACTGGCAGGGCCCTGTCGGGCCATAGCATCGCCAACTTTAGCAGACACAGACAACAGTGTTCCAGTAATGGCCCGTGCCCTTGCCTTCGTTGTCTGAGCCCTGTACACGCATGACCATGGCTCTGCAGGCTCTCAACCTGGCGTCTTGCTCCACCGCAATCCAAGATTGTCGCTTCAAGTATGTAACGTCGGCTTCATCATGCCGCCGCCACCAACAGTTGCTGCGCAGTCTGCTCCGCCCGCCTTTTCGTGCTGCTGCCGCACCAGCCCCGCAAACCGCCGCCTCGAGCGGCTCTCCCACGCCACTGACACCGCCGCCGCCACCAGCCGCCACGCCGCCACGTAGCACGCCACGCGCCGCCATCCCCACGTGGGCTGCAGCGCCGCCAGCTGTAGCGCCTCACTTGCAGCCAGCAGCGGAGACGCCGCCAGCAACTGCCGTACGGGCAGGCGCTGCAGGCTGGGAAGCAGCAGGGAGCGGTGCAGGGACGCAATAAGCACCGCACGTTGGTTTCCGACGTAGCTGTCGAAGTACGGCAATAGCCCTAGGGCGACCGCAAGCGAGGCTGCGACCGCGACGCTGGGACCGAGTACCACCCCGGCGAGGGTGTAGCGGCGAACCGCGGCGGCGACGGCGGACTCAGCCGCCCCGGCCCCACGGCGCCTGCCGCCCATGCGCAAGGCCGCGAGTCGCAGCAGCATTATCCTGCAGGCCGACTCGGAGACCCAATTGAGGATGGCCAGTGGGGCCATTCGCATTGCCTGCTGAATCCCATGCTGCGCCACCGCGTTGGCCAGGCCCAGCAGCAGGGGTTGCGCCGTCGCCAGCAGCACGTACGGCGCCGTCGCCGCCAGACCCGCCAACCGCCAGGCCTGGTACGACATCTCCAGGGCGGGTGGGGAGAAAGGGGAGATGGAGGGAAGGACGCGAAGTTGCCAGATGCGGGTGAGGAGACCACGACGGCTGGGGCAGGCGGCTGTGAGGCCAGCACACGGCGCGGCAAGTCTTGTCCAGTCGGGTTCATACGGCAAGGGATGCCTGGGCAGCGGCGGGCGCCCGGCTCCGTTGAGAGGTAGTGGACACGGAGCGCCGTTGTTGCTTGTGTTGCGAGATGGCCTTGCCTCATTCGGTGGCTGCAGCAAGGCCGCCGTGTGCTGCATACCGTTGTCGTGCAGGAAGGGAAGCAGGTGGGAGAGCACCTCCTCCCGGTCCGCCTCCTGCCACACCCCGTCCGTCAGCACATAGGCCAGGTCCGCCAGCAGTGGACCCATGTGGAACCGCCACAGGGAGGACTCCTGCTCGATGCCGGCAAGGGCCGCCGCCGCGGGGCCCGTCGGTGCAACTGCACGATACAGCGAGCCGTCAGGGGTGGCTTGACTCGGCTGCACTTGGCCTTGCTCCTCCTCCTGCTCCATCTTCATCTGCTCCCACAGGCCGCACAGCTCGCCAGCAGCCCCCTCAGGTACCAGCAGCAGCGGCGGCGCCACCCAGTGCACCAGGGGAGCAGGGCATGGGCCCTCCTGCTGCCCAATAGCACCACCCTGTCCCACGTGCACCGGGCCCACCAGCACGACCCGCAGCACGCGTACTCCATCTGGCAGCCCTCCTCCCTCCACAACCCCCGCCAGCTCCCCCGCCCCCAGCTGCACCTCCACCTCCTGCACACCGCCCTCCAGCGTCACAGCCACCTCACACAGCAGCACGGCACGGGGCGGCACGGCACCGCCACGCTCCTGCCGCTCCGCCAGCACCAGCACACGCGCCAGCTGCGGGGCGGGGCTGTGCAGCAGCAGACGCACCGCCAGAGGGCCGGAAGCTGCTGCATGGAGGCAGGCTGCGGGAGGGTCCATCCTCAATAGCCGGGCCGCACTGCTGCTGCCAGGCCCGTAGGGCAATGACCCTTCTGCATGGCCTGCCCGCACCTCCTCAAGCTCGGCCTCTCCCTCACGCTCCAGGACCCCTGCCCCCTGCATCACGGCCACCGCCTGCCCCACCTGCACCGAAACGCCCCTCACATCGCCTGCCTCGCCCTCAACCAGCCCTGGGCCCTCCAGGCTTCCCGCCAGCCTCTGCAGCAGGAGCTGGGCCGCCACGTCCTCACCCTCTGTCCCATTGCCAGCCGTGCCCTGCGGCATCCAGCCCCACAGCACCACCTGCACGCAGCCGGGGATTACCAAGGTGTGCAGAGTTGGCGATGCGGCAGCTGCTGGTGTCGTCGCCTCCAGTGCGTGCCACCGCATGGCGCCCTCCGCCGGGTTGCCTAGCCCACCGGGCGCAGATGGTACAGGTCCTGCTGGCTCCGCCTCCGCCACCATACTTGCCATAAGGTGCTCCCGTACGGCATTGTGCAGTGTGGAAGCCAGTTGGGTCGCGTACTCCTCAAAGCTGCCCGGGTGCTGCCGGACCTGCGTAGACAAGCAGTGGCGAGTAGACGTTGAACTTGACACTGCTGTCCAACACACCGTAGCTAATGACACAGCGTACGCGCGAGTACGGTCAATCCAACGACAGCGTGATACATGTGCGTTGCACGTGACCGCCGGCGCATTGGGCCTGCGCCTGCGACCAGACCAAGGGACGCTAGCACACGCCTCCCATGCCGTACCATGCAATCCTCCAAAGCATTTCTACGGGTTGCTGTGCCGATCCTCACCTTGAGCGACACCGTCATACTTCTCCCTAGGCTGCGGTACCGGGCGCTCCGGCCTGCGGCGCCTGCAGCGCCTTGGGGCTCCCCTCGGCTTAAGCTGCCTGGCCCTGCACCGCCGCCGCCAAGTGTAGCACGGACAGGGGCGTGGAGCGAGGACGCTGGTACTGCTGCAGTCCTTGAGTCCCGCAAAGTGCCTAGCTGGTTCCCACTGGCGGCATGCTGTACGGCAGGTGCCTGCTGCTGCTGCTGCTGCTGCTGCTCCCGCAGTCGCTGCCACCTGCCACAGTCCCGGCAAAGCTCCGCGTACCGCCTCCGCAGCCGCCTTTACGTGACCCATGACAGCCACACCGGCCACGCCACCATGGTCAGGCCCAGCAGCACTTGCAGCGCCAGCGGACGGCACGGCAGCAGCGCGGAGTGCTCGGGGCGCAGGCCGCACTGGAACGGGACGGGGGCGATGGAGCTTAAGCTGGAGGTGGAGCCGGAATTCGCACCGCTGCCGGGGGCAGCAGCATCCCGCTGCAGCTGCTGTCGCTGCATGGTGACGATGGTCGGCGCCACACGGTAGGCCAGCACGAACACCGCGACCGTTTGCGCTAGGGCATGCATCGGTGGGCCAGGGAAAAGCACCTGAACGGGGAGGAACGTGGCCAGCCAAGGATCAGAAACAAGCACAGTACCGGTGGCTAGCACGCAGGCCTGTCCTGGGCGTGGCTTGAGAGTACGAATACTGTGGAGGAGGTTGCTGGGAGCGGGACGGTGTATGTACATGCATGGCAGGCCTGTCTATGGTGTCAGGGCCACATCTTGGCATCCACTTGAACCTCACGCTCACTTGGCAGCAGCAGCTCCAGGAGGTCCGAGCTGCGGTCAAGGAAAAGGGAGAACAAATAGCTCAGTCCCTCGCATCCCCCCGGCAAAAGCTTCACATGATCAAGACATGCCTTGTACCGAAGATTACGTACGGATTCTCCACCATGGCTTATACCCCTGCCGACATAGCTGGCCTGGACCGGCTGCTAGCAACCATTACGCGCCAGTGCCTGGGACTACCACGCTACTTCCCCACCCGGGCCATTCTCCAACCAACTAGCCAGGGTGGGCTTGGCCTGGGGTCATTACGAACAGCCTATGTGCAACGAGCAGCCCGCTGCCTACAGCTGTCCTTAAACGATGAAGGACGCCTGGGGGTAATCACCCAGGCCCTATTGCAACTCCAGTGCCACCGCGCTGCAAACCTGAAAGCGCATGAGCTACGCACTGTATGCCGCCACTATACCATTCTGAAACAGCTTACAGTTCTCCAAGACCACGGCTTACGGCAAACGTGGAGATGCGCCACAGGGGCCCCAGCAGTCAATAGCCTCTGGGAAATGCTCGCTGGAGCACAAGCCTGCAACGGCGACCCGACGCCACAGACAGCCCTGCGGTACGTCCTACCCCTCACGGAGTTGGGCCTGGATGCCCACAGCCTGCTAGACCGCAACACTGGTACGCACCTCATCGATACAAAACAACTGCGGTGCCTGGTCCCCCGGACGGCGCTAAAACCCAAACACATGGTCTGCCTCAACCGCCTCAGCCTAGCCCTCAGCAGGATATGCAGCGACAGTAACAACCAGCCCCCCCACACTATCAACCCACGCCTGTACACCGGTACTGCCCCGCTCGCCGCACACCTGCGCGCCATTCCACCGCACCTGATCGGCACACGCCTTCTGCACCACTCCTCCCTGCCCAAACCCGCCACACAGAAAGCCATCACGTCATACTTCCGTGAAAACCCACCTGGTGCAACGCCCGCGGGCGCCACGCACCGCGCCCCCGCAGAACCGGAGCTACCCCCACCGGAAAGCCCCCCACCCCCTAGCAGGAAACGTCCCAACGCCCGCCAAAGACGTGAGCAATGGATCCGCGACAACACCCGTACGGCAGTGGGCGTGCGCACTGCCCACATGTCGGAACCTATCACAGACAACGAACACTTAGCTGGCCACACCATCTTTCGCATGTATGCCCCAGAGGTATGGAAGGGTGCCATGAAAGACGACCCACAACTGGGCCTATGCCTGCCCAGCCAACCCCGGCCCCAGCAAGCCCCGGGCCTACGCCGGCGCGGACCAGGGCCCTCAGGCGCCATTTCCCCGCTCCTCCAGGCCCGAATCGACCAGAATACGGCCCTCGTACAGAATGCCCCAAAGCGCACGGAAGCCTACACAGCCCGCACCATGCTCGACGCCTCCACCATAGCCGAGATCTGTGGCCGGCCACTGCCCCCACCGCCCGCCAAGATCCTTGGCCGGCCACTGCCCCCACCGCCCGCACCTGCTACCCGCCAGGCTGCCCAACTCCCACCCCGACCCACCCCGACCCACCCAGCCCCACCCAGCCCTACCCAGACGAACCAAGACCCACCCAGCCAGGAGCCTGATGAGTCCCCGAAGGCACTGGTGGATCGCACGCGACCAAGCTCTGCGATCCTGGAGCCCCCACCCAGAAGACAGCGAGCTAGACACCAAACGCCGCGCCATGAAACTAACAGGAAACCTATACGGCGAGCTAGACCGTATCGAAGCCCTCCAGCACTGCGCACGGCAACGGACTTGCCTGCCACCAACACGCAAGGGGAGAAGCCGACGCCAACCCAGAGCGACTGCAGCAACACAAACCACCTCCCAAGCGCAAGGAGCATACGGGGCCCCTCATACACTAAACGCACAGCACCAGACAGCCCTAGCTCGGGCGCAAGTAGCGACGCGTCCTCCGACGAAACCCCGCCCCCCGACCCGCCCAGACCCAAGCGCAAACGGACTGCACGCAGCCCTCCACGGCCAGGACCCCAGGAGGAAGGTGCGGCTGGAACCCACGCCACCTACTACACGGTGCGATGGAAGCCCTGGGAAGCCAGCCGCGGCTGCCTCGCGTGCTACAAAGCTATGGGCTATCCCCCGCAGAAGCTGTCCAACTCGTGGCGGAAATGGGGAAGCGTCATGGGTGCTCTTATTCCGCGAGTACACTGGAGCGACACACGCGATGAGGAATCCCGCCTAGCTACCCAGGATAACTGGCGTGAGCTCCTGGCCGACATGCGTGCCCGCCACGCAGCCCCACCCGCCCCTAAACGCCCGGCCCCGACAGACCTCCACCTCACCAACGACCAGCGACAAGGACGCTGGCACGCACCGAACCCCCAACACGACGTCGCAACCCGCCGCCGCTTACTCTCGGAAAAGGTAAACATACACATGGAGCCCTGCCACCCCGACCTTGACATCCACCCACCTGGGACGTACACCATACAAGTTGGCACGCGCCCGACAAAGGAACGCCCCGCAGCAGAACAACCAGATCTCGCCCATGTCTACAGCCCAACGGGCAGATGGCTCGGAAGCATCAACACCCTATGCCTGCATGCTCTGCGCACCAGATACAACCGGGCGGCCCAGCAGCCTACCTGTGTGCATGAAACCAGGTCCTTTGAAGAAAACGTTGCCAGACTACTATACCGCTACACCCCTGGGGCACCCCTACCTGACGGTACCCAGGTAGTAGCACAACACGAACGCACCCTGACAGCCAGACTCCTGCAGCATATACACCCAGGGGTACGTGTCACCGAACGATTTGCGTCCCCCCTGAACGCCACACCCGACTGTGACGCCTACTTCACCCCATACGCCGAGGACGACCTGTTTGGTGCACAGTGCGATGCGTACTCTGAACTCTGGCAAGGAGTCTCCACAGCGCACCCTCCCCCAGACCCACAACAGACCGAAAGAGCAGTCGAATGGGCTGCCCTGAGCGCCCACGCCAATCTGCACAACTGTGAACCGTGCCTCACCCTCCTGACTGTACCCCGCAACCCGACTGGCCCCTACACCCGCCACCTCTCACCCCTTGGTCTGGGACCTGGGCGTCCTGAAACAAGACCTAGCTGCCGCTCAGCTGCAGCAAGCCAGCTATGTGGCTGGGCACACCCAGGTCAGCAAACGGAGCTCGGACACGTACACCAAAGGTGTACACATCCTAATGGCTGCCAACCTCAGTGGCCTACGGCTGTACAATGATGTCATCAAGCCGGCACTAGGCGCAACCCTGCCCGAACCACCACGTGCGGTACACGGCCTCTCACCTGAGGACTACGCCGACCTCGAAGCCGCCTGGCCTGCCTCGCGTGAGCCCGACCGCAGCACCATGGCCCCACCCCGCCAGAAAGTCTACAGCCGCAAGGCTGCTCGCCGCCTGCGCGCCGTACAACGAAACGACTCAGAGGACAAACCAGCACAGCAGCGGGCCCCATGCAGAATTGAAACCCCGGACACCGTGAACCCTGGTGTGCAGTACCCTGCACGCTACCCCCTCCGGCACGGCGATGGGGTGCTGCTCTACACAGACGGCTCCTGCATCCAAAACCCAGAAGCCCCAAACAGCCTGGGCGCTGCCGTCTACAACGCGACCACAAACACCCTTACCCACGTGAATCCCAACGGAGCAGGTGCCACGAACACTATCACCAGGGCGGAGGCCAGCGAGCTGAAGGCCGCGCTTGCAGCACACACGGACTCGACGGAGACTCTCCACGTGTACACCGACAGCCTAGCTACCCTCTGTCTGACAAGAAAAATGATGTATGATCCAAGGAAGCTGCATATCTCTAAGCATCGTGAAATCCTGGCAGCGATTGTCGACCACATGCTCGAAAGAGCTAAAAGCGGACATTGCACCCATCTGTACAAGGTTAAGTCGCATATAGGTATCACAGGAAACGAGATGGCTGACTCTGGAGCTACTGCTGTAGCCAAAGGCACCGCACCTGACAGCGGTAACTGGGTAACGGAAACTGCCAGCAGCAACCCGTACTCCCAATTGTACTGGCTCGAGCAGGTCGAGCCGGAGTCATACTCCGTGACCGACCTCAATGTAGGCATCCAACGCGCAGTCATGCGCCACACACAACATGGCTATGCGAACCGCACCTTATACACAGACGGCTGGGAACAAACCGTCCCCCTCCTCTGCCCCAAAAGCAGCCACCGACTACACACAGACGGCAGCCTGCCGTGGAAAGCCACCCTAAACGCCATCAAAGCCCGACACGGGGCCCTCTGGAATGCCAAGATAGCTCGCAGGTGCAAGAAACCGCTTGTCCTTGGCCGGAAGGGACGGAACTCCATCAGCGACGGGCGCTGCCCAGCATGCGGCGAGGAGGACGGCACGGGGCACATACTCGGGGGGTGCCAGCACCCGCGCATGAAGGCCCCTACATAGACAGGCACAACAAGGCCGTGAAGTGCATTACAAAGACTCTGTCTCAAGGCGCTAAAGGCGGCTGTTTCATGGTGATGGACGCCTGTGCGGCAAACGACAGCCCCCCTTACTCCGCCGGTACCCGAGTGCCTAGGTGGCTCATCCCCAGCGACATCGTCTCGGATGACGACTTGAAGCGACTCCGGCCAGACCTGCTCCTCATCCCCACGATAAGCCTTACAGATGCCCGGCGGCAGCGGAGGCTGCCTACCAACGCAGCTGACCGTTCCCAGCATACAGTGCACCTGATTGAGGTGGGATACTGCCATGACACCATGCACGAGCGGAAACTGGCACTCAAGGCTTCCCAGCACACTGCCCTGGCCGGGTTCCTCCGCCAGGCGGGTTGGCAAGTTAAGTACTCCGCACAAGAAGCCGTATCCTTAGGTGTGGGTGGAACCATACGGAAGGACCTGCGCAGCCTGCTGTCAGCACACGGGGCCACACCGACCCAAACCGACAGGTGTTGCAACACACTCCACCGCCACGCCGTCCTGAGCGCCCACAGCATCATCTGCTGCCGGCGAGAGCTTGAGCGCAACATGAACCCGAACCGCCAGGAACGCCCTGGTGAGCCTCCCCCTTAGGGGACCCCCTTTTTTCCCTTCTGGGGTGGGCTGTCAGGCAATCCACCTGACTCCACCCCCCTACGGTGGATGGGGGCCACCTGGGCGCGTCCCGGGTGCAACACACCCCACCTCCTTAACTCACGCGGAGGTGCTTCGCCTCCTGCGTTAGTATTATTATTATTATGTCAGGGCCACAGCGAGTGCACGCTGTACTCGCTGTTCATCTCGGCTGCAAACTACCCTGGACTGTGTTCTGCCCCGTGTGCACCGAAGGTGGGCAGATACTGTCCACCAAAGGTGAACATCGCAGACGCACCTTTGCGAACTGGTCACACACGCTGAGCACCAACGCGTTGGCCAGGGGCCTGCGGCAGGCGCTGACCACGTAGCCCGCCCACGTGTGCGTGGGCCATGCAGCGGGCGGCAGCAGCAGGAAGGTGCACAGCAGCAGCACGCAGCGGCCCAGTAGGTTGGTGGTTGATAGAAACGTAAGGCGGTGTCTGTAGGGTGTAAGGGCGTCAGGGGATGCTGTCTGGGCCTCAAGTACCGCAGAAGCACCTGAATATCTCTACGTAGTGTTCCAGGATCGTAGAGTTCCAGGAGACACAGGAGCGAGCAAACAACGGTGCTGGAGCGCAGACTCGAGCAAGGCTGATGATATGAATGCAGGCTGTCATTGAATGATGAGTGTGACGTTCTTACTTGCTTTGCACACCCACCTCCTCCACCAGCCCCATACGCGACTGGTCCTGGGGCTCACGGCCACCAGCAGCAGCGTGCAGGGGTAGACCACGTTTATGGCGGTGATGAGCAAGCCCACCCAGTCGCCGTTGCGCGCAGGCCGGGCCAGCGTGTACCACGCCACGTGGCGAGCCACGTGCAGCACCTGAAGGCAGCCATGAACAGTAAGAAGCGATTGGAACTGCCGTGCATACATGCAATCAGTGTGACGTTAAATAATGCTTGGGTCTGCATCGCCCCAATGAGTAGGCGCGGCTACGCGGCTAGTACCGATAAAACGTGCGCCAGCCCGCCCCAATAATGGTACGTACTGCAGGGCAGACCAGGCCCGGAATTAGCAGTAATGCGCTGTGGTAACTAACCTGCACAGCTGCGCTGGATCCAAAAGGGAAGTCTTCGCGCGCCTCCCAACGCGGTGGCCCCCCGCACGTGGGGCCCGGCGGCTGGTCCTCTGCCGCGGCAAGGCCCCGGGCCCCACCGACCCGTGGGTCAAGGGACCGCGCGATGGAGCCCAGCATTGCCAGCGGAGCCGCCAGCGCGATGCACAGGTCTGCCGTGATATGCGTATCTGCGGTCATTACAGCATAGAGAGGAGCCTCAGCAGCGTATGCGAAACGCGGGACATTTGGCTCCGTTCCGGCTGGCATCAAAAAGCCGGCGATCGCTGCTGCTGAGAGTGCGCCTTGGAGCGCACAATATACGTAAGCACGTAGCACGGCGTGCTAGGCATTCGGATGTATTGGCATATACCTGCTACGTAAGCAGCAAACGTTGGTGGCGGCGGGCCCTCGGGCGATGACGCTCTCTGGTTCCTCGTGCAGGCCTTTCCACTGCTGGCCGCTCCGCCGTTGCCCATTGCGGACTGTTGCTTTTCCGTCACAAAGGCCATCCAACCGTCTGTGGGGTGAGATGAGCGGGGCACTGGTGCAAGAGGTGTCTGACCGACAGAGGACTTTTGGCCAACGCGATACGGTATGTCGTCTCCTCAATAACGTGATTGGACATCACGTTGTTTCATGCCCTGCTTGCTGTCTGAACCTACCTTAGTGCAGGTTTGTCCCTTCTCCCATGCAGCGCAGCCGATGCAGGCTCACGGCAAGCCCGGCATATGCGCACCCCCCCCCCCGGAGATTCTTCGGCACAATGCAATTGCAAAGTACTACTGCGTGGAAAGCCTCTGGAAGTAAGCTGAGTAGCTCTAGCTGGCGAGCTCCATTCTAACCAACCAACCAAGCAAGCGTCTTTGGCACAGCATTTCCTATGTGACTGAGTGCTCAGCATAGCGTTTTTCGCTCAAATAACGGCTGATATGAACGGGCAGCACATTGGTAGTGCCGTCGTCGCGGGCGACACGGAAGCCTGTGCCGAAAGCACAGTGTCGGCCATTGTTTCGCCGCCTCCTTCATTCGCAGCATTCGTAGCAGGTAAGAACGTAAGACCTGTGGTTTCCGCGTCGTTGACCTCGTTCGGTGCTTGTTGGCCACCGCAGGCCCCGCACCACGTGCAGGCCTACTGGCCTACTCACCCCTTTGTTCTGCCATCCGATCTGGCTCAGCTTCGCAGCCTCAAAACTGTATTGTGCTATGCAGATGTTCATTTTGCGGGAGACCTATGCATCGGGCTTGCGGTTCCGCTGGTGATGCTGGGCTCCATCGCGCGGTCCCTTGACCCACGGGTCGGTGGGGGCCAGGGTCAGGCTGCGGCAGGGCCCGGCGCAGGGCCCACGTGCGCGGGGCCGCCGCCTTGGGAGGCGCGCGACGACTTCCCCCTTGGAGCCAGCGTGTCAGTGCAGGTCAGTCACTGCAGAGCAGTGCTGCTTATTACGGAATCGGGCTGAATACCTTCGATCGTGGAAGGTCCTGGCTGGCGTACGTTGGCTACTGGCGGCACATGCTCGGCTCGGGGTGATATAGACCCACGCTCCCCATGCAAGATCAAATCATGCGATGTACGTGGCAAGCAACACATTAGCGTGCAAATGGTCGTGGATGTCTGCAGGTGCTGCACGTGGCTCGCCACGTGGTGTGGTACACGATGGTGCGCCCCGCGCGACACGGCGACTGGGTGGGACTGCTCATCACTGCCATGAACGTGGTCTACCCCTGCACGATGCTGCTGGTGGCTGTCAGCCCCAGGACCGGTCGCGTGTGGGCCTGGTGGAGGAGGTGGGTGCACAAACCCTGGAGTGGCGCCGCACTGCTTGTTTCCAACCCCCATGTGGCTTTTGAGGTACGTAGCGCTCCAGCACCACTTTTTTTGGCTGCTGCTACTGTGTTTCCCGGAATACTACGGGCATTCACTGTGGCTGGAGGCGGGGGCGGCGTGTTAGTAGCTACACTATGATCACGGCACTTGAAGCATGCATGACGCACCGGTATCATGCCAGAGTGCTAACGCACCCGCATTCCCTGATACCCTTGCACCCTGCAGGCACCGCCTGGCGTTCCTGTCCACTGCCACCCTACTGGGCCGCTGTGTGCTGATGGTGTCCACCTTCCTGCTGCTGCCGCCCGCCGCCTGGGCCACGTACACGTGGGCGGGCTACGTGGTCAGCGCCAGCAGCAGGCCCCTGGCCAACGCACTGGCGCTCAGCGTGTACGACCAGTTTGCGAAGGTGCGTCGGTGGCCTGCTTCACTCGGGTATCGCTTTCTGTTACTGCCTGCGTTTCTATATAGGTCTCTTCTATCCATGACGTAGGCCTGGAAGCTAGAAAGAACATGAAAGAGAAGAACGGCATCCCGACGTTGGCTCGCTATCCAGACGCATAGCAGTAATTGTGATGTGTACCTTATGTAGCTGGTCAGCTGATTGTCAAGAAACGGTTGCTAGGTTGCTGATTGTCGCAAACAGCTGTAGCATGTCTTCAGCGCGCGGATGATCGGAAGCTGCAGCAGCTTCCTGACTCCTCAATTCAGTATGCTCCTGATGCGGCCAGGTGAACTTACAATTCATGACCACGGGAAGGAGCAAGTTGGGGTTGCGTCGGACTGTGGCCCGCCCGTGGTTCACACGCCCCTGTTTATTAGCCCATCTCCCCTGCTGCTGCAGAACTGACACTGCTTGTTACGCAGGCGCTTCTCGTGTCAGTGAATCATGCATTGTGACCCTTTATAGCTTTTCCATACATCCGGCAAAGCCCCGCTCCTAGCGCCTATGCCGCCGCCCCACTTCCCCACTTCATGTGCTTGGCGTCGGAGTGAGTGCCTTCATCTCAAGTCACGCCGAGCAGCGGTCCCCCTAGACAGCGATGTTACGCTTCAGATGGTTACGGTGATGGCATGTGCGTTGCGCCGCATTGCTCCCCGCATCCAGGTGCTTCTTCCTGGAGCGACACTCCACGCGCTGGCGCAAACGGCAGTGGTGTTCCTGCTGGCCTACCTCGTGGCGCCCACCATCGTCACCATGCAGCGACAGCAGCTGCAGCGCAGTGCCGGAACCAGCACCTGTGATGACAACAACGCCGCCTCCATCGCCCCCGTCCCGCTCCAGTGCGGCCTGCGCCCCGAGCACTCCGCGCTGCTGCCGTGCCGTCCGCTCGCGCTGCAGGTGCTGCTGGGCCTGGCCATGGTGGCGTGGCCGGTGTGGCTGTCGTGGGCGGTGGAGAGGAGGCTGCGGAGGCAGTACGCGGACCTTTGCGCGGACTGGGGAAGGAGGCAGCGGGTGCGGGAGAAGAAGCAGTCGCCAGCCGAACAGCACGCTGTCTGGGAGCACCAGGATGCGACCCTGCGGAGCACCAGCTTACCAGCAGCAGCGCCTCTGTCCCGACTTCGCCGTCTTTGCAGCTGGTTTAGCAATACCACGCCGCCGGGAAGCAGGGCACACGGAAGACCCAGCAGAGGTCCCGGCGACGCGCTCACTGCCCTTGCTCCTGCTGCGGTTGGCGGGCAGGACAGCTCACGCCACGGGGAGCCCCAAGGCGCTGCATGCGCCGCAACCCCTAGCGCCCGGTACCGCAGCGCAAGGACGAGCTTGGTAGTGTCGCTCAAGGTGAGGGTCGGCACAATAGGCACTACGCGAATGCGCGTGTGAGGCTTGGCAGCAGCCGGAAGTCCGGCGACCCTGAGTCGCAGGCACGAGGCAAAAGCGCCGACGGTTACTTTGTGCTATGTGGCTTTGCTGTTGGCCTTCGCGCTGTGTTCGCCGTGCTGCTTCGTTTACCGGTAAGCAAGTTATCCAAGGTGCGAGTGCCCAACTTGCCATCTCATCCATCGCACAGGTTCAGGAGCACCCAGGCAGCTTTGAGGAGTACGGCAATCACCTGGCATCCCTGCTGCGCGCTGCGGTACGAGATCACTCCGTGGCGGCTCCTGCTGCTGGGGCGGCGGCGGCGGCAGAGCGGGGCCCCTCAGCATATGGCGGCCTAGGCAACCCGGTGGAGGGCACCATGCGGTTGCGTGCGGCACCGGCAGCAGCTGCAGCGCCAGTCCTGCACACCGCCGTGATCCGCGGATGCGTGCAGGCGGTGCTGTGGGGCTGGGTGCCGGAGGGGTTTGGCGATGGGGCTGAGGGAGATGCCGTGGCAGCCCGGCGCCTGCTGCAGAGGCTTGCGGGTCTCCTGGGGGCCCCGGGGCTGGCGGTGGGCGGTGCAGGCGGCGTGAGGGGTGTGTCGGTGCAGGTGGGGCAGGCGGTGGCGGTGGCGCGTGACACATGTGAGACGGGCGACATGCGAGGGCAGGAGGAGGAGGAGCAGGAGGACGAGGAGGAGGAGGCTGTGAGCCGTCAAGGGGTCAAGAAGGACGGCAGCAGCAACGTTACGTCCCGCCTGCTGAAGCTAAGCCCACCCGCAGCAGCAGCTTCCGGCCCTCTGGCGGTGCGGCTGCTGCTGCACAGCCCCGCCCCGCAGCCGGCGCGTGTGCTGGTGCTGGCTGAGCGGCATGGGCGTGGCGGTGCCGTGCCCCCCCGTGCCGTGCTGCTGCGAGAGCTGGCTGTGGCGCTGGAGGGCGGTGTGCAGGAGGTGGAGGTGGAGCTGGGGGCGGGGGAGCTGGCGGGGGCAGGCGAGGGAGGAGGGCTGCCAGGTGGGGTAGGCGTGCTGCGGGTCATGCTGGTGGGCCCGGTGCATGTGCCGCAGGGCCCTGAGTCTGCTGGGCAGCAGGAGGGGCCGTGCCCTGCTCCCCTGGTGCACTGGGTGGCGCCGCCGCTGCTGCTGCTGCCTGAGGAGGCCGCTGGGGAGCTGTGCGGCCTGTGGGGGCAGATGAAGAGGGAGCAGGAGGAAGAGAGGGAGCAGCAGCAGGGGCAGCAGCAGGGGCAGGACCAGGAGCAGCTGGGACACGCCGCGCCAGGCATTGCGGTGCAACATGCCGCTTCTCCATCGGGCCCCGCGGCGGCCCTGGCCGGCTTCGAGCAGGAGTCATGCCTGTGGTGGTCCCACATGGCCCCGCTAATGGCGGATCTGGCCTATGTGCTGTCTGCGTGGCACGGCCAGGACCAGGAGTCGGAGGACGTCAGATGCCAGCTGCTGGACTTCCTCTACAGCAACGGCCTGCACCGCACAGCAGTCCTGCTACGAGAGACCCCATCGTGCAACGGTCACGGCACCGCACAGGCGGCGCTTTCCGTCCCGACTGCCCCATCCGTATCCTGTAAAGATGCCATCTCCGCCTCCGCCGCCGCCATCGCCGCCGCCTCCGCCGCTCCTGCCCCCGCCGCGGCCGCCGGCGGCGGCCTGCCCGAGCCTACGGCGCTGTGTGCGCTGCAGCTGGAGCTGGGCCTGCGCCGCTGGCCGCCGGGCCAGGAGGCGGCGTACCGTGCGTACGTGCGGCAGCGCGCCTCTTCTCCGCCGCTGACGCTGGTGGACGTGGCGTCCTTCGTCATCATGGTGCTGCGCAGTGCGCTGGGTGGGCTGCCCGCGGGTGCCCGGGTCACTGCCCTGCTGTCCACGTGGGTGGGTGTGGCGGAGGTGACGGTGTGGGCGTGGGCGCCGAGCAGCAGGCGGCGGGGTGGAGGCCGTGGCGGTGGCTGCGGTGGCGGTGACGGTCTCTGGCAGCGGCTGCGAGAGGTGGGTTGGAGGCTTGCGTCGCTTGTAGCACAACGTTCCTGATGCACTGCTGAGCATCCCGAGCACGAGCAGTCAAGCCAGGGTCCAAGTGCCTTGTCACAAAGGCGTTGCTGACTCCGACTGAGCCAAGGCGGATGTACCGGTACTTTCCAAAAAGCTGGTATGCTGTTCTTACAGCACGCTAATGCTCACTGGGCCATACCGCAGTGCACCCACTCGCCTTAATTGCGGGGCCCCGCCCGTCATCTGCGTGCATCCTTCACCACAGGATGTGGCGCTGTGGCGCTTCGGGTCACACATGCTGACCAAGCTGCTGTGCGCGCTGGGTGTCGGCCCGCCGCCCGGCATCGAAGCGTACGCAGGCGGCCCGAATATGCTGGTGTACGAGGGACTGGTGGCGCCCGTGTGCGAGATGGTGAGTGGGGAGGGCTGGGGTGACGTGCAGGCAGCTGGGATCAGACGTCAGAGATGCTAAGCCACGTGTTGGCAAGGCCACACGAGGCGTAACAACTGGAACTGTGACGCCGTAGCAGCGCAACTGATAGGCATGGTGGGCTAATGAAGCCTTCCTCGCAACAGCGCTCTCCTCGTCTGTTGCCCCTTCGCAGATGTCCTTCCGCCTGGCGCTACCCCTGTTCTGCGTGCGGACCGTCCTCAACGCTTGCATTATCTACACGGTGCGAAGCGACCCCTGCACCAACCGTCTGCACTGGTGTTGGCTTACTGTTGGCGGAAAGTGGGCCCACGCGGCACTGCGTCTCAACTCACCCTCCAGCACGCCACTTGGACTCAGACACATGGCCGCAACTATCGCACCCTGCCGCCTTTACTATAATCTTGCACACCGTTGTACCGCTCACCGGTGTGCCGCTCGCCGGCCTTCCTCAAACCAACGGCACCGAGTTGCCGTTGCCGGCACCTGCAACCCACGCACTGCCGTGCTCATTTTGTACCCCACCTGCAAACACCGGTGTGACGGCATACTTGCCCTTTGTGGCGTTACCGCTTACCGGTATGCCCCTGGCGACCCACGCAGGTGGGGCGCCGCAGCGTGCTGTTTGCGTGCAGCTGGGCATTCCTGGTTAGCTGCTTGGGGCTGACCACCACGCTGGCCATGCACACGTGGCTGGGGCGGGGCTTCCTGGCGTGCCGCGGCAAGAAGGTGGACTGAAATGGGCAGGGCCGGCGCGAGATCACAGGATTTGCCGCCCGCGCAGCAGGGAGGCTGTGCAGGTGCAGCCAGAGCAGGGCGGGATGGGAGGGTGTATGCATCGGCAGGGTGCACAAGGCGCTGGAAGGAGCAGGAAGGATTGAGCGCCAAGAGATTGGCGCAGCCACGTGTTACGTGCCACACGCCCTGTGCCACGTGCGACATGCCGCACACTTGACACGCTGAGCTTGTGGAATAGATTGGTAGGCATGGCTCCTGCCCAGCATGTGCATACGTATTGCCGCAGTCCAACATTTGTGCAAGGTCTGTACATGCAGCAGTTGGCAGTAGTGTATCAAGGTATTAGCATGTTGAGGCAGTTGTAGCGCTCCAGTTAGGGGATTGGGTATCAGACGGATACGTGAGAGTACCGCAGCAAACGCAACCACATCCTGGCCGGCAGTAGGGGAGGCGGCTGCGGGCGGCACGTCCAGCGCTTACTGATCAGCACTGTGGATACACTTTGCGTACATTGCGCAAGTGCATGAGCCATCTGCACCAGAGCATCACTTCTGTTGGTCCTCAGGGGTGGTTTCCGTGGCTGAGGCAGGTTACGAGGTGTGCCTGTACATAACGTGGTGCGGAATTCTGCACAACGCAAGCACTGCATAGCACATTGGTTGGCGTGGGCTGTCCCACTGCGAAAGATGGCCGCCCCGCGGCGCGTTACGCTGATGTAGGAAGTTGGGGAGAGGGGCTCTCCTGATGCGGCAAGGCGGCGCAGCTTAGCCCGCAAGTAAGGAAGCTTATATTGCTTCGTCGCTAATTACTTTTGCCGTTACATTGCGTCGTCGAGAACTGCACTCCGCAGGTATTCGTCACATTGAGTCGGAATACAATATGTGCCCCATACGCGATTGGACCCAGCCTGGCGCGGGTGTGTGGGCAGGCGTCTCGGCTGGACGTGGCTGGTGTGCTAACGCCACTTGCCTGTGGGACACATTGAGCAGACCTTGTTTTTTGGGTTGTCTTGACAGGTCGTGTAGGCAGGATTGTGCGAGGACACGCTGCTTCAGCAGGTGTCAGGTTCGTCGCTTTGCCAATGGCGTGCAGGGCAAGGCAAGCACACCTAGAAGCTAGCAGTGCCTTGTGGGGACATGAGGCTCTTCGTGCCGTGCTTGCTTGCGCCGTTGCAGTTTATCGGTTGAATTTTGTTGCTTGCACAACGGTAGTGTAGCAGGCCTTTAATGACTTGCACCACGGTAGTGCCCGCCCCTTACGGTGGATGGGGGCCACCTGGGCGCGTCCCGGGTGCAACACACCCCGCCACCTTATCCCACGCGGAGGTGCTGCTTCGCCTCCCGCGTTAGTATTATTATTATTATCCATGGTAGTGTAGCGGGTCATGGAGTGGGGGATGGAGTGCATCGAAGGGCTTGTACACGTATATGGTCGTCAGGTCGTGAAAGGCAGGCCGCAAGTTGATGTCAGCGAGGGCGGTGGCTCGCTTAGCATGTGTCACCACCCCGCCAAGCGGCACGTGTGTTAGTAATTCGTGGCATCTTTGTTGCGGCAGTGCCTGCGTAGCCATGGTAGAGGATTAAGAGCAGGGATTTACGTACCGGTACGGGTGACGGGGAACAAAGAAAGTAGGTATCGCGCAGCTCCCTCCAATCCCAGGCACGTGTTGAGCAAGTGTTTGGGGCAGACAATCGCGGTGTTGACATAGTTCTGTTGCTGTGCTGTAACAACTGTTCCTTGTGAACTAGTGAAGGAGCACGTCCAGCGTGTGCTTGCGTAGGCCACTACAAGGAGACAGCAGTACTTTGTGCCGGTGCCATTGCACAACGTGCCACTACATCGCACCGCTGAGGCGTTACTTTGACAGGCACCGCTTAGTCACACAGTCAGTCAGTCAGTTGATACACTTGGCACGCAGGTGTAACTTCCCATACGAGCCGTAGGGCCCAAGGAATACCACAAGGCGGAGATGTGGCAGTAGACTACGATGCCACAGGGTACGAACCGTGTGAGTCACCAACGCATGCATCGGTTTGACCGAATCACCGCTCGTGTTGCCTGGAACTCCTTCCAGGCGTTTGCGGTACGCATGCAGCGTCCCAGACCTCGCCTTTGCGCATCCTGAGAAGTCGTCGCGCGCCTCCGCTTCCCCAGGCCCCACCGCGGCCTGGCCCTGGCCGCCACCGACCCGTGGGTCAGGTGAGGGACGGAGCAAGCGGTGGAGCCCAGCATCACCAGTGGAACCACCAGGGCCATGCAGATGCACAACTGCGATGACAATCGCGTAGGAAGATGGCCCAGCGCTGTGATGCGGAGGTTGGTCCCGCTGGCACTCCAAGGCTGCGTGGGGCAGGCGTGCAGTTGGTGTACGGCAGCCGTAGGTGATTGCAGGTCTGCGCACGGGCCCCGACGTACCAGCAATTGCCTGACAACGAACAAAGCACAACTCCTCCTTCATTACTACAGTATGTACCTTCATGCTCTGGCTACCTCACGAGAGCAGTGCCCCATGGTCCGTTCGCAATACCTTTCAGCGTGACATGCAGGCAACAGCCCCGTCCCAGCAACGCTCCTTGTCAACCTTCGCCACGATGCCACCCGTCCACTCTTTGTCCCGCTCCTAGACTCGCAGCGGCATCGCGCACATGCACAGAAACGCACACCCAGGCACACCCCACCTTGCAACCGACCTCAGTAACGAGCCCAGGCAAGCCATGCTACCAGCACCCTTAACGGCCGCTTTACCGTATTGCATGCTCAGCTGGATTGCAGCACGCAGATAACTGAGGCGCTTGTCCAAAGCCTATCCACAAATACCCATACCATCAGCCGCGTGAGATGCCTCCTTTCCTCTGCTGGTTGCCAGCCGCCAGCAGCCAGCAGCCAGCAAGGCTGTGCTAGCTGTCGTCGTTTCCGCAACCTGCTACCGTACTCCCGGCGCCTATGATGACAATTCCTGACAGGTGTGGTCGGGACTAGTAAGGACCGTGTGACCACACCACCTGGAAGGTAACACAAAATGCCAAAGTACCCCCAGTGCGCCAGGCGTCCGCCCAAGCCAGCACGATCCTGGTCCTCCCATCAACATCGCCAACACCTGGATGCACTACTACAGATTTTCCACGTACGGACCTTGCACAGCCTCAAAACAGGCCGAGGCAACATGTACACCCTGGTCATTTGCCATGCACTCCATTTCTACACGCTAAAATTCAGGGTCTCAGCGGCCTGATGTGCGCGTGTGGCATGCATGGGACACGTGGCGGCACAGTAGTAGGCACCCGCTCCTCCACGCGCCTTCGCACCGTACAGCTGGCTGCGTGGGTTGTCCCCCATCCCGCCCTATTCTTGACGCAGCTGATAGCTGCCAGCGTGCGTACCGGCACTTGCAGGCGCCACGCCTGCGTCCTGCCCATCAGTCCACTTTGGTGCGGCGGAGCGCCAGGAAGCCACACCCCAGCCACGTGTGCATGGCCAGAGTGGTTGTCAGCTCCACGCAGCTCACCAGGAGCGCCCAGCTACACGCAAAATGTACGCTGCGGCGCCCCACCTGCATGGGTAGCACGTTTGCAGCCAAGACATGGCACAGCATCGCACAGGGTGTGCCGTTCAGCGGTACGACACAGTGAGCATGCTGCTGGGGATTGACAGTAGCATGGCCAGGCAGATACAGGTGCGTGGGTAGCACGCGCCAGCAACAGATGTCGTCTCGAAAGGGCATGCCAATGACTGGGGCTACAGTGTGCAGGCTCGGAGGGAATGCGGCAAGGCCCCACGCCGGCCATTTTGGGCCGCATGCCTACGTGCGCCCAAGGCGCGTGCTGAGTGTGCTTTGAGGCGGCGCAGTGCCGCACAGGTCTACTGTTAGCCTTTGGGTACCAACTTTGTTGGAAAAGGGTGCTGGTCGCACCGTATAAATGATGCCAGCGTTGAGCACGGCCCGGACGGAAGACAGGAGTAGCGCCATGCGGAATGGCAGCTGCAAGGGGCGACGTGCAGGGCAACAACTTGAACCCTTCCAGTTACTGCTCCAGTTCGTGAACACTGTTGGATAAATTCCGCGCTGAAGGTGTGCTGTCCAAGCAGGAGCACGGTGTGGCAGCACAAAATGACGGGGGGGCCTTGCGCCGCTACCACCTGCCCTCCCCATAACTTCCAGGACGTCCTCCACACCCGCAGCCGTGACCAGTCCTTCGGCCTGACTCGGACTCGGCGCGCGTTCCTGAGGGACGCAGCCTTGTTACCATCGCCCCCACCAGACCACCTTGCCACTCACCACCGTGCACACGGGCGCCACCAGTCCCTCGTGCAGCAGCACTCCCGGGCCGCAAGCGTAAGCTTCAATGCCGGGCGGCGCACTAACACCCAACGCGCACAGCAGCTTAGTCCACATGTGTGTGCCGCAGCGGCATAGCAGCACGTCCTGTGGTGAAGGCTATGCGCAGTGGGGGCAGCGGGGGCACGGGCGCGGGGGACGGAAGGTTAGTGGACCAGTCAGGAGCAGCTGCTTAGCAGGCTTCTCAGCTTCTGCCAACGACGTCACTACGGGCAGCCAGCGATGCGGTGCGGAGCAGCTCAGCGCTTGTGAAGGCAGACATTCACGTCGGCCCAATCCGGACGTCAGCAAGCTCTTTGTTGCACCCAACGCGCGTACACGCGGAGCTGTTGTTTGCAGTTCATGGCGCTCATTAGGATATTGCATCTTCAAGCTGTGCCACTGGGCACTTGGCGAGCCACATACCTACCTTGACCACCCGCTGAAAGAGACCGCCACCGCCCACGCCGCCGTCGCCGCCACGGCCTCCACCCCGCCGCCTGCTCCACGCCCACACCGTCACCTCCGCCACACCCACCCACGTCGCCAGCAGGGCAGTGACCAGGGAGCCCGCAGGTAGCCGCCCTAGCGCACTGCGCAGCACCATGATCACGAAGGACGCCACATCCACCAGCGTCAGCAGAGGAGATGACGCACGCTGCCGCACGTACGCACGGTACGCCGCCTCCTGGCCCGGCGGCCAGCGGCGCAGGCCCAGCTCCAGCTGCAGCGCACACAGCGCCGTAGGCTCGGGCAGGCCCCCGCCGGCGGCGGGGGCCGGGGGAACAGCAGCCGCGGCGGCGGTGGCGGCGGAGCTGCGCAACGTGGCGGCATCTTTACAGGATACGGATGAGGCAGTCAGGAAGGGAAGCGCCGCCTCTGCGGTGCCGTGACCGTTGCACGATGGGGCCTGTTGCAGCAATGCCGCCGTGTGATGCAGGCCGTTGCTGCAGAGAAACTCCAGCAGCTGTCGTACGACGTCCTCCGACTCCTGGTCCTGGCCGGGCCACGCAGACAGCACATAGGCCAGGTCCGCCATCAGCGGGGCCATGTGGGACCACCACAGGGAGGACTCCTGCTCGACGCCCGCAAGGGCCGCCGCGGGGCCCGTTGGGGAAGCGGCATGATGCACCGCAATACCTGGTGCGGCGTGTTCCGGCTGCTCTTGGTCCTGCCCCTGCTGCTGCTGCTGCTGCTGCTGCTCCCCCTCCTCCTCCTGCTCCCTCTTCATCTGCTCCCACAGGCTGCACAGCTCGCCAGCAGCCCCCTCAGGTACCAGCAGCAGCGGCGGCGCCACCCAGTGCACCAGGGGAGCAGGGCACGGCCCCTCCTGCTGCCCCGACTCTGCGCCCTGTGGCACCCGCACCGGGCCCACCAACATGACCCGCAGCACGCCTACCCCACCTGGCAGCCCTCCTCCCTCCACAACCCCCGCCAGCTCCCCCGACCCCAGCTCCACCTCCATCTCCTGCACACCGCCCTCCAGCGCCACAGCCACCTCACGCAGCAGCACGGCACGGGGCGGCACGGCACCGCCACGCCCCTGCCGCTCCGCCAGCACCAGCAGACGCGCCGGCTGTGGGGCGGGGCTGTGCAGCAGCAGCCGCAGCGCCAGAGGACCGAAAGCTGATGCGGCGGGTGGGCTTAGCTTCAGCAGGCGGGACGTACCGTTGCTGCTGCCGTCCTTCTTGAACCCCTGAATGGACACCACCTCCTTCTCCTCATCCCCCTGACACTGCAGGCCCCCGCCCCCACTTGTGTCACGCGCCACCGCCACCGCCTGCCCCACCTGCACCGACACGCCCCGCGCGCCGCCTGCACCGCCCTCCACTAGCTCCGAGGGCCCCAGGCGTCCCGCCAGCCTCTGCAGCAGGCGCTGGGCCGCCACGGCGTCACCCTCGGCCCCACCTGCCGCCGCCGCCTCCGGCACCCAGCCCCACAGCACCGCCTGCACGCAGCCGCGGATCACGGCGGTGTGCAGGATTGGCACTGCAGCTGCTGCCGGTGCCGCCGACTCAGTTGCGCGCCGCATGGTGCCCTCCGCCGGGTTGCCTAGCCCGCCAGGTGCTGAGGGTGCCGGCTCTGCCGCCGCTGCCGAAGCCGCCGCAGCCGCCGCCGCCGCAGCAGCCACTGAGTGACCTCCTACCGCAGCGCGCAGCAGGGACGCCAGGTGATTGCCGTACTCCTCAAAGCTGCCCGGGTGCTCCTGAACCTGTGCGATGGAGGAGATGGAACCGGTGGCTAGTAGGGCACCCGCACCTTGGATAACTTGCTTACCGGTAAATGAAGCAGCACGGCGAACACAGCGCGAAGGCCAACAGCAAAGCCACATAGCAGAAAGTAAACGCCAGCGCTTTGGCCTCGCGCCTGCGACTCAGGGTCGCAGGACTGGCCACTGCTGCCAAGCCTCACACGCGCATTCGTGTAAAGGTTGCTGTGCCGCTCCTCACCTTGAGCGACACCACCAAGCTCGTCCTGGCGCTGCGGTACCGGGCGCTAGGGGTTGTGGCGCATGCAGCGCCTTGGGGCTCCCCGTGGCGTGAGTTGTCCTGCCCGCCAACCGCCGCAGGCGCAAGGGCACTGAGCGCACATCCGGGACCCCTGCCGGGTTTTCCGTGTGCTCTGCTTCCCGGCGGCGTGGTGTGGCCAAACCAGCTGCAAAGACGGCGAAGCCGGGACAGAGGCGCTTCTGCTAGTAAGCTGGTGCTCTGCAGGGTCCCATCCTGGTACCCCCAAACAGCGTGCTGTTCGGCTGGCGACTGCTTCTTCTCCCGCACCCGCTGCCTCCTTCCCCAGTCCGCGCAAAGGTCCGCGTACTGCCTCCGCAGCCTCCTCTCCACCGCCCACGACAGCCACACCGGCCACGCCACCATGGCCAGGCCCAGCAGCACCTGCAGCGCCAGCGGACGGCACGGCAGCAGCGCGGAGTGCTCGGGGCGCAGGCCGCACTGGAGCGGCACGGGGGCGGTGGAGGCGGGGTTGTTGTCATCACAGGGGACGGTGGAGGCTGCGTCCACAACATTGAGCTGCAGCAGCAGCTGATGCCGCCGCTGCTGCTGCTGCTGCTGCTGCTGCTGCATGGTGACGATGGTGGGCGCGACGAGGTAGGCCAGCAGGAAGACCCCCGCCGTCTGGGCCAGCGCATGCATTCACACAGCGGTCAGGGGCACCTGACGGGACGACGCATGCACACATGAAGGGAAGCATTACTTGCGTCAGGTCTTGTACGCAGCTCTGGAGTGACGCTCCATGGGTGCGCCGAGATAACAAGACGTCACTGCAAGCAGGCCGATGGAGGAGCATCTGTTGACGTGCGGTGTGGGTGCGCGGCAGCACGGCGGAAGGCGCGGGTAGGCAATAGTGCGTGGCATGGACCCATGGTACGGCGTGGTAAGGCCGTATGCATGCCTTGAATTCAGATTGGTAGAAGCTCCCTTCGCAGAAACTCCCTTGAATGAAGTGCGCCATGCCCACGCACCTTGACCAGCTGATCGTACACGCTGAGCGCCAGTGCGTTGGCCAGGGGCCTGCGGCTGGCGCTGACCACGTAGCCCGCCCACGTGTGCGTGGGCCAGGCGGCGGGAGGCAGCAGCAGGAAGGTTGACACCATGAGCACGCAGCGGGCCAGCAGGGTGAAGATGGACAAGCACGTGATGCGGTGCCTGCATGCAGGTTGTAGATACCGGCAAGGTATAGGGTGTGTGTAATTTTGCGTGTGACAGGACAGCTGGGTACGTTGCGTGTACCGGTGCGCATGTATGCATCCAGGGCGCTAACGGCCTACGGGGTTTCCCAGGACCTGCCAGGACCCCAACCCTGTGGCATACCGCTACAGTCCCAGCAGGTGCACGTGCAGCTGAGGGACTAGTGCAGGCCATTGTGGGTACAGGGTCTGCCAGTGCCCTCGCCGTACAGGGTTGGAGCAACCGGCTCTCCCTAAATGCTGGCCCTGAAATCTGAACTTCTTCAGGAATGCGGACCCGAAAACCCGACGCACACCCACCTCCTCCACCAGCCCCACACGGGACCGGCCCTGGGACATACGGCCAGCAGCAGCAGCATGCAGGTGTAAGTCCAGTTGATCGCGCTGATGAGCAGCCCCGCCCAGTCGCCGTTGCGGGCAGGGCGCACCAGCGTGTACCACACCATGTGGCGAGCCACGTGCAGCATCTGCGTTGCCACCGAGAGTTTAAGCGCAAGAAGGCAGTCGTAGTGCGCTTACATGGTGATGTGTTATTGTTTGCTGTTGCCAGCGGATCAACAAATTGCAGCACGGTAATCAAGGCCTCAGGCCCATGCCAAACAAGGATGCATGCATGCTCTGCGTACAACGTGCACCACTCCAGGCACGGCTCAAGTAATGCACGCATGACCTGTAGGCTTCCAAAAGACCACCCACGAACCCCTCAGCAACGCACACAACCCTATGCATGGCAATCGATGGCTACCACGCGTAGAAAGGATGGTATGGTTACAAGCACATTTGGATCGGGCGAACCTGTGTCATGGACCTCGCTCCATATGGGAAGTCCCCTTGCGCCTCTGGAAGCTCAGGGTGATGCGCAGGGCACACCGGGCTGGTCATCAGCGGTTGGTCGAACGCCCCACCGACCCGTGGGTCAAGGGACCGCGCGATGGAGCCCAGCATCACCAGCGGAGCCGCCAGCGCAATGCTGACGTCCCCAAAGAAGAAGGCATCTGCGCATCAAGGCATTGATATGTATCGCGGCGAATAGGAAGTGAGCTCGGCAGTCCCAAGCTGCGTGACTGGGCGCGATGTGCTTGCGAGCTGCTCAGGGGAAACCCTGGTTCGTTTGTGCCAGGCATGTCCTCACACGTGCGCTTTTGAGATAATGATTCGCATACCTGCTATGAAGGCCGCAAATGAGGGTGGTAGCGAGGGCTCTGGCAGCGGCGCACTTTGGTGCTGTGAGTCAGACTTTCGGCTAGTCTCCTCAACAACCCGATGCGTGTCCGACTCGATGCCCGTCATTGAGCTAAAAATGCAACTTGGTGAGCTGGTAAACTCGCCGCTGTGAGCGCAGGGCGGCCCACGCTGCCAACGTTGCAGGTGCCCCGATAAGCGGAACGGAACTCGCCTACGTCGCGCTCTGACTCCTACCTAGCACAGACGGCTTCTTCTTGATTTAAAAGGAATTGCTATATGTTGTAGCCTCTGTCAAAGGCGTCTACTTACCGATTTTCTGTATCTGATTGGCCGCTTGACGGTTAAGCCGCCGCCTCATGACCCTGCATTGGTACACAAGATGAGATCGGCCATCCGTGTGTCTGCGGGGGCTCCATCAGTTACCTGGCGAAAAGAAAGCGATGCTCTTACAGAGATCTGTTTGGTAAGACAAAGCAACTTGGACAAAACACAACAGCTTAGGCTTTTCGCCAGGGTCCGGGTAAGAGCCTACCGTTGCTAGGGTACACTGCACTCATACTCCAGGAAGCATGTGCTGGTAGGGGCAACAGCTACCGATCTGAGCACCTGACAATGTACGCCTACGTACTAGCAGACACTGCATGCATCAATAACATAAGAATAAAGGCGCTAGATCGTAGGTTTCACGTCCGCGTGTCGTCGACGCTTCCTTCCCGATTCACAACTCCAGGAGAGCTCCCAGCGCTTTTACTCTGTGTCACTTTCCCACTAATCCCCATACGAGCATACGACACTCCGTTCGTCTGGGTGCTAGAAACACGGCCATTCCGTCATGTCCGCCGTTCAGCGCATTTGACCGCACGTGCCCGTGCCCGAGTATGTCCCTGCCAGCGGTGACCACGCAGTCGCCACGTGCTCCACCGTAACCTAGCACCCACTGCTTAACACAGCGCTCGGGTAAACCTTTGAGCCCCTAAACTCAATCCTCACCCTTCACATTAGACGTACTTCACACCGTAGCAGCCACCACTAGCGGCGGCAGATAAGCCGCCGCCCGCCTCCCGCTCCCGCCGCACCACCACCAGCGCCGCAAACCGCCGCCTTGAACGGCACTCCCACGCCGCCGCCACTGCCGCCGCCACCAACCGCCATGCCGCCACGTGCCCCGCCACGCGCCGCCACCCCCACGCGGGCTGCAGCGCCGCCAGCTGCAACGCCTCGCCCGCCGCCAGCAGCGGAGACGCCGCCAGCACGTGCCGTACGGGCAGGCGCTGCAGGCTTGGAAGCAGCAGGGCGCGGTGCAGGCACGCTAAAAGCACGGCGCGGTCGTCTCCGACAAAGCTGTCGAAGTACGGCAACAGCCCCAATGAAGCAGCGAGCAGTAGTACGGGGCCGAACACCACCCCGGTAAGGGCGTGGCGCCGAATCGCGACGTTGACGGAGGACTCAGACTCGCAGAGACTGCCGCCCACGTGAATTGCAGTCAGCCGTAGCAACACCAGGCTGCAGGCCGAGTCAGACACCCAGTCGAGAGCTGCCAGGGGTGCCATAGCCAGCGCCTCCGGCACCCCGTCTTGTGCCACCGTCTTGGCCAGGGCCAGCAGGAAGGGTTGCGCAGTCGCGAGCAGCATGTACGGCGCCGCCGCCGTCAGACCCGCCAGTCGCCAGGATTGGTATGACAGCTCCAGGGCGGGCGGGGAGTAGGGGGCGATGGGCAGCAGCAGCCGATGGGTGAGGGTGGAGAGATGGCGGTGGCTAGGGAGGGCGGCGTGCAGCGTCACGGGCAGGGCAAGGCTCCGCTGCTGCAGCATGGCGCCCGTGTGCTGCATGCCGCTGTCGCGCAGGAAGGTAAGCAGTTGGAGGAGCACGCTCTCCCGCTCCGCCCCCTGGCCAGCGCTGTCCGCCAGCGCGTAGGCCAGGTCCTCCAGCAGCGGGGCCATGTGCGACCACCACAAGAAGGACTCCTGCTCGACGCCGGCAAGCGCCTCCGCAGGGCCTGCGTATGCAACCACGTTTTGCACCGAGCTGGTAGGCGCGGCCTGTCCCACCTGCTCCTGGCCTTGCTGCTGCTCCTCCCCCTCCTCCTGCTGCTCCCTCTTCATCTGCTCCCACAGGCCGCGCAGCTCCCCAGCAGCCTCCTCAGGTAGCAGCAGCAGCGGCGGCGCCACCCAGTGCACCAGGGGAGGAGGATGCGGGCCCTTCGGCTGCCCCGACTCAGCACCCTGTGACACGTGCACCGGAGCCACCATCATGACCCGCAGCACGCCTACCCCACCTGATAGCCCTCCTCCCTCTACCGCCCCCGCCAGCTCCCCCGCCTCCAGCTCCACCTCCACCTCTTGCACACCGCCCTCCAGCGCCACAGCCACCTCACGCAGCAGCACGGCACGGGGCGGCACGACGCCGCCACGCCCCTGCCGCTCCGCCAGCACCAGCACACGCGCCGGCTGCGGGGCGGGGCTGTGCAGCAGCAGCCGCACCGCCAGAGGGCCTAAAGCTGCCTCCGCGGCTGCGGGGAGGGAGGCTGCAGGCGGGTCCATCTTGAGCAGCCGGGCGGCACCACTGTTGCCGCTGCTGCAAGACCAGCGAACGCATGCTACCCCAGCTCCGTCTGCATGCGGCTTTTCTGCCTCCTGCTTCTCCCTGCCCTCTTGCTGCAGGTCCCCGCCCCCAAGGATGGTATCCTGCGCCATCGCCACCGCCTGCCCCACCTGCACCGACACGCCCCTCACGCCGCCTGCACCACCCACCGCCAGCCCCGGAGCCACCAGGCGACCCGGCAGCCTCTGCAGCAGGCGCTGGGCCGCCACGGCGTCTCCCTCGGCCCCACCGCCAACTGCCCCCTCCGGCACCCAGCCCCACAGCACCGCCTGCACGCAGCCGCGAATCACGGCTGTGTGCAGGACTGGCTCTGCAGCGGCTGCTGCCGGTGTCGCCGGCGTTACGCGCGGCTGCATGCTACCCTCTGGCGGATAACCTGGCCCATCGGGCGCGACGGACTCGGGCCCTGCCGGCTCTGCAGCAGCAGCACCAGCGGCAGCAGCAGCAGCCAGCTGCTCCCGTACTGCATCGTGAAGCACGGAAGCAAGATGGTTGCCGTACTCCTCAAAGCTGCCCGGGTGCTCAAGGACCTAAGCAATGCAAAGGGGCAAGGAGGGACAGGGCCGGTTCAGGTGTTGTAATAGGAGCTGTGACGACGATATTTGCATGCCGGCGAAGCGCAGTAGGGCAAAGCTGTACTCAGGCATGCATTATGCTCCAGGCACGTGAACTGTTTGCGCTGGCTAGTGTAGGTGAATGGCGTTCTGTGATGCGACTTGTTGTATGCATGCCGTGTACCCTGGCCTACCACCGTTGCACCAATCCGCTTGGCACGGATGGTGCAATCGACCTGGCATCGGAGCTTAGGAACGCTGTAGTCAATGTTACGGGGCACGGCCGCCCTCCCTACCTTGACAGACGCCAGGGCGATGCGCCTGGAGCTGCGGTACCGGGCGCCAGGGGCGCTGGCCGCGGTGGCGCCGCGGGGTGCCTCAGGGCGCGAGCCGTCCGGCCGTACGCCAGGTGCAGCAGCAGGCACAGCGGCAGCAGCTGCAGCAGCAGCAGCGGTGTTGGACCTGCTGCTCTGTACCTGGGCCTCCTGCACCGCTTCGCCACGCGAACCGCGTTGGGGGGGTGCCGGCAGATGCACGGCTGCATCTGCAGCTGCGACCCTCCCACACGCAGGCCAATCATGGCTCGCAGGTTGCTCAGCTTCTGGCACCTGCTGCTGCATTTCCCGCCACCCCAGCCGCTGCACTCCCCGGGCCCATGGCTGGCTTCTCCCCCAGTCCCTGCACAGTTCCGCGTGCTGCTTCCTCAGCCTCCTCTCCACCGCCCACGACAGCCACACCGGCCACGCCACCATGGCCAGGCCCAGCAGCACCTGCAGCGCCAGCGGACGGCACGGCAGCAGCGCGGAGTGCTCGGGGCGCAGGCCGCACTGGAGCAGCACGGGTGCGATGCAGGCGGAATTCGCACCGCTGCCGGGGCTGACATCCTGCTGTCGCTGCTGTTGCTGCACCGTGACAATGGTGGGCGCCACTAGGTAGGCCAGCACGAACACCGCCACCGTCTGAGTCAGCGCCTGCACCGCGGAGGCCAGCAGGGGTACCTGGCGGGACGGCAACCCATGTAGAATTCCGTTAGGGCAGCCAAATCGTCCGTTCATCTTTCCCCCCGTGGGTCGGCGCCAAGCGCCGGTGCAGAAAGGATTCAAGATCCAGATGCTCAACGGAAAAGAGGTTGCAGCTCCGACTGCAGCGTGCACGTTCACCACCTTTGCAAAAGGTGCTGATCATCATGCGCACATGTCAGCGCTGCAGGCTGTAGGAGGGCGACCAGTACGCATGCAAGCTTTGATGCGCCATAGCACCTGCATGTACATACCAGCATCGTCATCGTCATCGTCACAGCAGCACAGCCCACATTTGTGGTGCACAGCAACTCTCATGTGCGCCATGCCCACCTACCTTGACCAGCTGGTCGTACACGCTGAGCGCCAGTGCGTTGGCCAGGGGCCTGCGGCTGGCGCTGACCACGTAGCCTGCCCATGTGTGCGTGGGCCAGGCAGCGGGAGACAGCAGCAGGAAGGTGCACACCAGCAGCACGCAGCGCGACAGCACTACGACAGCGCAGACGTACGCGGAGCGGTGCCTGCAGGCCAGCAACCAGGATCGAGAGGGGTGCACGTCTTATCTTTCACGTCTGAACTGCAGGCGCAGGAATGTGCAAGAACGCAGCGAAGAGGGGTTTGGCTTCAAATGGCCTGTACGGTGCAAGTGGCGTTGGATGACTTGCCAAACTCCCATGCAATGGACGGAAGCGACTCTGATGAAATAGGCTACGCATGCACACAAGGTACCATAACGGTACTCACGAGCCTGCTCAGCATCACAGCACCAGTGCCCTGCAGTGCTGCAATGGCATGAAGAAGGCTGTGGTTTCTTCTGTCTGCACACCCACCTCCTCCACCAGGCCCACACGCGACCAGTCCTGGAGCTCATGGCCACCAGCAGAAGCGTGCAAGGGTAGACCATGTTCATGACGTTGAGCAGCAGCCCCGCCCAGTCGCCAATGCGGGCGGGGCGCACCAGAACGTACCACACCAGGTGGCGAGCTACGTGCAGGGCCTGGGGAAGCGTGGGACGGCCATGCTCGTACATAATCACCGGTGTGGTGCGTGGTGTGCCCATTCCTCTTTTTCCTTTTTGCACCTGACGTTGGCAGGACAGCACAACACCATGCAGAACTCCTTTGTACTGTGTAGCCTGGCGAAATCCTCAATACGCTCCCCTTGACACTGCTAACCTGCACGGCGGCGTTGGCTCCAAAGGGGAAGTCGTCGAGCGCCTCCCAAGGCGGCGGCCCCGTGCACGTCAGGGCGGAAGGCGGGTCCGCTGCCCCGGAACCCGCCGCGGCCTGACCCTGGCCCCCACCGACCCGTGGGTCAAGGGACCGCGCGATGGAGCCCAGCATCACCAGCGGAGCCGACAGCGCCACGCACAGCTCTCCCACGAAATGCAAGTCTGCGAGAACGGAAGATGTAGGAAAGTGGACCCGGCTTGCAAATTGATTTGTAGGCGCGTGAGTAGACCCCCCCGTGCGTGCGTGAGTAGACCCCCCCGTGCGTGCCAGCGTGCGGTCCTTGGAGCGCGTCAACGGCAAGCAGGTGCTCCGGCCTAACAGCCCATGAACCACCCACTACATACCTGCTATGAAAGCAGCAAACGAGGGTGCCGGCGGTCCCTCGGGCGAAGCCGCTCTTTCGCGCAGCATGCCGGCCTTTCCGCTTGCCGCTCCGCGGTCTCCCACAGCACCCATACGCTTTTCCGTTGCAGTGCTCGTCATATTTCATTGCATGGGGAGCTGAGTAGGTTGTCGCTGCAGGGCTCCCAGAACGATACAGGAGGACTTTCGGTCGAGTGCAATCTGCTGTAAGACATCGGAGTCCTGCTCGGTATCTGTGGCATGGCACGCAAAGCTTCAAGATGGTGAGTTCAAGTTTGAGTAACGATACCATTCCCCTCCAACTCATCGGCAGGCATGCCGTACACTTCTGCCCAATGGCGACTCACTGTGCTCCCTTGACAGTTCCACTCCAGAACTTCGGGTACAGCCAAAAATAGGCAGTAGAGATGGCAATGTGTCGTTCAAACCAGCGGTGCGAGGTACTTATTGTGACAGAAAGCTTGGTGCGTGTCAGCAGTCAGACTTGACAGCGTTTGGCAGGCATTACCCAATCGATGCCCGTTCATTACCTACTAGCAGGTCACCATGGAAAAAAACGCTGTCATCAGACATAAAAGGATTGCATGTGAAAGGGAAGAAGATGTAGCGCAGCGCACAGCGACCTACACAGAGTCCTATGCATCGAGTGCCAGACACCCGCCTGTGCCTGTTGGCGTGCACCCAACGGCAGCATGCAGAGCCATCGCATGCACCTTCACTGTAACTTCGAAACTGCACGTAACTACAGCCTTGTCGGCGTCCGCTCCATTCACGGCCTGGGCACCGCACGGCGCTGCACGGCCAAGCACGGCAAAGCTGCATCATACGCACAAGTACCGAAAAGAGAGCTACAGTACACCGGCACCTACTTGCAATGTGTATACTGTAACTTCGAAACTGCACGTAACTACAGCCTTGTCGGCGTCCGCTCCATTCACGGCCTGGGCACCGCACGGCGCTGCACGGCCAAGCACGGCAAAGCTGCATCATACGCACAAGTACCGAAAAGAGAGCTACAGTACACTGGCACCTACTTGCAATGTGTATACGCCTTGTCAGTAATACTTGAGGCCAACCATGGCGTTGTTGTGCAGATCATAAGTGCCGTTCGTGCTCGTAAGTCCCCCCAACAGGGCGTGCTTGGCACGGTGGGCCTCCACTTTCGAGCCATGAACGAGAGTGCCTTGCTTGTGCTGCTCTGCCGCAACTCTTCTTCACAGTCCCTGCATGCCACCAGCCCCCCTGCACATACAGCTCGGCAAGGACAACATCCCGCCATATCCGCCCGATGGTTTGCAAGCACAACAACCCGGACATCGCTCTCAAACACGATGCATCCCACACTCACATGATGTGCTGCATGAGGCGCAGCTTAAGCTCCGTGTCGTGTGGAACGTCCGGCTTCTTGAGCCGACGCTTTTTGTCCGGCCCCTCCGCCGCCTCCGCTCCCCGGCTGGCCTCCCCAGAGAAGTATTTTTAAGTTGCGGTTGGGCTCTGTGGCCCTGGTGCCTTGAAGCCGCCACGTGGGCCTACCCAGACGCACGTGTCTGGCACGAGCGCGTCCATGCCCGTGGGTACCGTGCGCTACATAGCTGGTCGTCTGGTCTGCCATCTCTGAGGCTTCAGAGGACTGCATTGCACCGCACAGTGACATATGATTGTCTGCGTTTCGGGAAAAAGGGATGGGGGCAGCTTGCCATCAGCAGGGCTGCCATCACCCAAGCCATCACCAGGGGTCATCACTGCCGTAGCAGGATACATTCCACTTCCAAAGTAGCTCCCGCTCGTGCGACAAGTGTATCAGGTGCAGGCTCATAAGCCCAGTTCCGTCGCGCCCTCAGGAAAGGAAGCATCGCTTGGAAGCAACCCCTCCTTTCGTACTGCAAAACGTAGTAGGTGCAATAGATGGTAACCTAGCACTGCTAACCTGAGTATCCTTTGTTGCGTTAAAGGTAATGCAGTTGCGAAGCACAACTGTCGTCGTCTGTCGTCGCGGCTGCAGCATCTGGCGATGCTAGAACAGCCTTTGCTTTACACATGTTGAGCCTATCATGTGCTTATAGTATATAGTATAGGGTCTGCAGCATACAGCTGCGCTCTCCGGCTTTGACGTGTTCCTGCTGCTGCAAAAAGCGGAGACACCGGTGCGATTGCATGGTTAATCAGCGCTACGGAGCCACCACCTCCTCCTTCTTCCCCCTCCTCCTCTTGCCCCTCCTCCTCCGGAAGCCTGCCGTACGGGCCCTCCGATTGTGATTGGGCGCCCACGACCTAGGGAGTAGCATTGCACGGAATTGCAATAGTAGTAAGGCAGCTGTGCAAACACGCAACCGCCAGGTACGACGCCTCCTTGCAAACAAACGGCAACGGCATGACAGCTACCCTTTGATAAAGACGCTCGAAGGCAATGTGAAAGAGGACGCATCCGAAAATGACTGGCGTGTGGATTCCAGCCATTAGCTCGGAAGTTGCATACCCCCACGCCGTCCACGCCTCGTGCACTTCGCTAGGTAGATGCCCTCTAACCTGCTCCATCCTACTCCGTGACAACGTGCGAACACAATGTGAACTTAAGAACTTCGTCTGGTTGCTACACGACGGCCAGTCCTTCCTGCCAGTTGCTCTGCACACACTTGCATAGTGGGCCGCGCATGCCTGCGCATGCCCTTACAGGCGGCGAGCCTTCAGTACCGTGGCCACTGGTGGCCATCCACAAGTGAGCTAGCCCAAGTTGCGACACCCATCACTGACAAAGCCAGTACCGTCGTGCCTGTTAGCAGATGCTGATGAGCAATTACAACTTACTCGTAAGCAACATACCGTATGACTGTGTCGCCACCCGTTCTGATCCCTTCAAATGAATGGCCACGGCACTCCGCCTGGTACCTCGGCCCCACACGCACAATCCAACGGTTGTGCCTTTCACTACATATGCTTCATATTGCTGCCGCTACCAGCAGCTACTTCATGACCTCCGCCGCCCGCCTCTCCCTCCTGCCGCTGCACCACCAGCGTAGCGAAGCGCCGTCTCGCACGGCTCTCCCATGCCACCGACACGGCCGCCGCCGCCAGCCGCCACAGTGCCACGTGCCCAGCCACGCGCCGCCACTCCCACGCGGGCTGCAGCGCCGCCAGCTGCAGCGCCTCGCCCGCCGCCAGCAGCGGAGACGCCGCCAGCACTTGTCGTATGGGCAGACGCTGTAGGCTGGGAAGCAGCATGGCGCGGTGCAGGCACGCCAATAGCACAGAACGGTTGCTTCCAACGTAGCTGTCGAAGTACGGCAGCAGTCCCAGGGTGACGGCGACTGAGGCTGAGAGCAAGATGACAGGACCGAGCAACGCCCCGGCGAGGGTGTAGCGCCGTACCGCGGCGGCGACGGCGGACTCAGCAGCCGGCGGCAGTGCCACGGCACCGCCGCGCCTGCCGCCCATGCGCAAGGCAGGAAACCGTACCAACACCAGAATGCAGGCCGACTCGGAGACCCAATTGCAAACGGCCAGGGGCCCCATCAGCGCTGCTTGCCGCAAACCGTGCTGTGAGGCTGCCCTGGCCAGGGCCAGCAGCAGCGGCTGCGCGGTGGCCAACAGCATGCACGGCGCTGTCGCCGCCAGGCCCGCCAGCCGCCATGCCTGGTACGACAGCTCCAGGGCGGGAGGGGAGAAGGGCGAGATGGAGAGCAGGAGCGGCAGCCCGCGCGCGAGGCTGAAGACGGCGTAAGATGGTTGACCGAAGGTTGCACGGGACCTTGCTGCAGGTGCGTCACTTGAAGAGCAGGTGGCGGTCGTGAGCTGTGGGCTTCCATTGCGCGCCAAGCGAAACTGGCCAGAGCTGACCACAGCGCCGCTGCCGTGCGCATGGTCGTACAGAGGCATGGGCAAGGGCAGCTGCTGCAGCAGCGTCGCCGTGTGCTGCATGCCGTTTTCCTGCAGGAAGGTCAGCAGGCGGGTGAGCACCTCCTCTCTGTCGGCCTCCTGGCCCGCTCCGTCCGCCAGAGCGTAGGCCAGGTCCCCCAACAGCGGGGCCATGTGCGACCACCACAGGAAGGACTCCTGCTCGACGCCGGCAAGGGCCTCCGCAGGGCCTGTCGGCGCAACTGCATGAAGCTGCGAGCCGTCAGGCGTGGCCTCTCTCAGCTGCTCTTGGTGCTGCTGCTGCTCCTCCTCCTCCTGCTCCCACTTTATTTGCTCCCACACGCCGCACAGCTCCCCAACAGCCTCCTCTGGCAGCAGCAGCAGCGGCGGTGCCACCCAGTGCATTAGGGAAGGGGGCAGTTGGCCCTGCTGCTGCCCCGAACCTGCGTCCTGCGGCATGTGCACTGGGCCCACCAGCATGACCCGCAGGACACCTACCCCACCTGGCAGCCCTCCTCCCTCCACCGCCTCCGCCAGCTGCCCCGCCCCCACCTCCACCTCCACCTCCTGCACACCGCCCTCCAGCGCCACAGCCACCTCCCGCAGCAGCACGGCACGGGGCGGCACGGCGCCGCCACGCCCCTGCCGCTCCGCCAGCAGCAGCACACGCGCCGGCTGCGGGGCGGGGCTGTGCAGCAGCAGCCGCACCGCCAGAGGGCCAGACGCAGCCGCTGCGGGTGGGCTTAGCTTCAGCAGGCGGGACGTCCCGTTGCTGCTGCCGTCCTTCTTGACCCCTTGAGTGCTCCCAGCCTGCTCCTCCTCCTCCTGCCATCGCATGCCCCCGGTGTCACGCACCACCGCCACCGCCTGCCCCACCTGCACCGACACGCCCCTCACGCCACCTGTCCCGCCCTCCACTAGCCCCGGGGCCCCCAGGCGACCCGGCAGCCTCTGCAGCAGGCGCTGTGCCGCCACGGCGTCTCCCTCGGCCCCGCCTGCCACCGCCGCCTCCGGCACCCAGCCCCACAGCACCGCCTGCACGCAGCCGCGGATCACGGCGGTGTGAAGGACTGGCTCTGCGGCTGCCGCTACTGCTGGTGCTGCTGGTGCCGCCGCCCCAGTTGTGCGCAAACGCATGGTGCCCTCAGCGGGATGATTCAGCACACCCTGTGCCGAGGGCTCAGGCCCTGCCGGCTCCGCAGCAGGAGCGGCAACGCAAACTGTTCCCGTACTGCTTCGTGCAGTAGGGACGCCAGGTGCTTGCCGTAATTTTCAAAAGTGCCAGGGTGATCGTGGACCTAAAAGAGGGAAGGAGCAGGGCAGGGAACGAGAGGTACAGTGCTGTCTTGATCGTTGTTTGGAGACTGGCAACCGGTTTGCTTATGTGCTCAGCGTGACTGCCAAGGTTTGGAATGTGCAGGGGAAAGAATGTGAGCTCAGCAGTCTATCCTGGACGACGTTTACGCGATCCTGAATGAAACCGAACTGATGCAGGCCGCACGGGCGGCCGGCACTATGACCTAAATGATGCATGCTGCAACGGTATGTACTGCCCCTTTCTGGCTTGATGGATTTACTGTACGTGCCAAGGCTGCCCTCCCCACCTTGAGGGATACCACGGCAGTGCGCCTGGAGCTGCGGTACCGGGCGCCAGGGCCGCTGGCTGTGGTGGCGCCGCCGGGCGCCTTAGGGCGCGAGCCGTCGCGCAACGGTGATGCACGAGGGCCGTTGACAGAGGAGCAAGGCCAGCACCGCCGTCGCTGCAGTTGCTGCCCTCCCGGCCCCCATGCCTGCCTCCTCCCCCAGTCCCGGCACAGCTCTGCGTGCTGCCTCCTCAGCCGCCCCTCGACCGCCCATGACAGCCAAACCGGCCATGCCACCATGGCCAGGCCCAGCAGCACCTGCAGCGCCAGCGGACGGCACGGCAGCAGCGCGGAGTGCTCGGGTCGCAGGCCGCACTGGAGCGGCAGGGGGGCGGTGGAGGTGGAGGCAGGGGCGACAGAGCTGCGTTTCCTAGCACTGAGCTGCAACTGCTGTGTGGCGATGGTGGGCGCCACGAGGTAGGCCAGCACGAACACCGCCGCCGTCTGGGCCAGCGCCTGCACCGCGGAGGCCGGTAGGGGTACCTGGCGGGGCAGCAGCCCGTGCATAAAAGTTTGGCTATCCGAACATTTACTCGATTATGGATGTGCATGAGCCAAGCACAGATACGGGAAAGCAATGACGACGGATGTGGATACAAGACAGGCGAAAACATCGCCGTACTTGCCGGCAGTCACCACAATATGTGCGTCGTTCAGGACTACGCTAGCTAGTACACGATATACGTAACGAAAGCAAAGCACTCTGTGCGACAGCACAGCCCCAGCTTACGGTGCGCCTAACCCCCGTGCGTCCTGCCCACCTTGACCAGTTGGTCGTACACGCTGAGCGCCAGTGCGTTGACCAGGGGCCTGCTGCTGGCGCTGACCACGTAGCCCGCCCACGTGTGCGTGGGCCAGGCGGCGGGAGGCAGCAGCAGGAAGGTGCACACCAGCAGCACGCAGCGCGACAGCACCGCGGCAGCGTGGACGTATGCAAAGCGGTGTCTGCAGGCCAGCAACCAGGACGGCTCAACAGCAGCAGGCACGACGACGAGCACAAGGTAGCGTGAGGTGACATGCATGCATACCGGTGGTAAGGCCCTCCAGTGCGCACCCACCCACCCACCTTCTCCACCAGGCCCACACGCGACCGGTCCTGGGGCTTACGGCCACCAGCAGCAGCGTGCAGGGGTAGACCACGTTGATGGCATTTTGCAGCAGCCCCGCCCAGTCGCCGTTGTGCGCGGGCCGGACCAGAGCGTACCACACCAGGTGGCGAGCCACGTGTAACATCTGTAAAACATGAAACATGCACGGTATTGCACAGGTAGGTTTCGTACCGGAACTGCGGTACGCCCAAGTCGCCCCTCGCCTTAACAGGACAAGAGGCAATTGCACGGCACAACACGCACGAAGGAGTGCACACTTGGTATGGTGGGTTGTTCACCTGCATGGGTGCGCTGGTGCCAAAAGGAAAGTCGTTGCGCGCCACCCATTGCGAGGGCTCCGCGCACGTGGGGCCCGGCGGTTGGGCGGCTGCCCCGGGCCATGCCGCGGCCTGGCCCTGGCTCGAGGCGACCCGTGGGTCAACGGACCGCGCAGTGGAACCCAGCATCACCAGCGGAGCCGCTAGCGCAACGCACAGGTCTCCCACGAAATGCGTGTCTGCAACAAATCACGCAATGAACTTTCGCTGCGTGCGAGGAGGAGAGTACTCCGCAGGCCACGCGTGATTATGCCGGTGATTAGGCGCCGTGCGTGCCTTCCTTGGAGGCGTCCCGCTGTGTGGACAGCTACCAAAGCCGTTGAGCTCACGAAGCGCGTTCGTTATACCTGCTACGAAAGAGGCGAATGATGGTGGCGGCATTCTCTCGGGCGATGCTGCTCTTTCGTGTTGTTCACCGGCCTTTCCGCTGTGACCGCTGGCCTTTTCGCTGTCTCCCGCGCCCATAGCAACCCTACGCTTCTCCATCGTGCTCATTTTGGATGGTTAACCGAATGAGCTATCTCTGCAGGAGGCCTCAGACGGCCTCACACGTAGTGCACTGATTCAGAGGACTTTCGGCCCGCCGATTCCTGCCCGAGCCTGTGGCACGGTCTGCAACGTACAAGCGCGGACGGTACAGAGTCAAGCACTCTGTTCCCCAGGCCTTTACGGCGGACCCGCTGTACACTTTTGCATATTCTCTTCATCGCGCCATCGTGTTCTCTTGACGGTTCCACACCAACCAGCTACCGGTACCTTACAGCCCTCACAAGGTGAAAGGAACAACTATTGTGCCAACCATGCAAGATGCGTTTGGTGGTCAACACCCAGACCATTGTCAGCCGCAAGGTCAGCAGTTAGACCGCGGTCAGGCGCATCCACAGCAAAAACCAAGTAACGCCCCGAGGCCACCGTGCATAAGAAAGGTCTGAATCATGCAAAGCTGGACCATTTACTGCCATTGGAAGGGGGAATACGGTAGAGGCAAAGTGCAGGCCTTGCCATCCGGCCGCCCAACCGACCGTGTCAGTTGGTTGCAGCGGCATGGGGTGGGGCCCATCGCGCACGTCCCTCGTATGCTGTATACGCTACCCTGACGCAGCCTTCATGTGTAGTGGTAACGCTACACGCTGGGGCAATTCCCCTGTTCGCAACTTGTAACGGCGTGTCGTTTGGTGGGTCTCGCTGCTCATTACGCATCCAATGCATGCGCCTTCCCATCCCACACCTCTATAACGAGCGCCTCTCGTGCTGCTTCCTGTTCCCCTGCCGCACCCCTGCTACACAGACCCTCCCGCCACGAGCCCTCAACACAGCTCGTCAGCTCTGCACCCTTCCATTATGCAGCATGCATCGCAACCCCACCACCGCTCCTGAACACGTTCGAATCCCACACCCACTATGACTTAATGTGCTGCATGAGGCGCAGCTTGACCTCGGTGTAGTGCGAGAAGTCCGTCTTCTTCAGATGGTGCGTCTTGTCCGGCTCTTCCGCGGCCTCCCCTCCCCGGCTGGCCTCCCCAAAGTGGTCCTTGAAGGTGCTAATTGGCACACGTGTGGTGCTCTCCATGCAGCCCGGATTCAACCTCCGCCACATGTACATTGAGCGCTGCGTCGAGTCCATGCCTGCATACTCAGCTTGCCGCTCGTTCAGCTGCGGCCCCTGGCGCCCTGACCCCCGGCCCGTCGTTGCTGCTGCGTCCGCCCTCCGGCCGCTGCTGCTCGCGCCGAAATCCTCGCCCTCTCCTCGCCCTGCTGTCACTGGTGCGATGAAGCCACCACGCGGGTCCACCCAAACGTATCCGTCCGTGTCCATTTGGTTCGGCCGCCGCGTGTCTGGCACGCGTGCGTTCATGCCCGGGGTATGGTGCGCTGCAACGTAGTTGGTCTTCTGGTTGGCGGTCTCTGCGGCTTCAAAGGACTGCGTCGCTGCGAGATCGCGCATCGCCTGGTTACGCATGCTTGTCTGCGTTTAGGCAGCGGGAAAGGGATGGGCGCAGCTTACAGCAGGGCGAGTGGCTCGGGTTGCTGTATAGCCCATGGGTTGTCGCAGGTGTGCACCCCTTGCCCACACCAGGCTTCGACTCACCTTCAGGTCTAACCCTCCTGACAAGATGGCTCCAACACGTGCGCTATGTGTGTCAGCTCCAGGTTCGTAAGCCCAGTTCCGCTGCGCCCAAGGAAGGGAGGCAACCGAATAAGCGACGCGCCCGCATGGGTTGCAGCAACGCCTATGCCGTTGCCGCGAAGGCAAGTGGTGCTGACCTGATATGTTTTACTTGAGTACGCCATTTGTATGGCGCGGTTTGCCAACAGCGCTCCAGGCGTGCTTGTGAGTGGCGTTGCTTGTCCGGTCCTCTACGCTTTGTCCTTCTGCTGATACGGGATAAAATAATAACTATATGTCTTGAGGTAGTTTGTTGCTGACTGTTGTTGCACATGTCTTGGATCGTTGAGCCTCTAAGGACGTCGGTGCTCCAGAACCGCAGTGGGACGAGCGCTCGAAAAACGTTGGGCTCCTTGCATGGTGCTTGCAAAGCCATACTGAAGTATGTAAGGTTGCTTCTCTGACGATCAGCTGCTGCTGGCTCCTCGTTTGGAGCCATGGGGTGGGAGTTTAACGAGCATCAAGTTCGGCCAAATGTATATTACTGGTCTCCTAAAGCTCACAAAGAGCGCAATGAAGTTAAGACGCGCCGGGAACAGGCGCAGAAAGCGTACGATGAAGCAAAGGTGCGTCCCGTGGGTGCGTCCTGACGCGGGGGCAAGTCGACAGCAACACCCTGAAACGCCTCCCCGCCACGCCGCGGCGGCACGTTGCCCCAAACCACAAGTCCGCATGCCTGGTCAAGACACTCACAGCTGAACCAGAACACAAAACATTCAACTGCTGCTTGTCAGCATCCCGACCCACACCCAGCCCATCTCACCTGTCACGCCCGCCCCTCCCCTTACCCCTCCCCGCCCACCCCAGCGCGCCACCGCCTCCGGTCACCACGCCGACGCGGAACAGCGGCTGCTGCTGGCGGTCACCGCCTGGCCCGACAACCCGCGCTACAGCCTGGCGTTGGCCAACTGCATCTTCCTGGACCGCGGCCGACCGCACGACGCCATGAGCTGGTGAGGGCGGGCGGCTGCCCCACACAGTGCTGCTGCCTTGTGGGGAGTGTCACAAGAGATCAGGCACTCGCCGTGGGGCGGCAGCCCTGTGCGGCAGCCCTGTGCGGGGCAGCCCTGTGCGGGGCAGCCCTGTGCGGGGCAGCCCTGTGCGGGGCAGCCCGCAGGTGCCCACATAGTTGCTGTACCATATGCACGCGGCAAGGGTGAGGGTGTCAACCCGATGTGGCGCCGGGTGTCTACCCCTGAACACTCACCCACGGCCTATCAATTAATACCATCAGGTACGACGAGACTGTGAGGCTGCGGGACTGCCCAGCGCACCGCGCCGCGCGGTCCCGGGCGCTGTCAGCCGTTGGGCGGCTGGACGGGGCGCTGGAGGACATGGACGTGGCGGCGGAGGGGGAGCCGGAGGTGGGGACGGGCCTGGGGGTACGCGTAAGGCGCGAGGAAAGCGTGTGAGGCGTCAGGGAAGCACGGAAACGCGGAGGGGCCTGGGGGGAACAGGGGGTCCTGAACTCATTCGGATACGTTTTCAGGTGGTTACTGTCGACCTGGGAAGTAGTAAAGGACTGCGGGGTGGCAAGAGGCAGGAAGACTGCCTTAGCGGGGGGAAGGGGAAGGAGGCACCTGGAGGCATCGTTTGACGGGATTTTTTGTGTACCATCTTGAGAGGGTTCTGGGCCGGAGTATGAGACATTCTGCATGGGCCGTGAACCTGGAGCGGTGTAGCTGCGTCAAGAGAGGGCTTCGTCGGGCTTCGTCGGGCTTAGAGGGGGCAAAGTCAGGCCTACCCATCACCGTGCATTGTAGCGAAGGTGGGGGGGTGGCGTGGCAGCCAGCAGGCGACGTGAGGCAGACGGTGCGGGGCCGGAGGGATGGGAGGACGGGTGGCGTTAGCGAGAGCGCTCGAGGCGAGTGGCGCCGGCAGCGGGCTGGGAGAAGGAGGGGCAGGGAACTCGTGTTGGTATGCCTGCCACAAGCATGCTGTTGTGCTGCACGAGCTAACACCACCCCGGCCGTGGCCCCAGCACCCCGACTACCGCGTGGGCCGCGCCATGCTGCTGGAGCGGCTGGGGCGCTTCTCTGAGGCAGCTGAGGAGTACGGCGAGGCGCTGCCGCTGCTGCGGGCGGCGGGGCGGCCCGTGTTCGAGTGCCTGTTCAACAGGGGGTACTGCTACAAGTGGGTGTGCGCAGAAGAGGGTCCAGGGCGTGCGTGGGGCGCCAGCAGCGACGTGCTTGCGCGGCGTGGCGGGTGTCTGTGTGATAATGGGAGCACAGGGGCGTCGAGTTTGTGATTGCGCAAGGGGGGTGTTGGCGCGGTTGTGGGAACGGGGAGAGTCGTATAGTACGGCGTCGTGCAAGGCAGCATTGGGTCCACCGCGCACGGTGCGTGGCAGGGCAGAGGGCACTGCGGGAGTTTGTCTTTGCCGATGCTGGGAGTGCATCGCTTCACCTGTCTCTGAAACCCCCTGAATCGGCGCTTGCAGTTCCCAGGCCGTCTCTGCACAGCATGCTGCTGCACACATGCGGCGCCCCGGCGGTAATACACAGCATGCTGCTGCACACTCATGTGGGCTGCTCGCAGCACCGGTGCCGACCAGTGGTTTGCTGCCGCCACCGCCCTGCAGGCTGCTGGGGCAGTCCGAGGAGGCCATCACGGAGCTGGAGGCGGCCATGCTGCAGAGCACCACCAGCATGACCGTGCGGGTGAGGGGCGGCTGGGGAGGCGGAACGGGGGCAGCGGGCACGCAAAAGGGGAGTGGGCAAGGGGGCAGCAGGCAACCAGCGGAGTTGGTGACGGCGCAAAGATCAACAGTAGAGCTATGCACACGAAAGCGTTTCTGTTTGGCGGCGGGTGTCCGGACGTCGCTGTTACTTTTGGTGAAGACAGGAGCCCGCTACCAAGTTCTCCTCCTCTCCGTTTCCCTCACCCTCATCCTGTACGTCCGCGATGCCCTTTTCCTCCATCCTAAGACGGTCCTGGGCGTGCTGTACCTGTCCAAGCGGCGCTACGCCAAGGCGCTGGACGTGTTCAGCGTGGTGGCGCAGCAGCAGCCCGCCTCCGCCTCCGCGCCCAACAACGCCGCGCTGGCCGCCTACCTGGCCGCCACGGCAGACTACGACGACAGCAGCGCAGCAACACGGGCGGCGTCGCTGATGGCGCAGCGGCAGCGGGCGGCGGCGGCGGCGGCGGCGTCCGCTCGGCTGGGGGGCGCGGCGGGGCTTAGGGCTGGGGCAGGCGTGGGTGAGTGCTTGTAAGCGTGGGGTGAGGCCTTCAGCCGCTGCTGGGGGTGGGGACACAGGCAATGCAGGGCTCGTTCAGCTAGGGGAGGTGTGCAGGCATGCGGATTGTGGCTGTGACGTTAAAACCGCGCCGCCTGTGCTTGTGCGTGTGCGCATGCAATGCAGGGGATGGCGGGGCTGACGCTGGCGGCTCCCGCAGCCTGGCGCACAGCGTCACCATGGCAAGAGGGCAGGCGGCGGGCGGGGCGGCGGGCGGGGCGGCGGGCGGGGCGGCTGGGCCAGGCGGCAGTGCGGCGGCGACAGCAGCTGGCGCGGCAGCAGTCCCCGCGCCTGGCGGGTGAGTGGACTGTGTGTGGAAGTGCGCCTTGGGCACAGCTGGTCGCTTGCAATCTCCGGGCTGTGCAACAGCAGGTCGTTGGCTGAAGGTGCAAGTTACAGGGCAACCGGCCGCATGGCTGCCGAGCTGAAAGCCGCCCTACCTGGCTCTACCTACGCAAAGTTAGGTTCGGGTAAAGTGCAGATCAGGCTCATGCAAACGTACGATGAATGAACCAGGCAAAGCCTGGCGCTGCCTTGCCCCCTATCTGTCCGTCCGTTTGCTGTGAGTTTTGTCCTGTGCGCCTGGTTGAAGCCTTTGCTGGTCTGCCTTCTGCCCTTTGCTCGCCATGCTGCCGGACCTGTGCGCAGTGCACGGACGCTAGCGGCCGGCAGCAGTGCGGGCAGGGGCACCGCCAGCTCCTCCGTTGCGGCGCTCCTGGACTCTCGCGTGGCGCGGGACGAGGGCCCACTGGCGGTGCCGGTGAGTGAGTGAGGCAACCTTCTGCTTTGGCTAACCTCAACACCATGGTTGGCTGCTGCATCGGGACGGCGCGCTGCCGTGGTACAGAGGGTCGAGTACGAAGGGGCGTCCGTACGGCATACCGGTGCTGTACATATACCGCGCAGCAGCTGTAGCGACAGCGGCAATGGAGCATGCTAATGAGGGGCCGCTGCCAACAGCGTCTCTCGAGTAGCGCTCTCGCTATAGGACACTACACTTGAAACCCTTTGACGCCTTGCCAGGCGCCTCGAGATGCCAGGCCGGGAGCTGCTGCTGGGGAGATAGGGGCAGGAGGGCCAGATGCGGGCGACGACACGGACAGCGGAGATGAAGGCGGCGGAGGGCCCGGAGGTGGAGCAGGAGGGGGCCGGGAGCCGCCGCCAATTGTGTACCTGCCTGCAGACCCGCGACAGGTGGGGTGCAGACATCGGCATTGCTTGACCAGGACAGGTGTGCGAGGGGAGGCTTTGCGATGTCGTGAGTTGAGGTGTATACTTTGGGTGGCAGCACCGTTGGGTGGTGTGGCACAACGTTGGACATGCTTGCCTGCGCTTCATCCGTTGCACAGAAGGCAACGGGCAACATGCTCATGGGCATGGGTCGGATCGCGGATGGGCTTTCTCATTCGGGTGCTGATGCTGAGACCTGGCTTGTTGGCTTTTGGACCTTGCTCAATTTTTTTTATGCTCTTGCTTGTCGCAGTGGGCTGCCGACGTGGTGCGCGACAACGAGTCGTTGGCTGTGGCGGACAACGACAAGCGGATTCTGCTCGAACAGGTGGGCCTGGACGCATGGACAACTGGGCCACACGAGCAGGGGAGCAGGCAGCAAGGGAGCCTGCACCGGAGCACATACGTCAGGCAAATACCGTATCGAATGGGGCCCTGCGGGAGCAGCCGAAGCCGCCTGGATAATGGTGCGGCACGCTGGGCTGCTAGGTGCAGCAAAGTTGGGCTGGAGCTGTCGTTGCCGCTGCTTGCTGGTCCTGGTTCCATGGTTATCGGGCCCCAGCTTCTTGACCCCCTCGGTCACCCGCCAACGTATGCGTCCGTGTTTACCAGGCAGCCTCCGGACACATGAACGGCTGGCTCTACTGTTTAGCGAGGGCTACGTCTGTCTCCCACACACCCATCCCAACATGTGCTCGCAGGCGCAGGCGCAGCAACGCTTCGGTGGCTCATGTTGTCCTGGCAAGTGACCGGCACCTATTGCTAAATGAGGACTTCCTGTTTTGCACGTATAATTTGCAGGCGCTGCAGCGGTTCGACGTGGCTCTATCCAACCAACGGCGGCTGGAGGCGGAGCGCAGCGCGGCGGAGGCGGAGCGGCGGAGGCGGGAGGAGCAGCGCGAAGCCATTGCCAGCGGCAGGGTGGCGGCGACGGCGGCGGCCCTGGCGGCGGCGGCGGCGGGTGGCGGCGATGGCGGGCGGGATGGCGAGCGGCCCGGGAGGAACGAGCTGGACTCAGGTGGGGGAGTGAGTTGTGCTGCTTGTGGATGGCTCATGGGGCCTCTGGGAAACGACTGTCTTTCGGAGCGTTGCTAAGTATTTAGGGCACCAGGGGCTGGTATTTGCTAGGACACACATTGGCATGCGCTCCGGGCACCATGGGTTAGTTGGGGTTGGTGTTCACAGTTCACGGCAGGACACATCATGATGTCGCCTTTGTGCTGCCACATGTCTCGTCGCGCAGACACGACTGCAGTGGTGGTGGGCGAGGGCGGGGACATTCCCGGCGGCCTGCTGCTGGTGGTGCGCAAGGACAACCGCACGCCCGGCACGGCTGTCGTACACGACCGCGAGATCGAGGACGGCGAGGTGCAGTACAACAGGTGCGCGCACGGCAGTGGCTTAAACCCCGCCGTTGCCCGGGAATAAAGTGACAAATACAAGTGCTAGGCATGCAAGCACACTGGTACAATACGTGTTACTGGCCTGAGGAGCGGCCAGTTGAACGGTATCATGTACTGCACTGTAAGCAATGACCTCACACTCCGCCTCTGTGACCACGTGTTCCCACTCCCCTCACCGTGCTGTCCCACCCTCACCGTCCATCTCCCTCCTTCCCCAGGGGCCTGGTGCTGCTGTCGCTTGGGCGGCTGGCGGAGGCGGAGGCCGACTTGGACGCAGCTCTGGCGGCCAACCCCCACCACGCGCACTACCCCTACTACCAGGCAAGGCCGCTCCTGCGCCCACCTGCGACCCCAGCTGTTAACCAAGGGCTGCATAATTACCGCTTACGGCAGGCTCGAGGCTCCTCCCATTACATTTAGCATTGTGCCAGCCTGTCAAAGCACTGCCACAAATATGCATTCTCTTGACAGTCAGATGAAGTTGTCAGCCTTCCCGGCCATGCCATGCCCAAGACGTGGTTTGCGCACGCCCCTAGCGCGCCACTTTCCGTACCAAGATGCCACGTGCCCGTGTGCTGCCCTTAAAGCCTGAACACCCACGAACGCCTGGCAAATGTCGCACCCCGTGCTGCTGTGGGCTCGCCACGTGCAGGCTGTGGTGTGCGCCCGACGGGGGCAGGACGACAAGGCCATCCAGTGGGACAACCTGGTGGGTGGGAGGGAACCAGGGTAGACCCCTTGCCCCAAGGGCGCAGAGTAGCGCTTGTCCGGTTGCACGCCATGTACAGCGTACGGACGTGTCAGTGGTGATGGGCAGGAGGTGTGCCGAACGTGCTCCCCACGCCTCCCGCAGGCCCTGCAGCGCAACCCGCGCTACTTCCACGCGCTGTACCACCTGGGCCTGGTGCTGGCGCTGCGGGGCGAGGCGCGGGAGGCCATCGCGCGCCTGGACGCGGCGGCGGCGCTGCGGCCGCGCGATTGGCGCATCATGGAGGCGCGGGCGCGCGTGCTGCAGGTGGGCGGTGGCTCATGGAACGGTTGGCGGCTGGCTCCGCGGAGGTACCGGTGGGCGGTTGGGCGCGTTGAGGATCCAGCAGGAGATACCGTACCTTGGGGATAGTTACGCCCTTCCTCAAGGAGGAGGTGAGTGTTTGCGCTATGGTACCAGGATGTAGGGACGGACACGCTAGGGGTGCTGGCCGGGTGTTGCCGGATGAGCTGCAAGGTGCTACGCCAGACACGCCCTGCCCGCCAACTCGGCGCAGGACACCCTTGCGCCCGCGCACCACCAAGCCGCAGGCGTGCGCACACCGACCCCAGGAACCTGCTGGGCCAGCGTTCCACTGCCCCAGCCCTGTCACCCAGGACTGCATCCCATGCCACACCCGGCAATTTACTACCACAACCCTTCCACCCTCCCACCTATCCAACTCTTCAACATCGCCCCGAACCCTTGACCACTTCCCGGACCTCTGCATGTCGCATCCGCAGGACCTGGACCGCCACGGCGAGGCAGTGCCGGCGCTGCAGGCAGCGCTGGCGGCCGTGCGGTCGGACGGCGACCAGCCGCCCGCCGTGGCCGCCCGCCTGCACTTCGCCATGGCGCAGAGCGCAGTGGCGGCGCACCAGCCGCACCTGCTGCGGGAGAGCTTGCGGCAGGCACGTCTGCATGGGCAGGTGCGTGCATGGAGGTCATCGGGTAGGGTTCCAGGGCTGAGAGCGCACAGGTGCGCATCATGCAGGTGCACCGGGGATGAGCAGCTTCTGGGTTCCGCCGCACACGATCATCCCACACCCGGGTCGCAGGGCTCCCGCTGTACGGTACCCCATGCTTGTGCCGGTGGCACTGCAAGTGGCAAACCCTGACACATCCTGTGCGCATGTTTTCACCTGTCACCGTGTGTGTCTTGTTGTTTCGTGCACGGCATATCGCGCTCCTGGGCATGTGTATGCATTCCACTCCCTCCCACTCTATCTGCCTCCCTTCTGCCCCGCGCCCAGGACCCCGCCTCCGTGTACAACCTGCGCGGCTGCCTGGCGCGCAAGGAGCGGCAGTTCCACGACGCGCTGCGGTACCTCAGCCGCGCCGTACGGCGGGCGCCGCGGGGCGGCGACGCGCGCTTCCTGTACGACAGGGCGCAGTGCTACGCCGACATGGGGCTGTGGCCAGAGGTGGGCGAGAGCGTGCACACGCCACTGCTTGCTGGGGCTCGTTCCTGGACTGCACAATGCAGTACGTTTTATACTGTATCACGTACCAAGCGCTCAGCTGTTAGCGTTACCCGTCCACGAGTGCGTGCGTGCGCCCAACCTGCCTCTGTCCCCCAGGCCATCGACGACCTGACTGCCGCCCTGGAGTTCATGCCGTCCGCACCCCTGCTGTACTTCAGCCGGGGGGCGGCGCACCTGCAGTACGACAGCGGAGACACGGCGGCGGCGGTGGAGGACCTGGCTAGGGCGGCGGACTTGTGCGGGGTAAGCCTGGAACCGCCCGCTTGATCTTGCACCTGCTGCTTGCTGGCGTCCGCGTCGGCAGTGCGACCTGGGACTGGCGCCTCTGCTCACCAGGTCCTTCCGCTTGCCCTGTCATATAGATCGCACACCAGTAGGATGCAGTACCTGAGTATTACCGTGCGTGTGTCCAGGGTGTGCTACGCGGCGAGGGGCCCCTGTGGGAGTCGCGCAAGTTCATGTCCAGCGGAGCGGGCTCGCCAGACCTCAGCCCCTCCCTGTGGTGAGTCTGAAGGCAAATATGGCAGGTAACCGCGGAGCGCCGGTGTGACACGGCTCAACACTGGTACCGGCAGTGCCGGGCGAGGCGAATTACCGTCGCAACGGACGGAGCCGCGGTAGCCGATGTAAGGCTTGTGTCCTGCTCTTGCCAAAGCGGGGACGCATGTGTAGGCCTCCTCTGCCGTACGCTGTGAGGACTGTGGAGGCTGCTGTGCAAAGCGCAGCAGCAGGCAAGCCGCTTATCCCGTCCTTCCTGGCCCTGTGTCGGCACCCGGGCTCCTGCCCCAGGTACCAGCTGGGCTGTGCGCAGGCGCGCTGCGGGCGGGCTGCTGCTGCGGTGGCGTCCTTCCGCCGCGCCTGCAGCACCATGCCAGGCCACCCTGTGTTCCTTCACGAGCTGGCCAAGGCGTGCCAGGTGCGTGCGGCGCAACGCATGCTGTAGAGTGCGAAGAAATGGCCTTTGCAACATAGGGCAGTATCAGTGTCGTGCGTAAATAGGTTGGTAGGGCTGTACGAGCGCAGTGTCCTGCCTGCGGCTCAGGGGATGGTGTACGGCAAAGTTGCGCTAGCACTGCTGCATGGGTCGTGCTGCCTGCGTGGCATTCTGTATTGCCTCGGAATCAAGGTGGAAGTGTACTCCGTAAATGCAGTAATGAGTGACGCGTACAATGTAGCACAGCACACTGGTACGTGTGCTAGCACCCATGAGCTCGTCTGCGCTACCCGCATGTTAGTGTAAGGGCTGAGCAAGCGCCACGTGCTCTTGCTGTGCCTCAGGCTGCAGGCGACTACGCGGAAGCCCTGGACTGCTTCAACAAGGTCATAGCAATACAGCCTCGCAATGCGAGGGCCTACCTGCGCAGAGGCCTTGTGCTCAAGTGCCTGAAGCGCTACGACGAGGCAGCCGGCGACTTCATGACGGCCAGGCGGCTGGACCCCAGCAATCCCACCATGCAGCTTGACCCAAGGACACTCGGTAAGCGTGCGGGGCTGCCGCGTTCACAACTTAGCAGTAATGTTGGCAACGTGCGCTCACTGACGCGGCGTACATTGCCTGCTGCAGGCGAGGTCCAGACACTGGAGCTGTGCGCACCCGGCGCTGAGGACGAGGCGTTCCTGCTGACCAGGTTCTAGTGTAATGCGCAGAGGTTCTCTGGGTGCTGCGGTGTCGGGCGGCGGCAGCACGGCAGCGGAGGATAGGGGCAGAGAGGCTCAGCGCAGCGGCGGCAGTGGGAGCGACAGCGAGGCTTCAGACAATGAAGGCAGCGGGAGAACAGGCTGCTGAACAGGCGGGCTTAAACTTTTACTTGGAGAAGATACTAACCAGAACCAACTCCTCCCACACCAGCAACGTCGGACCTGCCGGTGGAGCTAACACGCAGCACGGGGGTTCTCAGTGGATACGTAGAAGACGCCAACCTGACACTGTGGCCGAGGGACAACCGGGTGCCAGCAGCCCTGCCGCTCAAACAAAGCATAGGCGTCTGCATTGCAACGAGCGGGAGCTGGGGCGTGTGAAGGTCCCATGTGGGTTGAGCTGGAGCTTGTAGGTCAACACAACAGGGTCACAGCAACACTGGTGGTAGGGTTCTAGTCGCATTATTCCAGGCGCTGTTGTGGGGTTTTTTTCTTCGGGAGACGGTTACGGAATTCGGGGTACAGGTCACATACCGTACCTGAGCGATATCAACGATAATGTGAGTAAATGATCCGCTGGAAATAGTGCACAATAGTTCCAGTCGCTACTCGGTGTGACGCATGTGCCCAGCTCACCTCGTGTGTACGGCCCCACAGGTGACATACTTAGCCTAGCTGCACGCGGCACCACTGGACACTTCGACCTGGCCGTTAGAAAGCCGGGTGCTGGGGACAGCGGAAGCGGGACGGGGGCGGGGAACGCCGCGCGGTGACGTGTGAGGAGAGTGGGAGAGCGAGAGGAAACCAGAGGTTCTGTAACATGCGCATGTCATGCCGGCACGAGCTTACGGTTGCATCTTGCTTGGGCCGGCTGGGTTCAGGCGAGATGTGTAAGGGACCTATTACGAATACAAGCAGGTTTCGGGAGATGGTAGGGGAAATGTGGTGTCGGGATGTGTGCTGCTGAGCGTTAGGAGCTGATGCTGTTGATGCTGTGCGCTGGAAAGGAGCACTCTTTTGGGTGGCGGATGCCGCATTGGCCTTGCTGCAGGCTGCTTGGCCGGTGCGTGGACGCGCAAAGAGACGATGCGCTGGCATAGAACTGACTGGTGGCTGAGGTACCGTCATCAGGATAGTACCGCCAAAAGCCTTACACCAAGGTGCTCACAACAGAAGCAATACTAGTGCAGGACAACGGCGCACCAATACTGAAGCATTGCATCCTGGCATGCGTGTAATAGCAAGCCGCGTCCTGGCGCAACGCCATCTGTCCCGGTATGATGCACTGTCACGAATGTCTCCCTGCTTGGCGACACATATCCCCGCCCGTAACCACGTAACGGTACCTCCTGCGCCGTGCAAGCCGTTATTTCGCTAGCAGGCAAGGTATGGTGCACACAAACGGCCATGCAGCCCCGCATGTACACCTGAAAGCATAGTTCCTCCAGCCCGGCGTACAGCTAAAAATGACACCAGCTGCAACGGCGTTCCACCACTTAGTCCTCGGCAGTTAGTCCTACCAAACACCCCCTGCATCCCATGAATGTAAATGCATTATAGCATGGCCCACAAGACAACCACGACTCATTGAGAGCCATGCCCAGACCAACAAACAGTTCTTGACATTATTTGGCGTCGACATGCACTCTCAAGTCAAAGCATAAGAAAGTAAGGGTACAAGAAGGGCAGAGTGCCCCTCATGCGTAATCTATGCAACGTCAGCACCCCACAGACACCGCCTACCACGCTACGCCGGTCATCCAGCGTGAGGCTCCGCCTTCACCATCACGCTGCCCGTGGGGGTCACCGTCGAAGCGTCACTGTGCTCTGCAGGGTCGCTCTCGCTCTGCATGGGGCTGTCCAGCGGCGACGGTATGTAAACGCGGGACAGCACATCGGCCAGCGGAAGCGATCCCAGCTTCCGCAAAGCCGTGCTGCCCAGGAAGCGCGACCGCTTGAACAGGAGGGAGTTGAAGCTGCGCTGTATCGCCCGCCCGCCTCTGCCCGCCAGCATGTGCACGGCGTGCAGCAGCCGGAACAGGCAGTCGAACGGGGCAACCGCACCAGCGGAGCCATCCGCCGCGCCCAGAAGCGCGCTCGCCACCAGCGCCGGCACCAGCACGCTCACCAGGCAGGCCGCGGCCTTGTCGTCACCAGGCAGGAGTGAGCAGACCACCAGCAGTGTAGCTATAAGTACTGCGGCAAGGGTCGACCTGCTCGTCTTTGCCTGGCTGGACAAGCCCGCGGCCGCACCGGCGCGAGTGATGTTCAGCAACTGGTTCTTGAGCGACGCGTTCTCGCGCGCGAACTGCTCCAGCATGGCGCGCAGCTGGGAGTTCTCGCTCTCCATGCTCTGAGAGCACGAGGGAAGTACGAAAGAGACAGGGCAACATACGTCAACTTCAGCTCATTCTTTGGCCTAGTTTTACCTCATGGACGTAGAGAGCGCAGGCAGGGCGGGGTAGTGCACACAGTAGCGGTTAGGAAGTGGCACCCAGTCACACATTTTTCCAACTTGCAAAGCCTACCTTCAGCTTCTCCTCCAGCTCGGACCACATCGCCTTCTTACGCTCGCGCGAGCGCGCGGCGGTCACGCGGTTCTTGGCCAGCCTGCGCTGCCGGCGACGCTCGGCGGGATCCTCAATTGCGCGCCAGTCTACGTCCGGCGCCTTCCGCTTGTTGCCCGCTGAGCCCTTGCCTCCACGGCTCTGTACCATGTCCTCATCGTGGTCAGTGTCAGAGCTGTCACCGGAATAGTCGTGGCTGCCTTGCCGGCTAGTCACGACCGGCTGGGAACGGGCTTTGGCCTGCTCAAGCTGCTGCTTTTGTTGTTGCTGGTGCTGCTGTAATATTGCTGCTGCGGAAAATGGGGCTGCGATTGGGGCTGTAGCGGCCTGTGAAGCGGCCTGCAGCATCATCGCAGTCCACATCTGTTGCGCAGCTGCGGTGGTGACAAGGCGGGGGACGCCGCTGCATGCGCCCACAGACGGCATGATAGGTACAGCTGGAGGAGCGCAGCTGGCCGGCGCCGGAGCCACAGGCGAAGGCGAGGTCGACCCGCCCTCGGACTGGCACGTCGACGAAGTTTCCGAAGAAACTGCAGGGGCGGAGGCCGCGGCCAGGGCAGCCACAGCCGCGGGGGCTGGGCACGGCGCAGGAGCAGGAGCAGCTGCTGGTGTGAACCCAGCCTCAGTCGACTGCAGAAACTGCATCAGCTCGTCTTGAAACAGGTCGTCGATGTCATCCGGCAGAGGTGGAAACGGGGCATCGCCTGGCTCCGCCAAAAACGAGGCAAAGACATCTGCCATTTGTCAAGGCGGCTGGAGAAGACCCTCTAGGCAGTCGCGCGGGTCCCTGCACTTGGTTGAAAAGACCTGTAGCGCGTAACCCCTGACAACTCCGACTGCAGCCTAGCCTAGACAAAACACCTACGTATGCAGCCTTTAGACCTGTACTACTGTTTTTGAAAGGAGATGCGGCGTAAGTGCACTTTATAGGAGGCGATGCCGGACAAACGCTGCGAATGGGCGTTCCTTGGCCTGACCGACTCTGTGCACAAGCTCTGCGAATGCATGTATTTGTAGAGTTGGCAAGCTCGCTTTTATTTTTATTTTTGCTGGAGTTGGACAGGGTGTCCTGTGTCCTGTGTCGGTTAGGCCTAGGCACAGGCAGCTTCACGCACGACTGAGCAACTGGGCAAGGATTGAGGCTGTATAATTTAGTTCGATTTTTGTGATGAGCTAGTCACCCAGTCTCGGTCCAACGCCCAGCGCGAGCGTGGACCTACCTGCCCTTTCGCAGCGCGCAAAAGTAAGGCGTGCGACACTTTGGGGCTCTGTGCTGCGGGCTTTGAGTTGAAAAATGTGCGGTGCAAATCTCTGGCTCTTGCGTCTTGGACGTGACCAGGACATGACCGCGCCGTTCGTCAACCCGGCCCCGGCAACCGCGGCGATACAACCACTAATTAAATGTACCAAATCACGGGAATTAGAAATCAGGGGCAAAGGGCCACGCAAAAGCGAGGGCGTCTGTTACGCGCGGGCGTCGCTTTATCGCGCTGACACGTGCCAGCCTCCTTCAGCGCCTCGCTGGACACTCCACAGTCATGGAGATGCCAGGATGTATGGTATACTCTCACGTAATTGAGCCTGGGATGGACTTCCATTGTACTCGTATGACCAGGCGATCATGGAATACTGACACCTGGCGCGTGCCTGCCTGATCGCCATACCGTCGCAGTGCGCCACTGCACGTGCGTGCTCCACGAAGGGGCGCCCAAACCACGCGAACACGGCAGGTCGGCATCCCTGGCTGCACGGCTGGCTCCTACTGCGCCACAAGGGCCAGGCGCTAGTCCATTTTGGCATCTCCCGGCTGTTCAATGATCAGAAACAGTTGAGCGAGTTGTATTCGTCGGCCAGAGCGCCCGACTGCATCGACCTTGGTGGGAGCTGGCAGCGTTCTGTACAGCTGTGTGGTGCACAAGTACCCCCTCACGCTTAGTTGGATTACAAGATCAGCGACAGCGTCGACACGCCGCATCCGACCATGTCACACCCTGCAGAAAAGGAAATGCTCGCATGCATCAAGAGCGCACGCGGGAGACACTCTGCATCAGGAGACTCAGCGTCCTGCTCTGCATACAACCATCAACAGTGCAACCCTGCGTTTACGGCTGCTGCCAAGCCAGCACACATGCCCAGGTCAGTGCATGAACAGGTTTCCATGCCCACAACAGGCCTACTGCGGCCCTGCTGGCCCGTCAAGCCGTGCTTCCCAACCACTGCCACAAAGCAGCCGCACCCAGTTAGCGTCATGAACAAATGCACCGACGTTCACTGACCCAAATCAACAGGTTCACGTACATATCGGTACGTACACGCAATATGGTCGTACAATGTGTCCAGTCACGAACATCCCAACACCCATGCTGCCACGCTACACGGCCCTGCGCGACAGGCCGCAACAGCGCTCCGGGACCGAGTCGACGAAACCTCCACAAGCCCCATCCAGGGCCCCATAGAAACTGCCGTACGAACAAGGCTGTTGTTTGTTGTTTTCCGTTTACGCGCTCTTGGCCTCGATCATGTCGGCCACAGCGTTGTAGAAGGCGGCGAAGTCGCGGTCGTGGTCGGCCATGGCGCGGCGCAGGATGGGCACGTGCTCCGAGGGCACCATGTTGAGCACCGCGTTGTGGCCGATGGCGGCGTGCTCAGCCTCGCCTGCAGAGCAGCAGGTGTAATGGGGTCAGAGAGGGGCCTCAGCCAGAAGTGTGAGCCACGGAGCTGGCTGTGAACCAGTGTTACACTGTGGGCAAGAGCTCATGCACGTGCCACACAAAGGACATGGCACGCCAGGTTCGTGATGCGCCTCCTAAGCCACGCACCTCGTCTGACGCCCCACAGCCTTCGCAGTACAGCACCCCATTTCCCTCCACATGCAGGAGCCCACGTTTCCGTGATCCCCCAATGCCTTCCACAGCTTCCACACGTTCTGCACGTGCCTCCTTGCCGTTACAGCAGCATGCCAGTCACCCATAAAGCACCGCCCCACCCCGCACAGCCAAGCCTCACCCTCCGCGTGCACCTCCAGGAAGATCCAGTCAATCTTCTTGCCCTCGCCGCGGAAGATGCGCTCGTCCAGCTGGCGGAAGCTGTCCAGCATCCACGTCTTCTCGTAGTCGGCCAGGTACTCAATGGCCAGGTTGTAGCCCAGCGCATACGAGGCCTGCGCACGACAAGGGCACAGCGCAGCAGCACGTCGGACGAGAGCCCGATCATGGGGGCACCAATGGCATCAACAAACGTGCTATGAGGCTTTCTTGGGCTTCCATGCCGAGCAGCACGTGCCCCGAGTCAGTCCAGCGTAGCACACCAGCCGCAAGGCCGTGCACCTCGAACCAAAGTCTCCTGACCAGGTCACCACAAGGACAGCCCTTCCTGCAGATCCAGCACCTGCACACACTGCCACACCCCATCAGCCCTCCGTAGTTACCCCCGCTGCGGCCCTCACACAGTGCGCAACACCCAGCCCTCCCGTCCTTGCCGTCTGCTGCGGGCCCCCACCTGCTCCAGGGGGCTGGTGAGGGCGGTGCCGCCGCTGCTGATGTCGCGCATCATCTGATCGAACAGCGCCTTGGCGTGGTGCGGCGCGGGGCTGTCGGCGATCAGCTGCTGCAGGTCGTAGCCGAACAGGGAGGTGAAGAAGTCGGAGAACAGCTCGCGGTGGGTCTTGACTGCAGGGAGGGATGGGGAAACGCGTGAAACGCGACAAGCCGTGTGTTGGAGGAGTGGGGAGGCACGGGGCGGGGCATGGGCTGCTTGGGAGGTGGCTGCGTAGAGAGACGTCGTGGTGGGGGCTTCAGGCAGCCGTGGCCGCTGGTCCGGAGACAGCGTGTGGTAGCAACTGGTTGCTGCTGTGCCCTGGAGCGCAGCAGCAGCGTTACGCACCGCAAGCACTCCTGGCTAGGAGGCACCCCTTCCCCAACAGGTGCAGTGGGAGAGCTAGTACACACAGCCAGCCGCACATCCCACTCCGTACACGGCTGGGCGTCGGGAATGCCCCGAAATAGCCACGGTCTGACCAACCCCTCTGCAAGGAACCCCGCTCCGCGCCCCACCGCCACTCACGCTGCGGCTGGCCGTTGTGCATGCCGTACTCGCCCGCCAGCGGCTGGATGAGGTTCTTCAGGGCCAGGTCGCGGCGCACGTAGTCCGACACGCCGATGGTGCGCTGGACCTGGGGGGGATACCACAGCAGGGGTACAGCACGCAGAGGTTACGCGTGCACCTCAAAACCTGTGAAGAGAGATGACGTCCAGTAAAGCGGAAGGGCCAAGGTGGCCTACTGAACGAGAGAATGGCAATCGGCACCTCTGTCTGAAGGGACTGCATCGCTGCCTGCCTCAGCCCGCCATGCCTCCGTCCCCACCACATCCCACACGCTCTCTTGTCCCGCTGGCCCCTCCCTCCGCCGCACGCCGCCATTCCCCCACCCCTTCCTCACCATGAGCAGGCAGTGCGTGAAGGCGGGGTTGAAGGACTCCAGGTTGAAGCACAGCTCGTTAAAGACGGGGCGCAGCACAGCCTCTGCAGCCACACAGGCAGTAGCACAGAGTTGTCGACCAACCTTCCCGAAAGCCAGTCGCAGCGCAAGGCCAAAACCTCATTGAACGACAACCCATCAAGAAGATGTGCGCCAGTGCTGTGCGGGGTGGAGGACAGATTCCTGCCTCGGGCAACACGCACGTGTGTGTAGCAGCGAGGCAGTCTGGGTAAAACCACTCTGTTCCCTCACCCCAGCGGTCGGCAGGGATGGCGCGCAGCGCGTCGTTGAAGCGGCGCAGGGCGGCGATCGAGGCACCCTGGTCCAGCTCAGCCTGTGGTCAGCGGCGCGGTTTGCAGCGAGGGGGTCAGTGTACGCACTCAGGACGGTGCATGTACCATGAATGCAAAGTCGGACTTGATGGGCAAGCCCGGGGGCTGGTGGGGCAGTGCGGGCAGCAGCGAGCGGTGAAGGAGTGAGAGCGACCGGGGGGCAAGGTTGGAAGGCGTGGAGTATAACGCATGGGGCCCACAACGTGAGTACAGATACCCGGGCAGTCAACACATGTGACGGGCTGACGGCTGAATCGTTTCGAGGTGGTGTCGGACGCAATGTTGCTGCTGTGGGGAGCGGGGCAGCCGCCAAGGTGCGACGGTCGGCCCCGTAACCATGTGAAGTACGCAGGGCGTGCCATACATGCCACATCCAGTTACGTATCGTACTGTAGGGGCCTCGCAGCATTTCAGTACGGCGTGCTCTGAGGAGATACGTGGAAGGGCTGAAGACCCGCACGACGGCATGTCACAGGACTCCTGCACCCTTACCTCGAGGGACTCGACCTGCTCCTTGGAGATCAGCTGAGGCAGGTCAGCACGGTCGCTCTGGGGGCCTGTGAGCAAGCAGGAACGCGGTTTAACGCCCTGTAACGCTCAATGCCTGTCACATTCCGACAGTCCGCGACTGTCGGGACTTCCACATAACCTTCCCGGCAACTCCTTGCACCCACCAGGGCCGTGAATGGTAACGTGCCACTGCTCCTTGGCCGGGGCAGCCACATTGCTCACGACCAGGCTGCGGCGAGCCTGCTAACAGAATTTGGGGTCGACGCAGCCGTCAAGCCCTTTCCTCTCGGAACAGCTTGCATGGAAGCTCCGGTCAGCAATTGAGCTTTAGGATACTCTTGTCAGTTACCTTGACGCTGCTGCGGACGCCAGCGCGAACAACAGCGGGCACAGGCGAGCTGGTCGCCGGCCGAGACGTGGCAGCGGCCACAGCGCGCTTGCTGGACAGAGCGAAGGCCATTGTATAAACGTTACTTGATGGATTTCACGTTATAACTTCCCAGGCATTCTTGCACACCAGCCTGGTCAAGTAGACGCTGGGCCTCAATCGCGGAGGTACGACGTGCTTGGCCCACAACCAGGGAGCGGCCAGGACAGCACAGTGCACGCTACAACTACACTGCTGAGTAAGTTGGTGTAACGAGTATGATGCTGTTGGACTGTTGGTCCTGCCGGGTGGTCGACGTGGCATGCTGGTTGCGGAAGTCAAGGCGACGCGATCTGGGCCGTTACAGGGTCACGAATAGTCGTGCAAACAATGGAGCTGTCATAATACGAGTCGGATACCATGGGGAACCCCATAGGCTCGAAGAACGGGGACGTGCACTACGGCACGTGGCAACACCCTTAGGCTCGGCTCTGTCCTTTCCTGGCCCCTAACATCTCGTGAAGACGACAACGCAGACTGATCACAATTACAACATGAGCGTGGTTTGCATGTTCACCCCTTCAACCTGCAACCAGTTCTAGGGCTGCACGCAGTTTCCCCTGTCCGGTATGAACACTTCAATGCCTCCACACGCTCTTTACACCTTGGCCCGTATGCCCTCCTGTCCCATCATCAGGCCCATGAGCTGTCCCGCAACCCTGCGCACTGAGGGCACTCAAAGGAGCAAATGACCCCACGGGGGCTATAGGGTTGCCAAAAGCATGTAACAGGTGGCACCAATCTGGATCAGTTTCGAAACCGGAGCAAGGCGCTAAGGACGTTTGCGGGAAGCACCTTCAGATCAGGCCGGCCGGACAGGCCGTGCAAGTGCACAACACAGCGACAACAGGCGTTTCCTGCCCATCTTCTGCCCGCTCTGCTGATGATGGCCAGCCTGCACCCCGGTGCCGCGCCGCTCACAGCTCTCCATCACGCCGACGCAGCTCCTGCCCAAGCTGCACCGCTGCCTCTCCAGCCCACCCAGGGCCGACCTCCACACCACAAGCACCCTGACTGTCTGCCACGTACAGCCCCAGGTCCATGCCGTACACCTCGTTCACGTAATAAAATGGGTATGTGTACGGTACTCGACCGTTGCCGTCGCCAGCCTCCCTCTCCCACTGCAGGTGACATAGGTGGCCCCCAAACACAAACGCCTGCGAGCCCCACGCGCTGCCACGCGTGTCGTACAATGCCACGGGCAGGTCCGGCAGCCGGGTCCAAGTGATGGTGCTTGCCGTACAGTCAAGCGTAAACGCCCACGCGTCAGACGCACACTTGAGCCCCGGGGTCGTCAGCGTGCCACCCGCGATCACGCCTACGCGCAGAGCAACCCGGCTCCCGCCAGCTTGCTGCTGCTGCTGCTGGTGGTGTGGCTCTAACACCATGACCGTGTCCATAGCGGCCAGGTACATCCTGCCTGGTGGGCTCCCCGCAGCTGCAGCAGCCCCCAAGGCCGCTGCATCCCCGGCAGCTTCCGCCCGCTCCTGCCGCAGCTTCCTCCAGCTTCTCCCACGCACGTCAAAGAACCACACATCATCCCGTATCGCCGTCTTGTTGCCTTCCTGCACCCTCCCGCCAAACAGCAGGAACCCCACCGCCTCCTCGCTCGAGCCCCCATCCGCCCCGCTGCCCTGGCTGCTGCGCGCTGCCCCAGCCCCTGTCGGAAGCGTTACAGGCCCCCACCCTACCAGCGCGTGGCCTAGCCTCCTCCCCGGGCCCCCTTGCGCCTCCGGGACCTCAACCGCCAACTGCTCCCAGCTGTCGGACTCCGGGCTGTACGACCAGACGTCGCCCTGGCCGTCGTGCGTGCCGCCGTACAGCACAAAACGGCTGTCTACGGCAGCCGTGCTGTGGAGGTAGCGCTTCCCGGGGCCGGGCTGGGCGGCACCCTGCAGGGTCCGGGTCACCCAGGGAGCCAGGGTGGGATGGAGCGGGATGGGTCGTCATGGTTACAGTGCGGCTCTAATTGCGAGGAGCGCTCACGCACGTAGTCTACCGTCACCGGCATTGGCCGTCTGTTGGATTCGGAGGCGGTCATTGCGGTGGCCTACGCCGTACAAGTGTGTCAGGCCAGGCCACTGGGGCAGCACCCAAGGCACGCTGCAGGGCACGCTGCACGGGCTAATCACAGCCGGTCACCTGGCAACCCAAATCGCCCGCCCACGCCCCTTCCTCACAGCACCCACCGCAAGCGACCAGGTATTCCGCAGTAGGTCAAATCGCCAAAGCTCTGCAAAGTCGTTTCCAGGCTGGTAGTCGTGCCTGTTGGTGCGGCTGTAGCCACCATCGTGCCCTCCGTACATGTACAGGGCATCCGTAACTATGGCCGACGCGTGCCCAAAGCGCCCACAAGGAGCTCTATGCACACGGTCTTCCGAGTAGGCCGCGTGGGCTTCATGGTGTGGCAAGTGGTCGGACAGCAGCCTCCATGCGTGAGGGGCGGAAGCAGCGAGGTCCATAGCCCATGTGTCGCTCAGCCAAACTGGACTGGAGGACCCGCGGTCGTAGTAGTAGCCATGCGTTGTCACCATGTTCCCTTTATAGGTGTTGCATGTGTGGCTGTAACGGATGGAAGGCGAGCTGCGGCTTCCGGCTGGGTCGGGAGTTTGGGGATGTATCACCCTCCACGCTGCAAGGGACGGGCTCAGGAGCAGGCTAGCGACGCATAGTTGAAGGCAAGCAATCATGATGTCGCCACTTTGGTGCATGTGGGGCACTTAGTGTTGTGACCAGTTGGCGGGATGGCATGTGTCGCGACGGAGCCTGTCCTTCAGCTTTTCCATCGCTGTGCGATCGTGAAGAGAAGCGATTGTTACACGTCAGCTATGCATGGGCTTACAATTCAATGCCGGCTCCCGGCCCTGTATCGCGAGATGAGCCCTTACAGAGAGCCAGGTGCACGGCGCCATGCGCATGAGGGATGGAGCTTCCGCACTGGAGCTCCTGCATAGCCACACAACCTTCACGTATCACCCCATGACGCAACGTGGATGCCGAGACCTCCCATTCCTTTGGACAAGGCGCGCCTTAGTACCAGTGCTCCACAAGTCACTCAACGCACCCGCACGCACGCCTCACCCCCCTGCATGCGAACATCCTCCTGCCAGGCATGCAGCCACCGCAGCATAACCCACACGCAAAGCCATGTCACTCAACACTCCATCTGGATTTTAAGTTTCACCCGATACTTTGATGGCAGACCGTCCCTGAGTGTCTCAACCGCATGTGCCGGAACGAGCGGCCACCGCGCTTCACCAGCCCTAGGTTGTCACAGCCGCACCACCACAAGCGCAGTTTGCACACAACGAAGCACGCCGTTGCCCGTGCAAGCGCCGCCGGGCATACCCTCCCGCATAAACGTTGCATCCATCATAGCTCTCGTCTGTCTCTCAGCACTCACGAGCTCTCACGCTCCTTGCAACTAGCACGCTGCTGCCGGTCACCTCACTACCCCCATTTCCCCAAGCCCCAGACATCCGCTTGGCTGCACCTTCCCACAAAACAGCTCTGAATCCAGTCGCCCCACGCCCCCTGTACACTCTTCTACAAGGTCTACCACCCTCAGTCCGCCAGCTGCGTCGCAACCCCGTCAGTCCCCCAGGCACTGCTCAGCCGTCAAGCCGCCGTCCTCTCCTGCGCATCAGTTGCACATGGTGTCCCACACCACGCGCTCTTCAGTCGTCCAGGCGCGTCATGATCTCCGCCCCGTTCTCGGTGATGAGGACGGTGTGCTCGAACTGCGCGCACAGGCCGCGGTCCTTGGTCACCACCGTCCAGTTGTCGCGCCACGTATCGCAGCGGATGCCGCCCTGCGGTGTGCAGTGGGGTTGACGGGTTAAGCAAGAGTGGATTCACAGGAGTACGCAAAAGGGCCGCTTCGGCGGTCGGGGTGGGGTGTCGGGTGTGGGAATGAGGACCCTAGATGGGTTGCGGGGACAAAAGTGGGTTCAAGTGGACACGGCGCACGGGGATGGGCAGTTGCACACAGTAGCGCGCCAACTGGCGCGTGATAGGTTCCGGGTGGGCGCCAAGCATTTCGATCACCATCCCAATTGAGCGAAAGTGGCAGGCAACATGTGGCTACATGCTTCGGGGCGCGCCGTCATTAAATGTCACGTGCACAACAACAGTGACGCTCGCTTGCACGCGTGCCCCCCATTCCAACCCCGGCCCCCACACCTTCATCGCCCACGTGCGCCCACCTGCACGTGTGCCAGCCGTCCCGACCCAGAACCCGGCCCCGATCCCCTCCTGGGTCCTGGCCAGCCCCGGGCCCCGGCCCCCACCCTCCCACCTGCACGATCATGGGCTCGATGGTGAAGGTCTCCCCCAGCTGCATCACGCCCGGCTGGGTGTTCTTGTAGTGGAAGATGGTGGGGTGAGAGTGGAAGGCTTGGCCCACGCCGTGCCCCACGTAGTCCCGGATTACGCCGTACTTGTGCTTGTCAGCAATGTTCTGCGTACGGCACGTACGGCGAGCAAGGAGGGTATGCCATGGCGCAATTTACTTTACATGGGAGCGCGTGGGGCTAGGCCGCTGAACGGGGGCCGTGTCATGTAGGAACGTGGCAGTACGGTACAGCACAGTGCCGCCGGGCGCACACGGACATTCGCTTGCGCACCTGGATGGTCTTTCCGATGACGTTGTACGGCACGCCCGGGCCGCACTTTTTGATTGCCTCGTCCAGGCACTGCTTGGTCACCTCGCACAGCTGCTTGGCGGCGGGGTCCACGTTGCCTGGCCGGTAGCGTGTGGAAATTTTTAGGATTCATTCTATTGCGGATACGGGTGGGCAACACAGCGGTCGGCCACTCGGCGCTAAGCGCTGCTGGGCCGTGTCAGCGGGACTCTGGGTTGAGGGAACCCTCCTTACTACATAACAGGTATGGCTGGCTTTCAGGGTTGATGGAGGAACAAGGACCTAAACCCGTTTGTCCCCGCAGTTCCTGCCGGCACCTCTCGAACGCGCACTCTCCAGGCCCCTGCCTCCGCCCGCACATGCGACACCGCATGACCTGCAGGGGACGCCCCGTGCTGCTTGCCTCCTCGAGTGGGCTGTCGGCCACGCGGTCTCTGCAGTCAACACATGGTCCGACCAAGCAACCCGTCAGCCCACCTCCCGTCACTTACCCACATAGAACATGCGGCTGGTGTCCCCGTGGTAGCCATCTAGGTACACAGTGACGTCGATGTTAAGAATGTCGCCGTCCTGCGGGTGGCGAGCAAGGGGCACGGGGATGCTCAACCAGTAGCTCAGCTCGGTGTGCCCCAGTGTCAACGAGGATGGGCACCGCGGACATGAGGCACAATGAGGCACGGCGTCGCGCGCAACCAGGCATTCGCCCACACCGCCGTGGCACGGTCGTGGCGCACGGCACAGGGGCACGCCGAGGGGAGCAGAAGGCTCACAGCAAGCCACAGCACAGCACAGCACAGCACAGAGCTACACCACACCAACCACGCCCGCTCCTCACCTCCAGCGGCCGGTCGTCTGGGATGCCGTGGCACACGCACTCGTTGACCGAGGTGCACACAGACTTGGGGAACTTGCCTGGGGGAGGGGTGTGGGTACGCGTAAAGCGAGGGGTGTGGGGAATGGCGTGGGGACAGGCGTGGGGAAGAGTAGGTGGTGTGGGAGCTTGCTGTTCATGCAGTGGGACGGCACCACGCCTTCCGCCGCCCCACCCAACGGCGATAGGCCCCCCCCCCGCACATCCTACCGCCGCGCTTCGACGTCTATGCCAGCCTCCCATCCACACATGACACGTCAAGCCCTTGCATCCAAACAATGAATAGGCCCTCCATTCGCATATCTTGGGAATGGGAATGCCCCCTGTCCGGTTCCCTCTGCAGCAGGCCGCCGGCCTCCGCACCAGTCCCCTGCCCCCGTCAGCACGCCCGCTGCTCTGCTGCTGCTCCTTGTCCACATCCACGAACGAGTCACCCTCGTGCCCCCGTGCCCGTGCGCTCCCCCTGCTATTCACCTGCTCCTGCCCATGCCACCTGCACTTCCTGCGCCCCGCACACGCTCACGCTTCCACGCTCCACCACTCTCCCGCCCCTGCCCCTGCGCCCCTGCCGCACACGCACCCACCGTAGTTGAGCGGCGAGGGGTACGCCCCCGCCTCCACGATCATGGCGTGCACCGCCTTGTCAATCTCGTCTGTGGTCAGCCCCGGCCGCACCAGGCTGCCCGCGTACTCCAGCACGCGGGCGGCCAGGCGCCCCGAGGCCCGCATGCGCCGCTTGCCCTGCGCACGGCAGCAGCAAGCGCGGCATGAGCTGCACGGTAGGCAGCTACACGAGCGAAGGAGTGCGACAGTGGATGTGGATATGGGTATGCGTCCCGGTGTGCTGGTGGAGCTGACGGTGTAGGTTCAGAGTGGGGCTGCAGCAGAGGATTGGGACGGGAGTTGAAGCTCGCGTATGGGCAGCGTTTCAATCTTCATCGGTTGGGTCGAACCAGGCGCCGTTCTCACTAGTTCTCCCGAAAGCCCATGGGCCCCGTATCCGAAAGACAAGGGCCTGTGAGGGGATCTGATCGGGTGAAAAGGGGGGGTTTGGGCCCCCCATCCGAAACTTGGTTCCCCAGAGGCACCTGTTTCGACAGGTCATCCGAAAGGCCCCAAGATCGAAACACTGTGTATGGCTCCGCTGGCATCGCGCCGAAAAACATGAAGCATGCTTTCCTTCTCCATTGGGAACATATGTGAGCATGGCAAATGTGAGGAAGAGACAGTCAGCCTGGTTGCTGCTCTAGCCTGTGGTTCGGTTCAGTCAGGCTCTGCTGCGGTCGAAAGTCGTTTCCCCAACACGTGCGAAGTTGGTCATACACGCTTGCCTCAGCCACGTATCCCAACACCGCACCCAGCCGCCATAGCAGCTGGCTGCCCCCAGCGTCGGCGTCGGCTGCCATTTCGCCGTGGAGCTTAATGCCACTGCACTCCTCTGGCACGGTCCCCACAATGATCCGAGCAGGCACTGACACCCAACACATCCCCCGCTCATGTACGCCCACCTCCAGGCCCCGAGCCCCCTCAGCGACCCAAGGCGCCCTGATTGCTCTTCCACCCCAATGGGCCATGCCTGCCCAATAGCGGTACGCCTCATCACCCTACCCAACCCCACCCAAGCCCGGCCTCCATGGAAAGGCCCACGCAGTCATAGTGGCTCGCACCTCCTCGTTGTGGACCTGGCTGCTGTCGGCCCACGGCGGGAAGTTGCCCTTGTCCGCGTACGGTGGCTTCCGGATGTTTGCCGGCACTGGCAGCTTAGGAGACACCTTCCCTTGCTTTAGGGGAGGCCGGTTGTGGCTACAACGGGGCAGTGCGGCAATTGTCAGGTCGCATGTTGGTAACGGTTCGGGTAGGGTTGCTGGCTTGGGTGGGAGAACGGGCATGCTACTGCCCGAATGGCAAGTCACCCACTGGCAGTGGCTGCAGTGGCATCGCACTACACCTGCACACACGGGATGCACGTGTTCTGCACGGCATGGTACCAGGGACGGCACATATGCCGTCTGGAGTGGGCAACGTTTTTCTTAGGTAGGCTGCGCCCCTTGCGCTGAGGTGACGGCAGCTAAGCCACGCAGCAGCATGCCAACCGTGCCACGCGCTTGCTAATCGGGTTTCTGGACTTCGCAGGGGGTGCTGGGCTACGGAACGCTGCTCTGCCGAGGCCGGGCAGGCGCTGAACTACGCGCATGGACGCAAGCTAACGGCCTGTGCAGCTTCGGCAGACTTGGGCCACGCAAGGCAAAACTCACAGCGGCTTCGTCGTCGCAAAGCCCAAGCCAAAGCCTTTCGCCATGCTGAAGAATGCACGGCTGGAGCTCCGCGAGGGCGCCTGTGTCCGCTGCGTTGTGCTGCGTATCCGCTGCATCGCTGTTAGCGCCCCTCGCATAACTGAGTGTAATATAGCAGTGGAAGTATGAGGATGGTGATGTGGGAGGAACTGGGGAAGGCTTGGGTTTGTCAGGCCTCAAAACACTCAGGCCACAGCAGTGCCAACCCCGCTTGGCCGCTGAACTACAATGCGTGCAAACAAATCTGATTAATTGATGCAAGGTGTGGTCGGGCGGCCTGCCCACAAAGAGCTTGCCCCGATTTGTGCTCCGAAGCCAACAAACTTGGGTCAGGGTCTCCCACGCCCAGAGTCCAACAGCAAGCAACTGTCCCTCACCTTATATTAAAAGTTTTGGGGCACGCTTACGGGGCCCAGCGTTCTTCCCTACCACCTCTACCCAGTCCCCTCTAGCGCCAGGGCCCCGGCGCAATGCTGCTGCCGCGGGTGGCATCAGCGGGCCTAACGCGTACAGCGCGCAGTGTCGCGCCCGCGCGGCCGCTTGGCGCGCGTAGCGTCAGTTGGCAGCGAGTGGTCGTGGCTCGAGCGACCGAGAAGTCCACAGATGAAATATCAGGCGGGCTGGACCCTTACCTAGAGGTAGCTGTTCCTAAAGACCAGCGCCCAGTTAACCAGCTGGCGGAGCTGAAGCAGGACCCTCTCTACAGCTGGTGCGTAGGGGGCCATGTTGCGTGGCGTCAGCGCGACTCACCGCAGGCGCTGCGTCTTTGGCGTCTGCAGTTTTAAGTACACAGTTCCGAAGTAACAAGTGTAGTTTATTGTCCTCTGGGCGTTGGTGTGACCTGTTGGAGGGAGGCCCGTGGGTGCCTGGCGTGGGGCGACACGCGCCCGAGCAGCTCGTCTGCTAGACACTACGAGTCCACGCCCACCGGCGCAAGCTCGTCCCTGTGGCGTGGCACATCGCACGTGTATGCAATGCACCATTGACGGAGCATCTGTAGCCTGTAAGGGGAGCACCAGAGCACGTCCATTCCATGTGCCTCTTAAGTTGTTAACTCTTAACGTCCGCAGCCCAAAGGCGCGACGCCGTGTGGCAGCCACGTCACCAGGAGCACCACGCATGCCAGCCCAGCAGCGACCATCATCCCCACGCAACCGGGCTCGTGTCATTAGCACTGACCCAAACGCTTCAGCAGCACCCGACAAGCCCTGCACACACCGCTTGCCATGAGAGCCATCAAATGCCACACTTGTGCCAGCGTGCATGCACACACCGCTTGCCATGAGAGCCATCAAATGCCACACTTGTGCCAGCGTGCACACTCCTTTCACATTGTGGTCCACAACCCCACCCGCCTGCAGCAACTCCAAACCTATATTCCCTGACAGCCCGTCCGCCCAAGAAGCGCCCTGGAGTCTGTGTGCCATCCTGCCACGTCATACCCATCTATCACGACGTCCATGAAGAACGTGTCACTCAGGGCTATCTACCTCCTACCCGACCTTACCCTCGCCAGGGGCGCCCTGGAGCTGTCGGAGTACGTCAAGCGGCTGGCTGCCGTGTACGCCTTCTTCTTCACCTTCATCGGGGGGCCGATCGCCTATCAGACGTTCGAGCCCACGCAGCAGGTGCGGCTGGGCGCTGCTGGGCTGGGCGTCGCCGTACGGGTGTACGGTAGTCACGATCTCACGAAAAGCGGAGGAAGGGAGCGGGGCGCTGTTGCGGTCATCGCCGTGTCAGTGTCACAGTGCGGACTGCGGAGCAGGGGCGCCTCCTTTGCAGCGCGGCGAGAGATGTTTGGACGCCTGGAAAACGCATGTATGGGCTGGGCTGCGTGAGCGCGTCTTGCTGCACACCCAATATCTGCCAGCAGGACCGGAGGGACGACCGGACGGACGTGTATTCGTAGGCAGTGCAGGTCCCCCCTGCACCATTAAGCCGAGCATCCCCTCCCAGCAGCCAGCGTGCAACATTGGGGGCATTGGGCAGCAGCCAACCTGCCCTGTGAGGCAGCACCTCCACAGACCGTCCTCCTGGCGGGTCTCTGCCACGCACAGCACAAAACGGCGGCACTGCGCAAGTACTGCCGCGTTGCCTCTCCCTAACGTTTAACATCAACATTACCCTCCTCCTCCCCCGCCTCCCCTTCACCCTCGTCCCCATTCCCGTGTAGCCCATTGAGTGGTTCCTCTCCGCCTCCACCGGCGCTCTGTTCGTTGTGGCGGTTGTGGTCATCCGCATCTACCTGGGCTGGGCGTATGTGGGGGACAGGCTGCTCAGCGCCGCCGTGCCGTACGAGGAGACCGGATGGTGCGTGGCGGGCGGGGCGCGCGAGTGTCTGCCACGTGCCGTGCCGCCCGGGCATGAGCGGGGCGGGAGGGGAGAACGCGCTGCGGGTCCTGGGAGGGCGCGGGAGAGCGGGTGACGGGGCCAAGGGTCGGAGCTATGGGTGCTGCAGAGGGCCCGGAGCGGTGGGCAGGCGGGTGCGAGTGCGGATCCGAGAAGGTTGCAAGTGCGGCCCTGGGCGTGCCGGTCTGGGGTGAGGGATGGGTTGAGCGGGGCCGCTTCCGTTGCCCGGCGTGCGGTGCAATGGCTCAGCACCACGAGGCGGCGTTGTATAAGGGGACTGCCGGTGTGTGGCACGGCACGGCGCGCGCACATGCCATGCCTGCTTGTTTTTTCCCTGGATATGGGCCAGGACTCGTGGACTGGAACCCGCCCAAGGAGGGCGCCCGGCAGCACGGGATGGACGGCGAGTGCAGCAGCCGGGCCAGGGCACAGTCTTGGGCGCATGCGATTGAGTGCTTGGCCTAGCCAGCAATGCGCTCGGCGCCGGCTGACCAGCCCCCTTGGTCCGCATTGCGCAGCGCCTGCTGTATAGGGAGGCGGTTTCAGTAAATCGCCGTGCAGCCAGTCCACCAGCTAGTGGTGCACGCGGCCCGTCGGCTCCGGCTCCTCTAGGAAACCAGAACTGCAGGCACGTGCTCTTTGTGGCTAACAGGACACGCCTGGCAGGTGCACACAAAGCACAACGACAGTTGCTCGCTAACCCCCAGGTCGTGCCAACTTTGTATTGAAGGATGTGGTGATGGGAGGTACAAGCGCAAATTCCAGAGCAAGTTCCAAGGACGCGACCCTAGTGCCCACTTTGTATGTCATGTCCGTCTGAAGTACCCGCCTCCCGGCTGTCCTGCCCGTGCGCATGCGCCTGCAGGTACGACGGAGAGGTGTTCGTTAAGCCACCCGAGGTGCTGATGAGGGACCGGCTACTGGGCTCCTACGAGGTGAGGTGCCTGGGGACGTGTCTGGGTGTCTGCCTTCAGGAGACTCGAGGAGCAGCCCAACGGCAGCGGGACGTTGGAGCAGCAGCCGGGTGCGCGATTGTGCAGGCGCGTGCGCGTGCAGGATGTGGGAGTTGGTTTGGGGGTGCGTTGAGCGTCAGCGTGCGTTGTACCAAAACTCTAGCATGCCTGCAAATCGACATCAACATGTGGCACGGGTCTGGCCTCACCAGGTGAGGGATACCCCAAATCCCATAAACTTGTGGAGGTCTCATATGGACCCATAAGGTGAAGGTGGAAAGGTGTCCATCAACTCCGCTTCACCCCCACACCCCGCCCCAGGTGAAGCCCGTGCTGGGCAAGCTGCGCACCACGCTGCTGGGCAGCGGCGCGGCGCTGCTCACCGCCGCCGTGCTCCTGTTCGGCCTCATACGCGCAGGCTCAGACGCGGACGGGATGTACGGTGGGTGTCGAGGGAGTTTTGGGGGAACAAATGCTATGGGGAGGGGAGGGGCAGGGCACGGTACTCTGCGTTCGGGGGCCCACCGCCAGTCGCCGCCTAGTGGGTATGTAGTTGTTTGATGGAGAGCAAAGAGGGTAAAGCGTGCCGCTGACACGTCAGCTCCGGCGGAGTTGTGGCTCTGCGTAACCGCTCAGGGGTATGAGCGAAGGTGTGTTTAGGTGTTGGTTATGGAAGGTGCAACGCGTGAGGTGCAACGTGCTGTAGCAGGAAATGGTTGCAGCTGCCCCACCAACATCTCATCCTCTTCCTTGGACCAAAGCCCAAACGCAACCAGACACGTGTCGCATTTGCGAGCGTATTCGGCCGTGTGTGCTGTGCCACAGGCCGCGGCGCCGCCCGGGTTCCCCGCCAGATTCTGAACGAGGGCGTGCTGTACTCTTCAAAGGTGGGAAGTGGGAGGGGTGCTCAACGAGTGGCTAGGACCAGGGTTGGTCGAGGGAGGGTCGTTGGCACGGGCGTCCTTTCCCTCATCCAAAGTGGGAGTGCACGGCATGCGTGTGCGTGTGCGTGGGCGCATGCATGGGCTACGGAGAGGTTGAAGTGCGGGAACTCGTCACAGCATGACGCGTCGACAGCTCCATATGTGCACCATGGGTCAGGGGAGGGCCAGGTCGGGGACGGTTGGGTGGCAGCGTGGGTGGCTGCAGCACTGGACGGCTCGGGATGAAAAGGTCATTCTGTGCACGGCGATGCTTGCACGTAGACTCACTGCCTCGGCAGTGCAGCGGCTCGGTGGCACGTGTCAGTGTCTCGTCCGTTAGCCGTCAGCCCGATGGGAGGATCGGCGCTGCTTCCTGGTTGCTTCGTGCCACCGCCCGCTTCTCACAGCCACACATGTCAACTCCACTAGCACCGCACAAGAGCCATTGCCGTGCAACCCACATGTCTCCCCACCGCCGGCCCGCCCCAGTACGTGACGGTCCTGACGGGTACCTTTTTACCCTACCAAATCGCAACCCCCACTGCCCCACACAGGTGGCCGACCTGAACCAGCTGGCCATAGATGACGAGGCGGCGGCTGCGGAGGCAGAGGCGCAGGACGGCATCCCAGGGTACTGCGGGGACCGGGCGCTGAGGGCGTACGCAGGGGGGCAGTACTGCAGCAAGTTTGACCGTTGATCCCCTGACCGTGGTTGACCGGATGCGGCAGTGAAGCCTGATTGGTAGGAGGGTCGGGGTATCTGAGTGTAAGGCTTTCCTGGGGTATGGGGCTTGGAACAAGCGAGGTTTTCCCTGCGTTGAGGGGGGCAGGTGCTGTTCGCAGGGGTGCTGCTATGACCCTATGAGGTGCGTGATGGTCGTGGCGCTTGGGGCAAGCCGAAGAACCCTGTGTGTGGGGTGGGTGCTGCCCGTTTTGTGGTGCGTGTCTTTGAAGCTTCCTGCTGGCTTGCATTGTACTCAACTAACTGTGTTGGGAGAAGAAAAGGAGCGTGTATGGATCAACAGGTTGGAGATGGGAGTTGCAGGCGTGTAGGAGCGCTGGAGCGGGGATTGGATGTTGAGGGGTTGTGCCCTTGCGCTGGTGTATGGTGCCGTGATTGCCCGGCGTTTCGTGTGGACGGGAGCAAAAGGGGGCATGGCATGAAGATGTTTACCCATGTGCCAAGGAGGGTACCAAGGGGAAGGGAACTGTCAGGCGCTTGCCTAAGCCCTCCTTACTGGGGCTGTAAGCTTGCGTGCATTAGCGCTCCAATTCGTGCCTGCCAAATGTGCTCCATGCACCTTAGTCACTGCGCCTGCCAGTGCCTCCTACCCGTCCTGCCTCCGAGTTCCGATGTGCTGCTGCGGGCTGAACGCAGGCCCTCATCCCTGGTGTTCGGAGCGAATTGCGTGGCGCCACCTGAGGCAGACGAGTGAACAAGATGAGGACAGTGCAGCTTTGTGAGGCCGAGCACCACCCAGAGCGATTTTCGGTAGTCCGTCAAGTGTTAAAGCTGCAGGGGTCTCGGTGTACAACGCACAGCTGCTCCTTTGGAAGTGGCATGGTCGTGGTTGGCATGCCCAGAAGGCATGCCCATGAAATGCACGTGCCGGTACTTGGGCCCGACAATGTTGCGGATGCAGGTGGCTCAGGGTGGCTGTGACACTGTCAAGCTCATTTCGTCAGCAACAAGTCATGTGGGACGTCACCTGCTGTGATATCTTTTGCACTTCTGCATGTGCGTGCATCGGGGGCTGGTTCGGCTAATGGAGAGGCTCGAGCGTCAAGGGGTAGCCAGCTGGGGGCAGCTGAGGAAGCACGCCACCCTGCCTTCAAAGGCACAAGGGTGCACTGGTATAATTTGGAACTGTTTGAAGTGTGTAATGCTCATGGCTGGCCTGGGCTGACCAATGCATGGGTAGCCACTTATGGCGTACTGTGGGGTCATGGCGGTGAGGATCTCCCTTGATCAGTAGTGCAGGCCGGAAGGACCGTGTCACAAGGACACGGTGCTATTGTATATACTCGCTAAGACGCCAATAGAATAACTCACGTTCCGCCGCTCATTCGGACTCGCATACCTGACAGACAGCGCAAAACTCGAATACCAGGACCGTTCTACGCGACAAATCCTAACTCATGGCAAGCGTAGAAGACCTAAAAGAAGGTTTGTAACCAAAGCAGGTTCCTGCCAGCTGTTGCAACGCTCTTCTCAAGTGCTCTGCCCATGTGCTCGCGGTGCCCTCGCAGCGCTGCGCGAGAACCTGGACCGCAGCGGAAAGCTGAGGCAGCTTAAGGCACAGCTTAGGGCTGATGTTTACACAGCGCTCAATCCTGAGGAGGCGGTGGGTCTGCCAGCGGGTCTGCTGTCCCAAGAGCTCAAAGTTTGCAGGCCATGCCACGTGACATGCTGCGCGGCACCTTGCAGACGGGGACCCCACAACTGAGCAACGAGAACCTGCTAATCAACGAGCTCATACGCGAGTATCTCGTGTACAACAACTACCGCGCTTCCGCGTCAGTCTTCCTGCCGGGTAGGGGCTTGTGTCTTGGTGAGGTGGATCAGGGCCGCCCAACAACACCTACTTGCACGTGCACCTGTACGTGATAGGCGTAGTTCAATCACACGCTGCTGCGAAGGAATCACACTTACGCTCATCCTCCAAACCCCAGAACATGCCGCACTCCTGTGCCCGCGCTTACTCGCTCAGTTCTGTTGAACGCAGAAACGGGGCAACCTGCCGTGAGACCCTTCGACAGGGCGTTCCTGGTGGGTGCAATCGTGCGTGGACATGACAGTGATGTGGTCCGCAGTAACCACCTTACCCTACTACATGCGTGGTACGGTATGTCGCGTGCATGCCAACCTGAACTCCAATGTGGCATGGCCCTTACCCTGTTCCCCGACTACTGCAGGCGTCGCACCTCAACGTACCCGAGGGGCAAAACTCGACGCAACTGTAAGTGACACCCTGTTGCACGAGCAGCGTTGCTTATTGCAAGACATGATTTGCTAGGAGTTGTCTTACATGCGAGGTGTTTGAACCATTCATCAAAGCGCACATGTGCTGCTTTGCCCGCCTGCAGGCCACTGCTGTACAGCCTCGTGGAGATCGCGGCCAAAGCAGGGCGAAGCGAGCAGCAGGCCATCATCAAGGACGTGTAAAGCTAGCGCATATACATGTCCATGCTACATTGCCGGTTCTTCGGGCTTCATCACGCTATCAAGGTAGCATTCAGTTCATAGCACATGCCACCCCACGTCCCCACCAAAAGGGAATGTTGTTGAATGCAGCCGGTGACCAGGCAGCAATGACAGCAATAAGTCTAAGAGTCTTGCCACCACCACACGACGTGCGTCACCTCGCACATTGTAGTCGTACCAACACGTGGTCATGTGAATTTGCACCTGCCCCCGCTGCCAGCCTGCGTGCCAGCTCCCGGCCAGCTAATGAAGAAGACTGCCCTAGAGGCAGCCGCCCCGCCGCACGTCAACGCGTCCATAACAGCAGAGCTATTGTGCCATATAGTAAATGCTCACGTGGCAAACCACGACAGGTCACAGCCAACCCCCGCATGTGCGCAGAGGGTACCTTGGCGGCACCTTTCCCAAGTCCCCGCTGCTTGAAAAAGTAGGCAATGGCCCCCTTGCAACCACGCACAGTATCCAGCACGACAATGCACCACGCAGAGATCTGCCAGTGACCAATCCTGGCAGCATCGCCTTGTCATGCATCACCGCCCCCGGCGGCCCTGTTGTTGTTGCTGCTGCTGCTGAGCCTGGTCCAAGTCAAAGTTCCGCCGGCGCATGCTGCGCGCACGCAGATTCTGGAGCGCCTGCTCCTGCTGCTCACGCGAGAGCGCTTGCTTGGTGGCGAAGGGGTGGTTGCTGGGTAGCTCAACCTCCTCCAGCGACAGCCGGTGGTTCGCCCTGCGGCCAAGGCGGCAGCATTGTCGTGAGCCGTAGCTGCTTATTGGGCGCTTGTCCTTTTTGCTGGGCACTTGGCGTTGCCCGTCACTTTTGACGTATAGCCAACACAGCATCATGGTGCTGGTCCCTGCTGACGAGACCCACCTCTCCTTGCTGCGCCTGGCGCGTGCGGCTTCCACTTGTTCCGGAGACAGCGTCTCTATGCGCACCGTGTTGACGTCTGTAGGCAGGCAGTGGGTTCGTGTATCAGTATGTTATTTCGCACAAGCAAGCAGGAAGCCCCTGGCTACAGGCGCCCTTCCGGCCCCATCTCCTCCCCCACCCCTACGTAGCTTACCCTTGAGCGCATCCGCCAGGTACATATCGGCCCGATACCTCTCCGTTGGGTCCTCATAACTGCATGCGTGTACATTACGGCGTTCAAAAAAGAGCTCGACCAATCGCGGAAGTCCAACATCGCATTTGCCTACCCTTTCTTCTTGAGCTTGTTGAACAGTACAGCGACGACTCCCACAGCCCCGACCGCTGCTGCAATAAGCGGAATAGAAGGCCCTGACTGGGGACTTGTGCTGGGTGCCGAGGTGGGGTCGATGGCTACAACAGTGTTCTGGCTTCGAGCACCCGAGCTCCCAGCAAGGTTGCTGAGCTTAAAGTTTCCGGCATTCACGATAAGTTTCCGTCGGCTGTTGGGCTGGGGCAAGACAGAGGTATGCGCGGAGCGGAAACGCGCGCTGCTATGCGAGGAGGCCAGCGCCATGGTGCGGGCGAGGACTGTCACTTATTTGCTATTGAGTGTAAGCGTATACGTCGTTTTTGGTGTTGGTCACGCTTGTTGCTGCGTCTCCCACGTCAGGCATTGCATCGCGTTTGAATTGAGGTACGGGAAAGAGAAGCACGGCTGTGGTACCATTATACTACGTGCTTACCAGCTCTGGATCTTTAATTTAGCCAGGTAAACCTTTGGTTGAAGTGAGCTGCCTGCAGAGACCTCTCCGGCAGAAGGTTCTGAAATATTGCGGCTCGACGGAACAACAGTCCTTCCATACCTCCCATGCGCACGAGATGATGAAATATACTCTCTCCAGATAATCTTGTCACCTGTGAACAGCTGTTCATGTAGTCCTGCCGGCCAGCCCGTCACGTCCCATGGGCCACGTGGGCCCTGGGCCACGTGTGCGCCGTAACATCCCCTTCATTGCGCTGTCCTTCCACCGTGATAAGCACGGTCACAAGGGCGCCCATGCTTGCGAAGCACTTGTTAAGCCCCATGGAGCTTCCTCTTGTTCCTGGGACTTTCGTAGCAGGCCCTGCTGTTGTGGGAGGTCCTCCCCTCAGTCCCCTGGCCCTCCCTGTGCTCCCTGTGCCCAGTACCGGAATCCCGGCAGGCCACGGCAGACCCCTTTTAAGACACAGCTGGGAGGATTAGAGGGGCTGCCTTAGTAGGGCAATGACCCGGTGCATGCGGAAGCTCAAATTAACAGCACGCAAGCGCTCTGTGAGGCAGGGCCTTGGCAGCAGCGTTCGAGCGGACTATAAACAGCTCAGGCAGCGAGCTTGCTAGTGGCATGCAAGCTCCCACCGAGGCAGCCCGTTGCACAGGGCACCATGTGCCCATACCTGGTGACAGGTGGCCACCTAACAACATAAGTTGCAAGCGACATCAGCCCCCAACGCGCACGCCAGCGCCAGTCCTTACATCTAACAGCTCCAGCTCCAGCCCATGGCTGTTTGCTGAGCGCTCCCGCTTCGCCTTAGCCTGCCCTTGTTCTGAGGCACCACACCGGCCAACGTGGGCCGGTCATACACTGGCACTTCATTCTGTCCCATGTACCATGCCGAAAAGCCGTACCGGTAGTATGTCCACATGATTCGTACACACCTTCTGAAACTGCTTCTCTACACACCATACAAAAATAGACTGACAGTACAGCTCGCCAGCATCGCAACAACGCGCGCGTGTGGGACCGGTAAGTCGTGCAGGCGTACGCAGGAGCTGCACAGTCGCCCCAATCCGACACCATGCTGCGCCTCCTGCGCCACAGCGCGGAGGCGCATGCCGCCACCGTGCCCCACAACCCACGAGTACAGAACCCTGAGGAAAGCGCCTGACACTGCCGTCCTACCACGCCACCAGGGCCTGCTCCGGGCAGCATCTGCCCGACACACGCCACTCGTCAGGCTAGCTGCACAGCCGCACTGCGTCCAGCCGCCTCCCCACTCCTCCTGGCTCACGTTGCAGCGGGTCGTTCGCAGGCCACGCACAAGTAGCCACGGCAGCGGGCCTGACTCCTCAGGGCGTACCGCTGTACCCAGGCCGCCGGCACGAGCCACAAGCCCAGCACGATCAACGGTCGCTGGGGTGTCCAGCATGGTGGTGATGCTGGGAGCCGACCCACGTGCCGTCGCGGCTGGCAGCCTCAGGACGGCAGCCTCAGGTGCGCTGCGCCCACATGCTCTGCGCGCGAGCCCTATTTGTCATCAGCAGTACTGCATACTACCCCATGATGCTCATGCAATTGTGCAGAAGCCGCCTTCCAGGGGCGCCCTGCCGGCTGCCGTGCCCGCCTCAGGCGTCCTCCGCCCCTGCCGGCTGCTGCTGCTCTTTGGCCTCTGGCGTCCCTGGCTCAGTGGCTGGAGCAGCCGCTGCGAACTCAATCGCCCGGCCCTTCCGCCGCACAAGACGCACCACCAGCCACGCCACCCCAGACAGCACTGCAAGGCCAGGAATGACCTTAGACGCTGTCCGGTACCCCCGCAGCTGCCCTTGCAAGCTCTCCACCTGCCGCCGAGAGGATTTGAGCTCGGCGCGCAGGGCATCGAGCTTTTTCCGGTGCGAGCGCTGGTAATTCAGGATGGTTTTGGCGGCCTGGGGAGACAAGGGTTGGCAGGGACCGTGGAATCGCTTGTCGCGACAGGTCTGGAAACGCGGCTTCCGGGCAGCAGAGCGTGCAATTGCAACTAGTTGATCAGTGATTTTGCATTATCGTTACCTGCGACTTTACGAGCTCGCAGCGCGGGCAAGGCGGCGGAGCTGCTGACCTCTGCCGGGAACCGGCTTCCTCGTCAGCTGGAGGTGGTGGCCCATCCATACGTGGTGGCTTTGGCGGACCTCCAAAATTCATTGTGAGAGGGGCGTACTCGCTCGCAGAGGTCGGGCTTCCGGTACCGAAATGGACAGTGACTGGGGAAATCGGAGCAGCAGTCAAGCACAATGTACAGCACAAGGAAACAAGGAAGTGCCCTCAAGATGCTACACCTGCAATTTAACGTCGATACGCCCGTTGATGATCGAGTCAGTGGCTAGGACCTCCCTGCGTTGCCGTATGGCACGTCCACCTGACTGTCCTCATGTCCCCCAGGAAATGCCCTCAAGTGTCGCACGCGTGCAGCTCAGACGCAATGATTATATGCAATGTCGAGAGCAACCCAAAACACTTCGCGAAATTGAATCCGTTAAAGGCTTGCCACAGCCGCGCAAGGGATGCTCGCCTGCAGTTGCATGAGGGGAGATCTCCCCTGATTTGCATCGAACCCCACAGCCACAGCCACCGAATGGACATAAGCCTGTCCGTCACACTGCAGGGAAATACAAGTGTTGCAGAGAGAGAGAGTGCTGCAGCTACAACGCCGATCCCCCTCAGCAAGCATGTGTTAGCGTCCGCCACCTTTCCGTGCTCCTTGGCGTCCTGCGTGCTGTTTATGCCCAGGTGAGGCCTCCGCTCCCTTAGCGCTTCCACGGGCCCCTACACACCCACCTCCGCAAGCGCGTATGCCCCCAGCCCGTCCTCCGCTGTTTCCATGCACGCACCAGCTCACTACCCCCCTTCATGCGACCACCCCGCCCTCCGCCTCCGCCCCTGCCCTCATGGCCCTCGCCGCCATGGCCTGAGCCTCAGGGAGCAGCCGTGCGCCGCCAACCCTCAGGCTCCCCCGTCCCCCACCCTCGCCCGCCCCCGCCCCCCGGTGTCCCCCCGCCTCCTGACCCGCGGCCCTGCCCACGTCCCCCAGCTGCCCGCACGCCGCCATGCCGCTGTCGCCCTTGCTGTGCCGCACGTGCACGATGCGGCCGCCGGCCCACAGCACCTTCTGGAACTCCAGCACCTGGCGGCACGGTGTTGGCGATGATGGGTGGGTGTGGGTGGGGTGAACGTGCTTACGATTGTTGCAGGGCAGCATGGAATGGGTGCCCAGGTGGCCCCTAGAACCACCCTTTGATTGTTGGTGGTCAGGAAGACGTATGCGTGCGGGATAAGTGGGCGCAAGCCCAGTGGCGTGATCACACTCGATGGGCCACAGGTAGGTAACACCGTCGACGGGGCACCGCGGCTCACCCGTTCTCGGCTGCAGGGCTGGTAGATGGTGCCTGGGAACGGGTTGAACCTGTGGGACGCACAGGGCGCGGCCGATACGTTGGATGCAGCAATGCAGCTCGTCACAGAGTGGCATGAAGCCTACCTAAACACTCCGCATCTCCCCATTGCTGAGCACTTGTGGCTCGCCTCGCCCTGCTTCTCGCCTAACCAGGGCAAGCTCTACAGCTGTGTTGAGCTGGGGACTGCAGCCCAACGCATTCGCGGTCCATGTTTGCGCCTTCTGACACATGCCTCGCCGCACTAAAAGCCATGCATTTCGGACCAGCAAGGCCTGTAATGAAGTGCATCCGGCCTCACATCGAGCACCTGAGGAGTTGCCTTGCCTTACAGGTTCAACACAGCACGCAATCCTTAATACACAGGGGCTCCACGGCCCCGGCCTATCAGTAGCACTTGTGGACCCCCGCCCCCACCCGTTCTGCTGTCAACCCCACACCCACATGATGAGGTTAAAGCTGCACTCCACGTCCCGTGTGGCCTCCAGCAGCGCCGCCGCATCTTCGGGCCGGTCGTTGATGCCTAGGCACGCAGGCAGGGTAAGCCAGAAACGCACGAGCAGGGCATCCGGTCAAAGAGTACCGCACACATTCTATGGTCCGAAAATCAGGTGCAAGGTGCCTTTACACGCAAAGCCATCACGAGCCACACGTCTGTCAGCTGCTCACCGCTGCCCCTTGTTGCCCCTGTGCACCGTAACCCCTGCTGCCCACTACTCCCACAGTCTTCAACTTGCTCCCCCTGGTCCCCCTGCTTTCCCCTGCTCCCCACCGGCCCCCCCTTCTTCCCCGGCCGCTCACCCGCCAGCATGGTATACTCGAACAGCACGTAGCGCCCAGCGCGCAGCGGCCGCCGGTCCGTGCGTGGGTAGTGCGCCGCCAGTACGGACATTAGCCGTGACACGCCGCCGCCAGCAGCACCACCAGCCCCGCCTGCGAGGGCGGCAACGGTCCTACCGTCCTCTGCAGCATGCGGCCCCGCACCCAATACACCTTGCTGCTGCTCCTCTTTCCGCCCGCTCGTTTCACTGTGTGGGATTTGCTGCGCTTCTTGTTGCTGAGCGTGAGCGGTTGCTGGGACTGCTGCGGCTGCCGGCGGCGCCCGCAGTCGCGTGTTGGAAGGCACGATGACGTCCCGCAGTGCGTCGCTGCCGGCGTGCAGCGACACCGCCAGCGACACCAGCGGCCGATCGCCGGGGCCCCGGCCCGGCGCCTCCACCCCGCCTGGCCCACCCTTTGGCCACGACCCGCTGCTGCTATCGTTCGTGCTGGTGGCGCAGCTCGCGCCTGTGTCCCTTACTCCACTCGGTGCGTCCGGGTTCTGTTGTGGCCCGGGGTTGGCCGCAGAGCTGGCGGCAGCACTCCCGTGTGGATGTTCCTGGCGGTGGTGCTGCTGTTGATGGTGTTGCTGGTGGTGGGCTAGCGGCTTGGGGCCGTACCTGTCCAGAAAGTGCTGTAGCTGCGGCAGCAGGCCCACCGTGGACAGAGTGATCCTGTCGGTAGATGGGGAAAGCGGGCGGACGAAGGCAGGAGGAAGGGAGGAGCAGGGCGGGATTAGCATTGAAGTTGAAGCAGGTCGTTGCTGGGGCCAATCTGCTGGCCGCGCTGCCCTCCCACGGAAGCTACATGAGGGTAAAAGCCGTTAGCTGGTTAGCACTGAGGCGAACCTTTGCTTCTTCCCTATCATTTGGTGCTTTCCTGATCGACTGCGGTGCTTCGGTTGACGTGTGCAGCTCCCAGCACTCTGCCTCCCCACCTGCTCGCCGCCAGCCCGAACGCGGCGCGGTGCGTGAGCGTGTCGATGGCTGCGAACACGGCGGGCGCGTTGTGCAGCGGCTCGCCCATGCCCATAAACACAATGTTGGTGATGGGGGGCGGGGAGGAGGAGTAGGGGGAGGAGGGGGCGGGAGAGGGGGAGGAGGCAGTGGGGTCGGTGGTGGAGGAGGTGGTGGTTGGGGAGGGGAGGGGGCGCGGCTCCGAGGGCGGCCCGGGCAGCGGCTCCGCCTCCAGCAGCTGCTGTGCCATGAGCACCTGGGGTGGTTGGAGGTTGGTGGTTAGTAGGTTGGGGAGCAACTTGGTGCAGATGACTGCCTTGCCGGTCGCAGCGAATGGCCGCAGTGCCCACGGCTCCACGCAGTGACGCAAAGCCAGGCGTACAATTGCCACCAAGCCGCGCATTCCCATTTGCATCGTGCCCGGTGCTCGTGTACAGGGCGAAGCGGTGTGGTACTGCCTGCCAAGGCACCTGCACACAGTACGGAAGCCCACCTGCTCCACGATCTGCGCAGTGCTGAGGTTGCCCAGCAGCCCCTGCCGCCCCGTGTAGCAGAACTGGCAGTTCATGGCGCAGCCGACCTGGGGGTGGGTGTGTCCAAGGGAAGGGAGCAACGCACGTCGAGAGACATGCTTGTCACACACATCCAGCACCCCACGCGGCCCGTGTAGCAGAGTTGGCAGTTCATGGCGCGGTCAACCTGGCGGTGGGAGGGCCACGGCGGTTTGCCGCCAACCGCGCATTTGTATACATGCTCGCTCACAGCCAGCAGCCCTTGCCGTCCTGTGTGGCAGCCCTAGCATTGCATGGTACACCTAGCCCGGCAGAGCGCTGGCCGGATCCGCGGGGCAACAACCTACCTCCCATGGCCCCCACGCTACATTGGGCCGTGTGCCGCAGCAATGGACCTGCACGACTTTGCACCGGCGATCCGTGGTGCCGACCCGTGCAAGCACCTGACCCACACGCCCTCCTGGTGTGCCGCCCCTGACCAATGCCCCAACCCCGCACGCACCTGTGACGACACGCACAGGGTGTACCGCGGCCGCTCCCTCCGGCCGACCCGTGGGTCGTAGTCCCTGAACCAGGGGATGAGCACCGCCTCCACGCGCCCGCCTGGGTGGGTAGGCGTAAAGCGCGAGCACGCAGAGTGAGGCGTCAGACAGCCACTGAAACGCAGGTATCTGCCCGCCTGGGGTGGTCGGGGGCTGAGGCTGGGCTCACACGAGTGGATGGGAACAGCACAAAAAGGCAGCGCCCACTCAGAACGTCCCGACGGGCTCCCCTGCTACCCTTCTTGTCTATGTATGTCCGTTAGGGAGCCCCAGCTAGGCCTAGCCGCAGGAGCCGAGTGCGGCCAGGTCCCCGTCCCAGTTCCCAACCGCAGCCGCTCCGTTTGGATCCCACGACTGCCCCCAGGGGAGCTCCCCTGATTGCCCCGTCTCACCCTCAGCGACGCAGCCGGCCCCTACCCCCAGCCTGCTGCCCGCAGCGCACTGCACTAATGCACGGCAACCACCGCAGCGAACAGAAGCCGCTACTGGGCCCATCCACACGGCACCCAACCATGTCCTCGCCGCCGCTACCTTTCCGTTGCTGCTTCCGATTTTCCCACCACAGCCGGTCAAGTCGCTGTGGCCGGGAGCCTACCCGGCTGCCTGCCCGTGCTCTACCCAGCCACCCACTCTACTCCGCGTTTCCCAGCCGGCGACCCACCCGCCGCCTCGCCCCCTGTGAGCCGCAGCTGCATCTTGCGCGTGCCGTCGCTGGCGGTGGCCACACCCTCCAGAGCCAGGCCGCCGTCCAGCGTGAGCAGCGAGCTGGGGGGAATGTAGATGGGGTGGGGATGGGGTGGGATAGAGTTCGAGCCTGCACGGTGAGGCAGAAGTCACTAGTGGGCTAGCCTGGCTGGGTACCCCAGGTAGCCCTGCTGTCCAGTCCTCCGACTTTGCCCTGGAAAAGGCCTTGCCTACTGCCTTTTTTTGACTCGCGGGTGTACTCGTATGCAGCTATGGTCCCCCTCCTTACAGGCCTAGCCCGCCGCTCCTCGTGAGCAGGGCGATGGAAGGATGCGGGTGGGCGTCAACGGGTTGCATGCAGGGGTGGCTGAAGGCAGCTGCGGGTCGTTCGGGCCTGGTGACGCGTGGCTCCCCCTGCGCAGAACAACGGATGCCGGTGCCAGGGGTAACATTACGCACCCGCGAGAGCCCTGCCCCGCCCAGTGCCCCAGCACGCACACGGTGTCCCCCGGGCCACCTTCCCAGTGCGCCGAGCACGCATCACAACCCACGCCGCTTGCAGCGCCTATCCGCGCTCCTTGCACAGTCGCACCCACACAGGCCGGGTGCGCCCCCCACCTGAACCGTGCAACGAACGCCGGGCTGAAGCCCGCGGCCGCCAGCTCCTCAGCCGTCTTATCGCCACCGCCATTCCTGCTGCTGGCGCTGCTCTCGCTGCTGCCGTCGCGGCTTCCGCTGCCGCCGCTGCTGCCGGCCCTGCTGCGCCGCCTGGCCGCCGCCCCGGTCTGCCGCGTCCTGCCGTACAGCCACTTCCACAGCTGGTCGGCCCGGCTGGGCCGCTCACCTGGAGGGGCACACGGGCATGGAGCAGGGCACTATGGGATCAATGTGGGTGCTGCAGTGCTAGTCTTGCAGCATGCGCACTCCAGCCCTGGGGGGCTTGCACTACCCAGCATGACCCAAAGGACACCGTAACTATGCGCGAAGAGTTGCCTCGGGAGGGAAGCAGGGAGCTGCCCTGGGTGGCACAGGTGTCTGGTGACAGCTTGCGTAGTGCAAACGGCTCGGGCCACCCTGCAGCTGCCAGCAGTGCCCGGCCAAAGAATGGTCCAGCCACCACCCGGCCCCCCCCTCACCGTGCGCCTGGAACCACGACCGCAGCTCCTCCAGGGCCAGGGCCTTGGCGTACAGCCGGCCAGCAACGTCGTGTACATTCGGCCTGTATCAGGTACATATCGTTGAAGGTGAGACATTGAGCGGTGGAGTAGCAAGTGGTATACCCGCCTGAAGGCGTTCGGGCGACGGGTAGGTGCCAACTGCACGTGCAGAGTGTGACTTGGGTACCTGCCTTCCCCTGAATTGGAAGCGGTGACATCTTTTCAATGTACCTTGTGAGGCCTGCCTCCGGTTGCTGGGTGTACGGTGCTGCGGGAGCACCAAAAGCCGCCGCGACCAATTCCGGACGAGTCGCTTGCTCAGTCGCAGCTGCCGCGTTGCACGCTACAGAGCTGCAATGACGTTTAGGTGTTTTGCCCATGTTGATTAAGGGCAACTGTTGGAGCGCGACGCAGTGCGTCGACCGAGAAGGGTTGTGAGGCCATGCTCTACGCTGAAGCAAATGCATCCTGACTGAGATCGTACATGCAGAATATAAGTGATGCTTAGCGTCACCTGACAAAGTTTGCACTTCAACGGTGATACTGCTGTAGCGGTCGTGCGCATTGTCGTCCATGGCAGGCACAGCTAGGCAATCGCCCACGAGGTGGTGCATCGCAGGGGCCCCGTGTATCCCAGTGGTCTTGACTACCATACCCCTCTCCCCTGTTTAATACCTACGGATGCACGACAGAATCCTTCCACCACTGCCACCAAGTCAGCTAGAAGCCTCTACAGGGAAGCAAACGGAGGAAGACAGGCAGAAAGAGGGGAGCAGAACACCGTACACCGCACGTAGCGTGTGAGCGTGTGTGCAAAAGGTGTACTGCTGGAAAGCCTGAGGATGAATATCATGTGGTCTTTGAGTGCGCTGCTTATAACGACCTTCTGTCTAGCAGTGGGCTCTGCTTTGAGCAGGATTTCAAGTCATGGTGGGACACTTCCTGTCCTGTTAAGGTTGGACGTTTTCTTGTTGCTGTACAACAGCAACGCAACGCTACATGATTGATTCCTGATAGGTGTGGTCGGGACCAGTAAGGATCGTGTGGCCACACCACCTGGAATGTAACACAAAATGCCAAAAAAAATGTGCACTGATCAGGACAGGACACTGGCTGGCTCCATGGGGCCCTGGGGCCAGCCTGGGGCAGCATACCGTATGTACATGGGCGGGACGATAAGCCAAACACGCACAGGCAATGGTGAAGCCGTACCGTTTTCACCCTGCTAAACACAAAGCCGTGCCGTGGGTCCACAGTAAGGGACGCTGACTTCTGCGCTTGATGCTGGTATGACGCCGTTAAGCACTGAGCACAGCCCGGATAGCTCAGGGCAGCTGCAAGCCCCCCTGCCTGCAGGGGTCTACCCAAGCACGGCAGCTGGAGCACTTGAAGTAAGGCCAATGTCCATATCGGTTCATTGATGTGCTTGGGAGGTGCAGACAAGAGCCTACGATGGGGGTGGGTTGTCTGCAGCGCTGAGCCGCCCGCCTACAGTTGTATCCCCCTTTTTTTCTGTGGAAAGGTTTACAGGTAAAGAGACGGGAGAGGACAGGCCAGCGGGAAGCCAAAGCCCGGCCAGCACAAGCAAGCACCAAAACCACCAAAGTCCAAACCCAGCACACCCCGAACTGCAAGAAGGGAACACCTAGAGGAGGAGAGGACCTGAAATCAAACACCACAGAACAGGGGGAAGGAAAAAAAAAGTCCAAAAGACACCAAGGGCAAGGGAAAGGGAAACCCAAAGAAGATAAGGGGAAAGGGGAAAGGCCACGTAACGACAAAGCCACCCCAACCCACCCTCCAACCACGCACAGGACACCGCCAGAACCCCAGCGGGCAGGCGCCGAAACAGGCGACCACAACAAAACACGCACTAAGCCGAGAGGCAACGGCAGCCCCACAGACCAGCAACACAACCCCGCCTCCCAACCGCTACCGCGACCCCAACCCACACCTAGGAGGAGCACCCCGTCGGAGGACAGACTGCCGGCCAGAACCGCCTGACCAGCACAAAACCGACCTCCAGACACGCCACCAAGCACGCACCTACACCGGCGACGGAAGCCACAACCAACCACCTGCGACCCTCAGCCGACAAAAGAGTCCCCAACCCTGCGACGGCCGCCCCACGGGCCAGCAAACGACCAAGACGCTCCTGACCGCTGCGGCGACCCTAAACCAAGCCCAGAACCCCAGCCAAGGGCGGTCCCCACACACGACACACGACCAACCAACCACCCGGCCAAAGTCCAACCGGACCCCAGACACACCGCCCTGCACAAGCCTACACGAGCTGCCAGAACCCATCCCTCAGCCCCGCGCCACGAACCCCAGGGCCCCGACTTCCAACCTAGGTCGAGGCGCTCCTCACCGCCCACCCCCTGCCAGCTGCGCCACATCCAGCTCCGCCTGCAGGGCAGCCGCTGCCTCCGCCAATGCCGCGCGTGCTGTTGCGGGTAGGGGCCCCTCCGGTGGCCCTTCAGCCCTGATGCGCCGCCACTGGTCCACATCCCCTCGCAGGTACGCCAGCAGCTCCTCCCGGCCTGCACTCCAGGCACACACCTGGTAGGAATCCCGCATCTCCCAGAGGGCATGATGGCAGAGGCCCTCCTCTGGATCGGCCAGGGCGCCCGGCGGCTCAGGTGGCCCCCGCAGGGCGGCTAGCAGGGCCTGCTTGCGCGGCCCCACCAGAACGACACCATAGGTGTCACTGCCGCTGCTGCTTGCCCCCCCTGAGCTGGTACGGCGACGCTGGGGCTCCTGCGGGCCAGGCGACCTGTTGAGGAATCCCACCCGCAGGCCGGAGCTGCCCGAGGGGCGGCCAGCGGTGCGTTTGGCAGCGGGGGAAGCAGTCGGGGGGTCGGGAGACCGCCGTCCCAAGGGCGACGGGCGCGAGTCGACTTCCATCCGCTGCACACCAGCGGCAGCCCCATCTGGTCCGGCCGTCGTGCCTGGCCGGGGTGCCGAAGCGGGCTCGCCTGCGCCTACTGGTACGCTGCGCCCCACCCCCACTGGCCGGGGCCCGGCCTGCTGCTGCAGCCCACCCTGCCGCTGCTGTTGTTGCCGCTGCGGCTGCTGCTGCGGCGGCGACCTGGCCTGCGGCTGTGGCCTCCCCCCTTGTTGGTGCTGCTGCCGCCCATCCACGCGCCGCTGCTCCTGTGCCGATGGCTGGGGCCCCGCCTGCTGCACCTCCAAGGGCTGTTCCTGTTGCGGGTTCCGCCCCTTGTGGTGCACAGGGCGTGTGTGTAAGCGCCCTTATACTCTGCAGGGCGATGTGAGCTCTGCGGCGTCCCAGCGCTGCTGAAAGGATCATTCTGGTGCCCTCAGGTGCGTTCAGTTGTAGCGAGGTAGGGAGAGATGGTGCGCTTCAGTGCTTCGCTGTTACAAAGGGCAGTTCTAGTGCATGCCTTGCGCCACGGCTAACCCTAGGAAATACATGCAGCACCAATTTTTTATTCAGTGGCACTATATTATCAAAGTGTCCAAAGCGTCATGAATGAGGCCCAAAGCCTGGGCGGGTGAGCGTGGGCAAAAGCATGTGCAGCAGCTCTAGACCCCCAGGTGCTGATGAATGCGCTGGTACTTTCCATCCTGCGTGCACACAAAGCAGCCCATTCAGCTAAGCAGAAAAAGACATGGCCCCAAACGAAGACGATGCACACGTGCTGATGTCACCATGCAGTTCTGATTGCGACCGCCACCGAACAACCACCCTGGCGGTGTTGCCCCTGATGCACAGCCAAACCAATACCAACCACCTCAATTCGAACAGGTGATCATACACTGAGCAAGGCAAGACGTGCAACAATGTATCAAATACTGCTCAAAAAATGCCATGTCACCCCTCTTACAAAAAGGGATTGCGTGACACGTGTCGGCCTTTCCTTTACACGGCCCAAGAAGCGTGTGCCGAAGACTGTACATGACCGCTGTGTGCGGTGGGCAAGAGACGGCGAGGGTGCTAGGGTGCAACGAACCGTCGCCAGGAGAATGTGTCAGCAGCGGCGCAACGTGAACAAGCACAGTTCTGAGTAATCTCAAGCAGCAGCACCAACAACGTAAGGGTTGCCCTCTCTTGCGTTCGCCGTCCATTCCCTTGTTTGTACACGCACCCCCTACCCAGCGATTCAGCACCGGGGGCCCGAACACTGCTCGTACCGTCCACAGCCTTCACCGCCAGGCCCTTGCTCCCTCCACAACATTCTATATCCATGCCCAGCAATCGCCGCCTAGCCTTTTTAACCCACGGCTCCAGCACTACAGCAGCTGCCCTGCACATGTCTGTACCACAGATGCCCAACATGCCCTCCCACACGCACATGCCTTGCAGCCACTGCCGCCGCCGCTGTCGCCGTGCAGCTCCTCGCTACCACAACAACCACAACAACAGCCGCGGTTGCAACACAACATGCCCAACCAACCACCCTCTGACATGCCAGGACGGTCCCTGGCGCACCTGATGTTGCGTCCGCACACATGACACTGCTGCACCCATCCCCGCCTCTGTACCTCACCCGCCATTACACTTTCCAACCGGCCCATCTCACACATCCTGAACCACGCCCAACACCCACATGCTGCCCATCCGCCTACACCAGCAGGCTCTCGCGCACACGGTACTGGCGGTCGACCAGGATGCGGTGCTCCTGGGCCGTCAGCGCGATGGGCGCGGGAACCACGCGGCCGCGGGCCTGGGGAGGGACAGCGTGAGGGCAGGGGACGAGGTCAGTCTGCGCGGCTCGCTGCACGTGAGGAAGGGCCTGGGTCCTGTAGGTGCACGGCGCGCATGATGTGCAGCCATGGCAGCTGCATATGGCGTGTGCACAACTGCATCACAAGTCCGACAAGCGGGAGGCCATAATTGCACGACGCAAGGGGGACACTGCAAGCCGGCGCGACCCGTAGCACAGGACCCAACGGCCCGCGCTGCACCCCCCAACACCCCACTCGGCTGCTGCCCAAGGCACACAACCACAGCCACCCGCAACTGCCAAGCACGCACCTGCACGGTGGCGGGGCCGTCGCCCTGCAGGGGGATGACCAGCGTGGCGCCCTTGAAGTCCACGTGCATCACCTTGCCGCGCGGGCCCATGGGCACGGCTTCTGGCGCGGGCGCGGGCGCCGGGGCGGCGGTGCGGGCGTCCAGGCTGGAGCGGCCGAAGGCGGGGGCGGCGGGGGCGCTCAGGAAGGAGGAGCCGAGGGGCGAGCCGGAGATAGACGCCGGCGGGGAGGAGGGCGAGCCGGAGGTGGCCATGGAGCTGGCGGGAAAGGCGGCGAAGGTGGCGGCGAAGGCAACCGCAGCCAGGAGGGCGCGAGGCAGGGGGATGCCGGAGCCGTCCGGGCCGTTGTTGCTGCTGTTGTTGTTGTCGTCGTTGTTGTTGTTGCCGCCAAAGAACTTCTTGCCGTTGCCGTTGTTGCCGTCGTTGCCGCCGGGACCTGGGGACGGGGGGGGGTGTGTGTGTGCAGAACGGCGGGGGCGTGGGGCTCTCACAGGATGCGGGGCAGTTGAAGGGCTCCCGGCGCGGGAGTTGGTTTGTGGCAGTTGTGACCGATGGCCTCGAACGGGCAGGCCATGCCTCGATGGTGACTACCACATGTACTAAGCTGGTAAGTTTACTGCAGCTGAAAGCCGGCCGACAAGGACGGCAGATGTCGAGGGGCATGGCCTCCTTGGCCTCGGGTCTCAGTCAGAATCGTGTTTCAGTCACTCACCAGTCAGCATCGGCACCGCCTCCTCCGCCTTGATACAGCCACATCCGAGCATCGCCACAGTGTTGGCACAAGCGAAAGCTGTCACATTGGACGCTCCGGCAGGCAGCTGCCGGGCGCTCTGGAATTTCTCCATCTGCGCAATAAAGGCCCTCTTCCGCGGGCTCTTGCACGTAGTGCTGCGCCTGTAGGTGGTACGAGGAGTCGCACAACAGAGGCGAGGAGTGGCGCCCGAGGCCTTGGGGGAAACAACAGTGCGGGAGACCTGCATTTTTATCTCGCTAACCGGGAAGCAAAGAAGCAAGTGGAATATAGCTGAAGAATGTATGAGCGAGAATAACTGTGTCGATGACGGGATGTGTGAGCATGTTGGGCATGTGAGGGGTCGCTTTTTTATCGGGGTGACTGTACCCTCGACGTCGTACCGCAGGCCCCAGGGCCAACAAACCGCCAAAGAGCTTCAAGAGGACAGTCTGACAGCAGCATGGATAAGTATCTGTGCGTGTGTTCAGCCTGAAAGAGGGCTGAGCTCGCAGCACGTGGGACGGCTCGCCAATAATGCGCGAACCCCATCATGCGACCCAGGTACAAGACTGTGCCGGACAGCGCGACAAGAGCAAAGTGCAGTTTTACTGGACTTTTGTCCTGACGGGGTGCACGGGAAGCTCGTATGGCAAGTGCCTTCGAACGGCCTGGCCCAACCGCCCACCCTTTTGGTGGGCGTAGCCGCTCGCTAAGCCGCATCCAGTAGCAGCAGAAGCGTACAACACAATAATCCTGATACTCATAATGCTCATCTGGCAGCGTTAGAGCTGAAAGGCTCAGGCCTGTACGCTATCGTGGTGGCAGTTGGCCGATCAACACAAGGCAAGAGCCTCGGGACTGCAACGACTGTTCTGCTGCTTCTTTCCGCAGCCCAAAACTCTGCATGCAGACCCTGTGTCGTGCAATGCCTAATTTATTTGTGCATACATCTGCTGGAGATCACGGCGCAGTAGCGCAAGGGTCAGGCCAACAGGACAGCGCACAAGCGTTGCACCGGTTCGTAACAGGCGTGTGCCGGTAGTGAAGACTGGAATCCCCTGCCTGCAATGCGTAAAAGCTGATCTCTGGGCACTCTGAAGTACACACGTACTTGATGTTGCTGGCTAAGTCAACATACCGGTACTTTAAACTTTGGGTTGGTTCTGGGCTTCTGGCTGGTTCCGACGACATCAGCACCTGAGGGGCCTACCTGCCCTGGCCTGTGTCATGACTGGAGTTTGCCATCCCCACGTCGCCCTGCCGTGCCCCTATAACACCCTGCTGCAATCGCATGTTGGTCGCACACAATAGACTCCATATCGAGTGTAAGGCCTTGATCCTCAAGAGAAAGGGCGGGAAAGGCGGTAAGGTTAATGCAGCCCGTCGATCCTGCACTCTGGTTGGCCAGCTCCTGTGCACCTGCTGTGGGATCTCTAGCGGGGCGAACACTACCTACGGTGCATGTTGAGTTAGAGGTAGTTCTGCATACCCTGATTTTGTCGCCTGTCTTGATCGGTGGGCAGGCTTACTGGAGCTGGTGCATATGTGGGCGGCGTCTGGCCGAGTGGATGCCACGTGCCGGTGCCAGGAAGCCTGTGATAAGGTTGGAACACTACCGTAACCAAAGGTCTGCTTCACAACGCCACCCCATACGGCTGGGTTTTTTAGTGTTGCATAGCGAAAAATGCATTGAGTCCGCTGCGCGCGGCCATGGGGACGCCCGGTATATGAATGTAGGCATGTCCTGGGCATGTCAGTATGTTCAGGTGTGGCGTGGCACGCTCGTTGTGGGTACCGGAGCTCGGCTTGTACATTTTACCGGCAGTCTCAATGGATTATTGGATTTGTGTATCAGCCGTGCTGACTTTATTTACGGGTGCCAGGGACAAGCACCGCTTAGTCCCTGCCCAGTTGTCGCAAAAGGGGATACATTATTTTTTTCTGTGGAAAGGTTTACAGGGAAAGAGACGGGAGAGGACAGGCCAGCGGTGTGGTCTGCCCGGGCCCATGGGGAAGGCGTGCCGGTGGTTGGTGGCTATCAGTGGATGATGAACCGTCGGGCATCAGCTGGTAGTTGGTCTCCAGACTTCGGTCCCCAGCCCCCTGTTCGTGAGTTTACTGGGAGCAGGCAGTGTAACGAGTTCTTCCGAGTCTTGGGTAGAGTAGGTCGCGGTGGTCCGTGGAGCGCTCATATCCGCCCACATGTGCTTGCCAAGCACCGAATTCCGAGCCCCTGTAACCTTCTCACGAAGAAAAAAAAGGGGGAAGAAAAAGGGGGTGACGGCACTGGGTGACGTCCCCGGACTGCCGTTGTCACCTTGACCCAGTGTGTGGGAGCCATAGTTGATGCAGCTGTACCACGCCGCTTTGCTACATGCTGGATGATTGTTGACGATGAGTCGGCACAAAGATGTTTCAATGGTGTGCGCGGAGCTGTTGTGCACCATGCGTATCAAGCGTCGGCGTTGGTGCGTACGGACGGCTTGTGCCCTGACAGTTGCTCCAGCGCCGGAAAGAGCATTTCTGCAGGCTCATCTTGTACGTTGGGTCCAGCTTTGCCAGTCAGTACACCCAAGGAGGGGAACTTGCTACCACCTGGTATGCTGGCAGTCTCACCCTGGTCAGCCGTTCAGCTGCAACTAGCTGCTCCCCTGTGCGTGCCTCCTGCCGTACTGTTGGCAAGGAAGGAATACAGACTTGGCGATGCACGGAGCCTCCCTGTCCCCCCTGCGCCCTTGCACGATAGCCTGCTACTGGCACTGCCATGTATGCCAAACGGTAGATACGTGCGGTCCCAGATTAAGTCA
>BQMZ01000129.1:0-56384 GCA_036984285.1 Chlamydomonas sp. KOR1 | reverse complement strand
TTGAACTGCATGGGCTGGGAGCCGGGCTCGTCTGGGGGGAACGGGAACAACGTACCAGGGGGTTTCACGAGACAAACGGGGGATCAGGACAGGTCAAGGGACGCCCGAAGGGCTGTAACCGCGCAGGCTTCGTGCGATTGGAGTACGGCATCGACCGCCAGCACAGCAGGGGCGCCACTCCGCGACTTGGCAGCAGCACATTATCACCGCATGCGCAGTGCGATGTGCAAACGCTGGGAGCAACCCCCACATCGCAACCCGCCCTCTCGTGCAGCGGGGGAAGCAGCCAGGACAGCGAGCTGGCCGCAGCGCAGCGCGGCGCACAACCTACCTTCGTTGAACACCCAGAACTCCTGCTTGATCTGCACGGCCGGCCGGATGGGCTCCGGGCCCACCGAGTCCTTGTCGCCCTCCAGCTCCTCCTCGACATCATCCTCGTCGTCGAAGTCCTCCACATCCTCCTCGATGCCCCCTACACCGCCTTCCTCCGCCGCCTCCGCCGCCGCCGCCGCCTCCTTGGCCTTCTTGGGTATGCGGCCTCGACGCTTGGGGGCCGCCGGCGCAGGCGCGGGCTCGGCCGCCTGTCGCGGTGAATACCGTAGGACACAAGTTGACCACTCCGCCGGTAAAACACCGTGGAGCCAGGCTAGCAAACCAATGGGACGGCTACACGAGCAGCAGGCCCATACGCAGCTGATCAGTGCCTTTTCCCGCGGGTCCAGGTTATCCAGCAAGCCTTTGGGTTGGGGATGCGAGCCAACGGTGCAGTTATGCGCTTCCATGCCCCAACACCCCGGGGAGGATAAAAAGAGGACATCGCCTGCGGGAGCTCTGCTCACTCCAGGAGGCCCGGCGCAGTGCGCTGCCAGTCACGACATCGCGTGGCGCATTCCGGCTTCCCAGCTCGGGTGCCTCTCCCATCCCCCCCTACGTACCAGCCCTTCCGCAACACCCCCCACGCTCCCATGTGGCCTCGCCCCCCGGCACATGCAACGCTGACAACCCGGCAGGAAACACGAACCCATTGCTGTCCCGGCTGCTATCCCGCTACCCTCGCCCTTGCTCCCGCCCCTGCCCCTGCCCCGCTGTTCGGCATCTCTCCCCATGGGCCCTGCTCCTGCCCCTGCCCCCACCCCTGCCCCTACCCCTGCCCCTATTCCTGCCCCTATCCCTGCCCTCACCCCCGCCCCTGAACCTGCTCTACCCTTGCCCCATTGTTCGGCGTCTCTCCCCATGGCCCTTGCCCCGCCCCCGCCCCCGCCCCTGTTCCCTGCCCCGCCGCACGGCCGATCGGCGCGTTGCCCACCTGCTGCCCCTCGGCCTGCTGCCCCTCCTCCTCCTGGCCCTCCACGCCCTCCAGGGTCTCCTCGTCCTCATCCTCGATGAAAACGCTGCGGTAGCGCTGCGGCAGGGAGCAGGCAGGGGGCGACAGAGGCGGCCGCACGCAACGCAGTAAGCACGGGTAAGCACGAGTAAGCACGAGTGTGGCGTCGTACTGGACGCTTGACTGGCTCTTCCCGGGATGGACCTGGGGACCTTCCTTCGCCATCGTAACCACAGGCAGTGCATCACGTACGACTGCCGACGTCCGTTGGCAGCTCGCAACGCCGTGCTGCATGTGTGTTAGTGCTCCTCTCCTGCTAGCTGGTATGCCACCAGGTGCAAGGACACGCTGCTGTGCCATCGCCAAGCACCGCACACTTGCACATCCGTTCGGTGTGAGGGCCCGGGTCAACAGGAAGCCGCTGGGCGCTGGCATACAAGGATTGCCTGTATTTGGGTACCCCGGTGACATCCAAACATTCTTGTCTTGACACTGCGTGTACGTGTCTTTCTACTGCGCCCAAAAGGCCTCAGCACTTCGCGTGGCGCTGGCATTCAAGCACTGGGGTGCTCCGGTGACAGCCGCACACCTGCTGATGAGTTGAACACCGCTTGTACATGTGTTCGCAACCCCGCGCCACCTCGCGTGGGTCCTCCAACACCCGATGATGAATTGAACACTGCATATTCACGGGCATGTAATGCGCCCAACTGCCCAACTGCTCACCACTTCGTATGGGTCCTCGGCGTCGTCCGCGCCCTCTTCGTCCACGTGCCGGCCGTTGGGCAGCAGCCCGTTGCTGGCCTTGATCTCGTCCATGTCGGCGTCCGTCACCTGATCCTGCGTCATCAGCGTAATCTGCGGCGGGGGGAGGACACAACGCAACCCTGTCAGCAAGGCATAATCCCGCGTCGGTGTCCGTGGCCTGGTCCTGTGTCATCAGCGTAATCTGCGGCAGGGGAGGACAACAGTTCGACCTTCATGGACGGACATGTCCATCACTCCGCCGGCAAAATGGCAAGGCTTTCTGCCGTACGGGCGGGCGCAGGAACAAACACGTGCCTGTGGGCCCGATGCGCATGCACACGTGCCGCAGCCACCTCGCGCCCCTGCCCGCACCCCTGCCCGCACGCAGCACCCCCCACCTTGTACAGCAGTGTGAACTTGTGCGGCCATATCTTCCGCGTCTCGGCCGTGTCCCGCAGCCGCAGCATCACAAACGGCGCCACGTCGGTCTGCCCCATCAGGTTGACAACCGGCCCGTCATCCAGCCCCTCCTGCTGCTCCCCCTCCTGCGCACCGCCCTCCTGCTGCCCTTGCCCCGCGGTCCCTGCGGCATCCATGTGAGTCCGGGCGGTGGCACGGTGTGTTTAAGGTGGTCGCGTCATCGTGGGATCAGTCACAAAACAGGATGCGCGGCCCTCTGCAAAGCGGCCGCGCCGACAGCCGTGCCGGCGCATTGAGCTCACGTGACAGGTGGGTGGCGCCCCGGCACGTGCGCTTGACACGCAACACGCAACCCGTTCCCCTCCTGGCCCCCCGTGTCAATCACACGGTCAGCAGCACCTGAAACGCGCGCCTTACAGCGACCAGCACGTGCACGCGCGCGTCGCCCACGCCCGTACTGGCCCATACGACACTTTCGCCCGCAAAGCCCACACCCCATCGCCAGCACAGACGCGCACACAATGAACACGAAGCAGCAGCCGCTGTCCCAGCATGCATGCAGCTCCACCGTGACCAGCCCATCCCCCACCACCGTCCACCTTCCCCCGCACCTGCCGCGTCCGCCTCCTGCTCCACTTGCCCCCCAGCCGACGTCCCCTGCTGCTGCTGGTCCTTAAGCCGGTCCGCCTCTTCGAAAGCCGCCAGCAGCGCCGCACGGCCCGACTCCTTGGCCTCCTCGTCCGCCATGTAGTGCTCAAAGTCGAGCGCCTCGTTGATCAGCTCAAGGTTCTCCAGGCCCTGAGGGGCAACCGCAAACGGTACGGCAGGCGGTACGGCAGGTCAGGTAACGGTGCTGCGCACGGGGCCCACCCCTTTGCCACGTGCCACGTCTGCCCTGACGGCTCACGACCGGCCTCACCACTCCCACGCCCAACGGGCGCTACGTCCCGTGTGACCCTAATGTCGTAATAATCAGTACCCTAGCCACGTGCCGGCCCGTGCCGCCCCACTGAGACGCCACGCGTGCCACGTGCCGCTCGACTGTGCACATGGTCCCCTCTCCCACCGCGCCCTCTACGCGCGTCACGTCAGCAACCGGTCAGCTGTGCGTGCGGTGTGTGTTAAGTCCCGCCCACGCCCACGCCGGGGGTAGCATGCTGACGTGCAAACCAGAACTGTTGCAGTAGGGTTGCATCCAAGTCACAGTTTCAACACGCATACGCCCGTGCTCGTGCGCCCTAAGCGGCCCTCCGCGCCTCCACCCACCACATAAACACCAGTGCCACACCTAACGCGCTACAGTTAGTCCCCGCCGCGCGCCCGCTAAGCCACCCACCGCGCCCTCCACCTCCCACAGCATGCTGTCCGCGAAGCCGTGCTCCGGCAGCAGCCCCTCCCGGTGCTGCGGGAAGTGCAGGGACACACCCGTCCTGCGGGGAATAGACGTGCGGGATGAATGTGTGGGGTTAAATGGGCAGGGGACGAACGTCAGAGTTGCTTGGCGGCAGGGCCCCGACCGGTGCTGCGGGAAGCGCAGGATACGCCCATCTTGCCGGTAGTTCCAGCAGGAGAACAGGGGACACGCGGCGGCTATCGTAATGAGCAGTCCCAACGTGCACGCCGTGGGAAGCATGAACATCACGGTGGGGCAGGCTGCTCCCTCCAACCAGCACCCCCACCTGAGCGGCACGCCCGGCTGGTACAGGTGGTCGGGTCCGTCGTAGAATGTGGCTGTGCCGTCGCTCTTGAGCCATTGCGCGATGGTGGCGCCGTACAGGTACACCACCATGGCCATGCCCGTCTGGCAGCAGGAGGGAGGAGGGAACGCATGGATTTAGGGCACGGGTCAGGGGTCCAGGTTGCAAATGCAGTATGTACATGTGCAGTCTAAACACCACCATGGCCGTGCCCGTCTGGCAGCAGGAGGGATGAAGGGTACAGATCAGGGGCCCAGGTCGCACGTGCAGTGCATGCGTGCAGTGTAAGCGGCGTCCAGGTCGTGCATGCAGTGTACTGGCTAGTCTGAACGAAAGCCGTGCCGTTGAACGGCATGCAGTTTACGTGTGCAGTCTGCAGAGCGCGCAGCTGCCAGCTTCCGCAGTGGATGTGCCTCCGGCTGGAGGGGATACAGGTAGGAGGGCAACTAGTACATGGGCAGAAACGTTGCGTGTTGCGTCATGGAGGCTGCCGCCGAGGGGTGCCGAGGGGTGCGACGTTGGGTTCTGTCCCCAAAGCTGCAGACGGTTGCGTTGGTGAGCAGCTGCTTGTGCGGGATGTGCACCGTTGTCCTTGCGGCCCCGATCGACCCTGTGAGCTTGACGCCGTACGCCGCATGCCCTTCACAGTCTTCCTCGCGTTTCATCCTGTTAGCCCTGTTACCATGACATGCCGCACCTGCGGGTGTGTGATGAGTACCGTGGGCAGGTCCCCTTGCCCCACGCCAAACTCAATGACTCCAGGAATGCCCCACTCCTTGTTCAGGGCGTCAAGGTCGCTGCGGTACGGGAGTGGAGTTGCAAAAGTTCAGTGGGGTACTGGAGGGGGTTGGCGAGGCAGGGTCGTGGGGTGTTGTGAGGGGAGGCAGCGTGGAGTTGGGCAAGGGCCAAGCTTTGTTGGGTGTGCTTCATGGGGGTGCAACGTGCTGTAGGAACACAGGCGCATATACTATCCGACCACCTGAACAGTATTGCATGGGGTGCAGATACAGCGTGGCGGAATGCAGTTGTGTGGGCTGAGGGTAGTTGGTGGTCTGCAGTGGGTTAACGCCTCGGCGGGGAGCGCAGTACTCACATGGTGGGTTCCGGTTCTGACTCCTCGGTTTCAGCTACTTGCTCTGCTACTCGAGATGGCTGCAGCCGCTGTGTCCTCGCAACGCGAGCCCCGCTCGGAAAGCTTGGCGGCGCTCGGGACGGGCATGGCCTCTCCGGTTGAGGCGCCAAAACGTGCCCAACTGCATAATGTAATACAAGTTGGTGAATATTACGTCCTAGCTAGGCGGTGAGAAGCCAATTGTGACTCCGTGACTGCACCTGGCGCAGGTCGCCAGGCTTGCGCGGCTGGGAGCGCCCCGTGAAGGCATCCTCGCGGTCCTGTACACCGATGACTGCTGCTACAGTCTAGCCGCATCCTAGCCATAGATTGGGCCATGGTATTTGCTCCGGGCTCCTGCCGAAGCGTTGCGAGGCCCTGGCAAATGCGGAGCCTCAAAACATTTAAGTTGCCCGACCAATTTTGTGATATGCAAGCCAAATTGCAGTGTTGAGTCACGTTGGCTGTGGTGGTCCACCATTGCTGTTTGACTCCATGTCTCGTCTCTTGCCAGGGGAGACCCTGCTGGGGAGCTTTGGGTAGACCTTTGCTGTAACAGGTCCTGGAGGTGTGGTCCCTGGGAGTGGGGCACATTCGGACCAGAGGCTGACAACGCACACTCAGCAGGCATGCCTGGATCATACCCCTGTGCAAGGCGCCTAGAACTGTCGCATGTGCGACGCCAGCCCCAGGAGAGCTCCCTGGAAGCCATGCTGTGAACCCGACATGCCAGGCGTACACGGCACGTGCTGCACAAACACAAAGCCGTGACGTGGACGTGCTGCACAAGATGCGTCCACAGTGCCTGGCCCTTCGTGGCCTCAGCTGCACATTGAAACGGGATCCCTGACCTGCGTGCTCAAAGCCGGCCACTGCCAGACCGTGTTGCCACTGTCGCTGGAGAGCCACATGCCCAGGGCGGTTGGTGTGGCGGGTGAGGCCTGAAGTCCCCCCACAAGAGCTTGCCAGGACCAAAATCCAAGTCCCATGTAAACTCCTGACAAGATTAGACATCCGAACATGTGAGGGACTCCCGAGGTGAGTATTCATCAGGTGAGCTACGGGGCGCAGTCGCACGAGCTTTGCTTGCCCTGCCGCTGGAGCTGAAGCCGGACATGTCAACCCCTACGTCAAGACCAAGTTCCGCACTACCACGTCACGGCTTTATGTTGAGCAGGGTTAATATGTGAGGTACCGTATGCGGTACAGGGGAGCTCCCCTGGAGCAAGGGCCAACCTGGTGTCCCTCCGGAGCCCGCGAGGCGGTGCCGTACAATGATCCCTGTGCCCGACATCCGTGCCACCAATCTGACAAATGCCTTCCAACCGGAAGTGCGTGTGTGCATGGCAGCTTGGCAGGCATAGGGTGGGGCTTACGGGGCACGGGGGCAGGAACCTGCCGCGAAGGTGTGTGTACCAGCACGATGCGCACAGGTGCGCACCGGCAGGCTGGGCTGCGCATGTGCAGTACGGTGTACAGTATGGTTGTGCATGCGACCAGGCGCGGCCTAGCTGTAGCCCCATCCGGCATGCAAGCAAGCATGGCTCAGCGCTCACACCTGCTGCACTGACGGCATGCCGCGCCACGCCGCTCCAATCAACTAGTCTCTTCAGGTGCCACAGAAGCCAACCGAGGAGGCCCGGGGCTGTGACTTGTGAGCTCCACCGACACTGCGCTGCTCGCGATGCTAAGACAAATACACACGAGGCAGCAGGCATGTTGCACAATCCAGCAAGCCGACCACTTGCGCAAGCAACCTAAATGCCAGGCGTGGCCAACATTGCACGGCATTAATTGCCGTTGGCGCGTAACGTCATGCGGATGCAGCCCTCACCATCAGGTCTTAGGTGTACATGGACCTGCATGCCTACACCCTGGCCCTCCTATGTAACTCTGTCCTACAAGGTCTCCGTACGGCGCCGCCGCCGCAACTGCAACCACCACATGCAGTGAAAATGCAATCAACGGACACCCTCTGAATTCAGAAGCCTGACTCTCAGTAGTAATGCGGTGCGTCAAAGGTTTGTACAGGAATCGTCTCAGTCAAGCCGTTGTTCTGCCTCATCAGTAACAGGCTAGCAGCCCTCGCCCCCCTTGCCTTGCTCCGTACCAACTCCCTATCCACAGGGCCAGGACCATGAGCTCTAAAAGCCACCAATTATGTATATGTACCAGTCTAATACCAAAGCCGTGACGTTGTAGAGCGGAACCTGGTCTTGGCGGAGGGGTAGACATGTCGACCGTCGACTCCAGCGGCACAGCAGAACACAGCCCAATTATGTATGTTGAAATAAGAAGCACACAACGCTTGCATCTGTGCATGAGGGATCCCCATTCCCACGCCTCACTGCACACGAGCCGGCGGGCCTCACGTCAGCCGGGCCACGTGAAGCGCATGTGCCCACGTTCTTGCAATGCCTCATTTTGATGAAGGTCACATGACATTGTACACCCACCTGAAACAATCGAATGACTGTCACGTCTGTTGGCGGAAAGGTGCATGCGTAAGCCACTGTCTGTGCGTCCCACACTCCACTCCGCTACACCCACTACCGCACTAGCTCCACAGCCTCCACCACTGTACCCCACTACCACTTGAGCGCGTGGTAAACACCCGGAGGATTCCCGCCCGCCCTATGCTTCTCCTCAGTCTTCCGCCATTCCTCCTGGTCAATGGCTAACAAGTAGTGGTACCTGCCCACCCCGTCCGCGTTCTTGCCCACTATAGCACTACTCAGGTTGAACGTGTGTATTGAGCACCATTCGGGGTGCATGGCGCACATGGAGGCGCCACTGATCTCGCAGAACTGCGTGTGCTGCTGCAGCGTCTCGGCCTGAAACAGCGACAGCAGCCGTACGCTGTACCGCACGAGCATTACGAAGCACTGCCGTACTTGGTCGTCCTTCATCCAGGTGCGTGTGCCAAAGTGCACCCACCCCGGGCCGGTTCCGATGTCAGCTTTGAAGTCGATCGAGCAGATGAAGTCGGCCTCTTTGGGGAAGCTCGCAAAGATGTCTTGGACTACGTCGCCCGTCCAGCCGACGTCTGTGCATGGGCAGAACCATACGCAGGTGGCACGGGATTGGGCCGAAGCGGTGCCGTACAACGACGCATACACGCTATGCATGGTAGCTGAGCATGTGCCACGCATGGCAGGTGCCAGCGTGGCACTGCTGTGGTGCCTATCATCATTGCATCTTTGCATGTCACGGTAAATGCTCAACGGCTGCCTGCCCGGCCGTCTGCGCCTGGCATGCATGGCCAGGAGGCGCGTGGTGGTGCCGCAACTATCCTCTGGTGCGGACCTGTGCGGACACACGCACCCTCATGGGTATGACCAGCAGGGCAAGCTATGACGCACCGCCAGGTGCGCCAAAATCCTGCCTGCACGTGGTATGAGAGCTGTATGTGCGGAGCCACCACGAACCCACCAACTCATTGAACCACCACCCGTTGTACCGCCACCCCGTACCGTACACCCACCGTACTCGGCCACCCAGACGCGGTCGATGCTGGGCGGAAGCTCCCACCCGTGACGGTGGAACCTGCGGGCAAGCGGCACGGACACGCAGGGAGTTACGGCTTATATCACTTTGACACCAAGCTATCTGCACACGAAAGCGCAGCGCACAGCGAGCGGAGCACGGCCTACTGGTCCACGGATGCAGCAGGGGTGTCAGTATTAGCTGTGAACTAACAAACATGGACATGCCTGTACAGTCCCATGGGGCGAATCAGCAAGCAGGTACCCCTTACTTGTAGCACACTTAGCAACCCTCAAGTGCGTCCGTGAATCACAAGCACGCACGCACTCACCACACGACCTCGGGCGCGTCGCAGTGGACCCACATGAACTTGGGCTGCTCGTTGGCCTGCACGTGCCGAGTCCAATCCTCCCCGAACAGCTGCGCCAGCTCATCCGACCCCACCACAACCACACCGCCCGGCCCCAGCGCCTCCTGAAGCAGCCGCAGCGCAGCTGCCCCCACCACGCGGTTGCTGCCGGGCGCAGTTAACATGGCAGGGTTGGAGTGTGCGGTGTCCTGCTGGCGTGTGGCGCGGTCCCGTGGGTCGGTCAGCAGCACTCGGTGGTAGCCACCGCATCGCTCCACCTGGGGACATTCGACCATTTCCGCAGCATGGCACGTGTACGGGTGAGACCGGGTTGCCAGCTCCAAAACCTGGGCGTCAAAAGTCTTGCTTGTCGTGTGTATGTAGCTTCCGATTGCTGTGACGCGTGCCCAGAGTGGATTGGCAGTACGGTGTGCGAATTAGAGCACGCACAGCACGGGCTAGCTGCAGAGAACCGTAGGCGTCGCTCCACCTGCTCCTTTGCTCGCTTGGCGCTCTCCAGGAAGCGTGCCGTCACCACGTGCGTCTTTTGCAGGAAGGCGATGGGGAAGCAGTTGGTGGTTGACAGGGTCGCGCGGCCGCGGTTGCTGGTGCCCGTGTGGACGGTGCTGCGCAGCGTGCGGGCCTGCTGCTGTTGGGTGCGGCGACGACCGTCAAAGGCACCTGCCGATGCAACGGCTGGTGCGGCTGTGGGTAGGCTGGCACCGCGCTGGGCTGTGATTAGGGGGAAGGCTACCGGTAGTTGCTTTAGTCGCCGTTGTTTGTAGTTCTTGCTGTGCCGCATGCGTTGGGCTTCCTGGCGAGTGAGCGTCGCCCCGGTAGTGGCGAGCGGCCGCAGGCACAGCAGCAGCAGGGCCACGCATGCGCAGACGGGTAAGCGAAAGAAGCGGTGCGCCATTCCGGTCAAATATTCTGGAGTTATGCATTTGGGCGCTTCTGGGTGGTAGGTACTAGGTATAAATAGATGCCAAGGGCAGAATACAGCGGGCTATTCGAGGCAGCGAGGCAGCGAGTCCAAGAGTGAGCGGCTGTGAGACGAAGGGTCCGACCCAAGCAAATTACGTCACCCCGGCGTGTACAATTTTCCCTTCTAGATCAGACTACAATAACGTTTGGGCCCGTTTCTTATTTGGGCCCAGCGGCAGCTTGCTTGCGTCTGTCTTGCTGAGGGTTTTTGTGGCTGAAGTTGGGATTGTGACGTACCAACGGTACCGCCACACGTGGCCTGCCGGCACCAGCCGGCGCCGGCCACACGCGGGTATCATGACGTGCACAACCAGCAACCAGGCCACGTGCCGAGTGGGGCGGACCGTGCCGAGCCTGCTGAACGTGCTGTACTTGCGGACATGCCTATCATTGTATCATACATGTCAACAGGCGTGGCCACAAGGTTACGGGGCAGGCCTGGCAGGCCAACGGGCACAAACAGACCTTGGCGGCGGCTTCTCCTGCGTGCCACAGGAGCTGCACTAAGAGTGTCGTCACCTGCTCGTGACAAGGTCCTGATGAATGTGTTACGGTAGGGGTGTTTGCTTGCTGCGTGAACGCAAGCGCGGCTTGTTCCGCCTGCTCCTACTCAAACCCAGGACATCTGACACGCACCGACGCGTGTGCTTGTCATGGTACATCCGGTAAACACTGATTCTGGTTACTATATGCGGGTTAACGACCATTTCAGACGGCCTGCTGCTAGACGGTCGATACGGGAAAATGAACTGGCTCCCACGCACCTGTTGTGGGTGCAGTTGTGGTGGTGGGTGTGAAGCTAGGCCTTGCAGGCCAGCGCAGATGGGCAGCTGCCCAAAGGGATGGGATCCCCATCCTTGTAACGTTCCTCTGTATGTACAAACGGGGGCTCCAACCACCCAGATTCTGCGTGCAGGGGAGCCCCCATGCGCCATGGGAGCCTCCTCATTCCTGCCCATGTCCAGGTGCATACAGTTGCTAACGACCATTAGTGCGCATTCACTTTCACGTGCGCAACCCTGCACCTTTCTATATCTTTAAGTAGGCACGCCATCCTAGTGTAGCCGCGCACTGGTCACGATGGCAGCTGCCAAAGACAAAATCCCGATCACTGTCGTTACAGGTTTCCTCGGTGAGCAAGAGCTGATGTCCGAATTGACAATCAGCCACACACCTGCTGTTGGTGGCCTTCAGGCGCGATGTTGCTCTTTTGTCGACAGGCGCCGGGAAAACCACCCTGGTCAACCACATCCTCACTGCCAATCATGGCAAGAAGATCGCCGTTATCGAAAATGAGTTTGGCGAGGTTAGCAAAGTTCGTCGCGTGGAAGGTTCCGCTGCTGTTTTGTGTGTTCAGGTCGAAAGTTCGGGCAACAGCATTGCCGCGCCCATGATGCAGGTCGGGATTGATGATGCTCTGGTCATGGAGAGCAAGGTAAGCGACGGTGGGAAGGTGCAAGGTGCATGGGGCCGGAGGTAATAGTCGGCCTGCCCCTGAGGCTCGTCCCCCCACGACCGCTGGCCACTGCCACTGCCAGCAGGTCATTGCTCGAAGTGGTACGCGGCGGCTTGCTGCCAATGCTCAGCCCCGCTGCATGCTACCAGCCGCTTCAGTGCTGCCACCTCACGCTATGTTGGTGTGCCTCTTGGGCAGTGTAGCGCCTTCAGTGGCAGTGCGCACGGTAGCGTGTCCATACGCTACCCCGCCTGCCCCTTTCCGTTTTTGCTGAACCATCTTGCCCTTGGCTTGCTGGTTACATGTTACAGGAGGAGATCTTCGAGATGAACAACGGCTGCGGTGAGCTTGTGTCGGAGCTGGAAAGGCTCGGAGAGAGAAGGGCACGACGCCACGCGCACCAGCGGGCAGCTGAGAGGCTCAGCAACATGCGCCACAGTCACACCGCGCAGCAGGCTGCTGCTGATGCCATCGTTTCAGTTAGGGCCGCTGCAAGTGTATCTCGGTGCATGTCCACCATTGCCCTGCAGTGTGCTGTACGGTGCGCGGCGACCTGATCCGCATCCTCAACAAGCTCATCAAGCGCAAGGGCAAGTTCGATGCCATCATGGTGAGCAACCCTCCCCCAGCGCTTGCAGCGCCTCGAATCGTCAAAATGGACAGGACGCAGAGGCATATTCACATACGCATGTACCGTTGTGCACAGCAGCTCCTGGCGTATCGGTGCACTGGTCGGTATGGCGTATGGGGTGCCTGCAGGTGTAGGCGGGCGAGGGCGCGGCGCTTGCGCAGGGGCACTGCTGCTCCGTTCCTCCAGCAGTGGGACTGGCGGGAAGTCTTGGGGCCGTCGTGCTTGGCGCGAGTTGCCATGGCTGTGGCTGTGCGCTTTGTCCATGCCACGCTACTGCCCGTTCGCGTGCGTGCAGATCGAGACCACCGGCCTTGCCAACCCAGCCCCCGTCATCCAGGTAAGGGAACCGCAGCGCACTTGTCAATGGCAACGGCAACGGCAGCAGTCCCCTTGCCGCCAGCTCCGCTGCACGCGCGCGGGCTTGGCGCTGTTGCGTGGTCCACAGCACCTGCGAAATGAAAGGATGCAATTAAGGAGCCACTTGGCAACAGCGCGTCCAAGGGGCTTTTGCTCTGCAGCCCTGCCCTCATGGGCTTGCCTTACGCCTTCCTCTGCTACAACGTCCCACTTATTCTGTGTCCTCGTCGTCCTGCGCGCTTTCTTCCTGGTTCGCTTCCTTCTTGTGGTGGCCTTCAGACCTTCTTCGTGGACGAGGACATCAAGGAGGCGTGCAACCTGGACGCAGTGCTGACCGTGGTGGACGCACGTCACATCACGCAGGTGAGGGCGCGTATAGGAACTGCGGTGCGGGTTGCAGGCAGAACAGAGGCATGGGCAAGCAAATGGCGTCGGGCGCTTGCCTGCTTTGGTGGTCATTGGGTTGCCTGGCAGGAGCAGGTTCCTGTACGAAGCGTGGGCCCTGGCGTGCAGCATGTGGCCGGGGCTCCTGCCGCTGGCGCAATCCAGCACCGCACTTGGTAGCACACTGGTGGGAGGTGGTCACACACACCCACACGCACCCAGCCACGTGTCGTGTTTCAAATTCGCTCGCCCTCGTAACACAAATATCATTTTCAACGCGCAGCACCTGGACGAGGAGAAGCCAGACGGAGTGGTCAACGAGGCCGTGCAGCAGATCGCCTTCGCGGACAAGGTGGGGCGGTTGGGTGGTTGGGCATTGGGCAGTTGAGCGGCGGTGATGAGTGTTGCCGCTTCATCAGGTTGGGCTGAGCAGCAGCGGCCTTGTCTTGCAGTTCGAGGCAGTTGGGCACCAAGGCTGCGGCTGCGGCTGTACGGGATTTCGTGGGCACCTGGCTGCTTACAAAAAGCAGCGACGCCTGCCTAGCAGTGAAGAAGCAGCACGAGGAGTGTATCAGCACATGTGCCTCATGCCACCGACCCCTTGCAGCTGCCCTGCCCTTTTGGGGCTGCCTCCACCCGGTGCGACCGCCGCACCTTCCCCTCCGTTCTTAACCGCCCTGCGGTTTCCCCCCTCCTTGTCACCCACCAGATCCTGCTCAACAAGACGGACCTGGCCAGCAGGGAGGAGCTGGAGGAGGTCCGCGAGCGCATCCAGGTACGGATGGAGACACAATGTTGGTGGTGGTAAACAGGAGCGCGGTTTCGAGGGCAGGCGTGCGTGCAACCAGGGTGCAGCACTCGTGGGATGGAATAGGGCCTGTCGGGCCTGCCCAAAGCCTTGGCAGGTTCCCTAGTCTTACGCAGCCTTAGATGCACCCCATCCTGTCCTATTGCACACTTCTACCGTGGCCTTGAGCACAGGCCCCGTCCTCTACCTGTTGCCACGTGGATAAAGCCAAGCACACGTGCCATGGGGTCGTCGTTCCCATGCTCCTACCACTCCCGCTCGGGCCTCTCCAACGCAGCGATGAAGTAGCCAGCTTTGAACTTGAAACGCAGCACAACTTAACGTTTCACGTCGGCAACGTACCTTGCCCACACGCTGCCCTCTATCGGCTATCGCCCCCTAACACCCCCAGCACATCAACAAGCCTGTGGAGATCATCGAAGTAAGTAGAAAACACAGCACCACCGCAAGTTTTACGTTAGCAACGTATCCGTCCTGGCCCTGCGCCCCCATCGCCCCTGTCACCTGCTCACCCCCAGCACATCAACAAGCCCGTGGAGATCATCGAGTGCGTGCGCAGCGCCGTGGACGTGTCCCGGCTGCTGGGCATCAACGCCTTCTCGCTGGACAAGCTGCTGGCAACGGACCCGGAGTTCCTGGTGGGTGGGGGTAGGCGTGAACGTTGGCCGGGTTGGCCAGGCGGAGCAAACGAGCAACAGACCCGGAGTCCCGGGTGGCTGGGCGGCATGCCCTACCACGCTCACCGCGCACACTCGGAATGAATTTCTGCAGTGCGCGGGAGGCCGCCATGTGTCATCGAGTGTACGTGTGACCTCGTTGGGCAGCGCGGGTAAAGCTTGCGCGCTGGACGCCTGTCAGGAGAAAGTGTGCCGTCGTCAGGTCCATGGAAGGCATCAGCCCGCGGACATGTGCAATGCAGGCTTTGTAGGTCCTAGGGTGGACGCCGCGCGCTTCTGCCAGCCGCGGCGGTTGGTAATGTTTCTAGCTGCTGGTGCCCCGCCGAAGCTTTTGTCATTGGTTCTGCACTTGCGGCTGAAGCTGGATAACCAAGCCGCAACGACGTCCGTATGCTGCTGATGCTGTTTCGGGGCGTAGGAGACGGGCGAGGAGGACCACCACCACCATCACCACCATGACCACGGCCACGACCACACGTGCACCTCCAAGTGCCATGACGGCCACCACGACCACAGCCACGAGCACGGACACGAGGTGCGGGTGTGGAGATGCAGCTGCGGGAGATGTTGCGGGATGCATATGCCGTATGCAGACAGGTCGCCAGGCCGTGAGCAAGGAGGCGAAGCGGGTGTTGTGAATGCGGTGCGGGAAGTAGGCAAAGTCTGCCTTACAAAGTCACAAGCAAGCAGAAATAAAAGCAGGTGGCAAAGTGGGTGTGTGGTAATGGTCTGCGGGTACGGCTGGGAGTGTGTCGTGTTGCAATAAGTATGTGCGTGTGTGCACATATAGCCATGGACATGTGTACTACCTGGGGCCTTGTTGAGCATGAGGATTGTGTAGGTGCATTGCGGCGGTGTGCGATTGGGCGCTGAGCACGGGCCAGCATCTAATATGAGACTCGTCCAGCAGCTTCGCGACCTCCCCTCGTTACCGCCCCGGGCAACCAACAGATCTCTGTCCCTCCTGACTCATGTTACCACGCTTCCCAGGCGCCTTGCACGGTTTCCTTGCGTTTTACGTGTACCCTCCTGGCCCGCCCCGCCAGGAGCACAAGTGCGACTCGTCCTGCCCCGACCACGACCATGACCACGACCACCACCACGACCATGACCACGGGCACAAGGGCGAGGCCAAGAAGGGGCGGCACCACCACGTGCACGACGACCGCGTCACGTGGGTTAGCGCGCTCACAAGCCGATACGTGCTTTGCCTCCTGCCTCCTGCCCTGCTGCCTCTTGCCAACTGGAAGAGCACTTGTCCGCAGCAGGGCATGTTGGCTGTGCTCGGTTACTCCAAAAACGCGCTCCCGCTGGCTCTCCCTATCTCGACAACGCGCCCCCCCCCTTGCCCTTTCCGGCCCCAATGGTCAGCAGCAACACGGTTCGTGTTCGGGTGCTCCAAAAGTCCAACCCCCCAGCGCAACAACGCGCTAACCTGGTTTTCTCCTCTCTTCCGCAGGTCTTGCGGGTTCGAGCTTGAGGGTGAGATGGACATGATGAAGCTCAACGGGTGGCTGTCCAAGCTGCTGCAGGTGGGGGCCGCGAAGAGACAGCGGGAGGAGACGGCGTAGCGATGCAGTTGCGGGGCGACAGTGTAGCGATGCAGTTGCGAGGAGACAGCGGGGTGCATCAGGGGTCTGGGTTGCTGCAAGTGGGGGCTTAGCGGCGGCCACACTCGCAAGCAGCAGCCAACCCGCGCCTACCGTACGCAGCACAGTCGCCAGCCTGCACTGATCCACACCTTGCGATGTGCAACAGACAGGACCCTGTGCTGTTGCCGTCCAAACCTGACGCCACCCGTTGGTTACCGTTGCCTCCCTCCCTCACGCCTCCTTCCCTCACCCCTTCGTCCCTTCCCCCAGGAGCGCGGCCCCGACCTGTTCCGCTCCAAGGGCATCTTGGCCATCGCCGGATCCAACGACAAGTGGGTAGCAACAGCGGTTGCGGTAGCACCCCTGCACCCGCAGCACAGCTGCAAGGGGTCGTTGTTTACCTTAAAATGGACTAACTGCCATAGCACATTGGTGCGGGCCTGTCCTGAGAATCCGTGCTGCCGGAACGGATGCGGCCCACCTGCCCAAACCAGGCAGGCACCCTCGACGGTGGTAGCATGCTTGCAATGCGTCGTGTGCAGCTGAGGCGCGGGCCCTGACGTGTGAGCCGCTAGGCTACCATGCACGTACGAGCGACCCTGCTCACACGCCATGCGCATTGCAAGGTTGCTGGGCGCAAAGAGCCAAATATCCAACAGCCTACACCCTTGTGCAGGACCCTACTAAGCCCCTCACCGCCCCTCTCGTGCAGGCTCCGACCCCCAGCCTTCTTTATGCTGACCCTGCTGCTGCCCCATCGTGCTGCCCATGCCCCCAACGCAACCGCGCGAACTGATCCAACTTAACGACTAGCCTTGCGCCCCACAACTTGCCCTGCGACCCCCAGGCACGTGTTCCAGGGCGTGCACATGCTGCTGCAGTTCTCGTCCAGCGCCGAGGGCGTGGGCCGGCCATGGAAGGAGGGCGAGAAGCGCCTCAGTAAGGTGGGTACCGTACTATCGCTACCTTTCAGTGGGGTGTCTTGCACCAGGGACTAGCCCTGGTGGCCCCCATCCACCGTAGGGAAGGGCTGGCAGATCCCACTCAGGTGGGCCCTGCCTCGCCCTTCAAAAGAAGAAGTGATGTGTGGAGTCTTAGGGAGGTGGTTGCCCCGGGCGGGGCTGCGCCGAACCGTGTTCATGCAACACTGTTTACCCCTGATCGTGTGCTTCTTTCTACATCTGCTCTGGGTGCCTTGCGATTGTGTCTTGCGATTGTGGTGTCTTGCAGGTTGTGTTCATTGGCAAGAACCTCAAGCGCCAGGAGCTGCTGGACGGCCTCAAGGGCTGCCTGGCGGGACAGGAGGCGGCGGAGGAGGAGGGTGACAAGTGAGTCACGTGACGCGGTGAGTCGAGGAGGCGCAGCCATACTGTCGCGTGGCACGTGCGTGTGCTTGCGGGGCGCGTGGAGGAGTGTGTGCGCAAGGGAGACGGGATGCTGGGTAGCGGGTGGGCCAGGGCGTTTGGGATATAAAGGACCCGCATACAGGATGCGATGAAGGACGCATGCATGGGATTCACGAGGGGGCGCAAGGGTGGGGCGCCTGTCCCTGCCGCTGCTGGGAGTGCGCGAGTTCAGTCAGGGCCCAACGATTGGCCCCATTGATGAGCATCTGTACCGGAACGCATTGAGGCACGCTGCAGCATACCTGCAAGGTGGACACAGGGCAAGCACAAAGCAATTTGGACATGTCCCAAGCACAAGCCGCGCCGTTGCTGAACGGGACTTGGTGTTGACGGGGGTGATCGACATGGCCGTCACTCCAGCGAACAGCGAACATGAACTTTTTCGACGAAGAATGGCAGGTCGGATAAGGCCCAAACCCCACCCCCGGGACAATTTCTCAGCACCTGAGCACCTCATCGGTCCTCCCAACCTAAGCGTCCTGTGCCTCACTTTGCGTATGCACGCAGAGCAGCTGAGCCGCCTTCGAAGAGGGCCCGCTCCGAAGAGGCGGCGGTGGCAGAGGCAGCAGCTTGAGGCCTGACGGCTGTAGTGCGAGTTGCGACCCATGGGGATGGCAGAGGCAGCAGCCGACCGCAGGGGAGCTCCTGCAGGAGCCCATGCGGCCTGTGTCACGCTGAGGAGCGCGGCAAGAGCACGTCTCAACAGGACCCATCGGCGGCTAGGTAGCCAAGCCGGCGAGAAGCCAACTGAACCTGCTGCCTCCCGTAGGGGAGATTGAGAACGGAGCGCATTGGTTTGTGCTCTTGTAAGGCTGCAGCCGTTACTTGAATTTTTAGGCGTGTACGGTACCGGTAGAGGACGGCGTTGATGCCGTGCGTGTGTGCGCGCCGTGAGTTGGACGTGTCGGGGGTTAGGCGGTAGGTACTTCAACGAGGGCGGGATGTACTGGAAGCCATATTGGAGGTTGCGGAGCTGTGTGAGGGCGCGCTCTCTCACCTGCCGAAGTTCATGGCGCAGAAGTGCATGGGTGAGGCCTCTGGTCGCGTGGTCTTTTCGAGTGTGAGCGTGTGCAGCGTGTGCTCTCTACTCGAACAGTCCTTGAAACCCAACCGCTTGTCGATGCGTACGCTGTCTTAGTGCATACTCTCGAAAAACAACACGCCTGGCACCTTGTGTAACTAGTGCGAAGAGTTGGAGCAGGGAATGGCGCAGAAGCAGGCAGAGTCGCGGCTTGGACACTGCGGATAACATGCAGAACATCAAGACGGAACAAGCACACAGCCGCCTGACCCAGCACCAATAACTCTGGAAGATTGTTCCCGACAGAGCACTTGGGTGGTTGTTCACCTCATGTGCGTGCCTCCTGTGTTGTTTTGTTTCGGAGCAGCACTCGAGCACGCCCGTGTTTTGGTTTTTGCTGCAGTTTGACGCACCAGGACTGGGACCAGCTGATGACCAGCTGCAAGACAGTAGACACTAGATGCTGTGGAAGCTTAGACCTTAGAGTGCAGTTTGCCTCGAACCACGTCGATCTCGAGCAGTGGAACTGCCAAGGAAACTGCAGCCCTGGAATTTCGCAGCCCGCGGCTGCACAACATAAACAAGTGAGGCAACACTATATAGAAATCCACAAAGAATTGCATACGCCCGGCTCTTTACAAGTCTTGCTCCGAACACTGTACAAGCACTGTACAAGCAACGAAAAGGCGCCTTCTACCCGGCACCCCTTGCTATCAGCACTATTTGTTCCTGCACTCTCTGCACATGTCCTAGTTTATCTTCAATATGTCTGTGCCACGCAGCTTCGCTACCTCGAATAGTTATCACACACAGCCCAAACAAGCCCAAACGGGTTACGCAACAGCATGCGTCAGTCCTAACAGCTCACCCAATATGCTTAGCTCCCTCCCGCGGGACATTGTGGACCGCATCGCTCAGTGTCTGGAGCCCAACGAGGTCGCAGCGACATTTCGGCTCCTCGACCCTAGCATAGCCGCTACTTTGGGACACCAATACTTCACAACTATTCGGCTATCACAATGCGTGCCCCACCACGCCTTCGTCGCCCGCTGGACCCATGACACATTGCAGACAGTAAGCCCTGCGCAACGGGCGCACCTCTTCAACCTGACAGCCGGAAGCAACTCCGTCAAAAATCTCGCGTATTTGGAAAGGCAGGGCTGCATCCCAACGCCGGAAGCGTTTGTGCAAGCAGCAACGAGCGGGGCGCTGGAAACCCTGCACTGGCTGAAGGCGCGCTACCCCGCGACCGCTGCCGGCCCCAGCTCCCGCCGCGCCCTGGTCGCCGCCGCGAAGTCCGGCCACCGCAAAGCCTGCGAATGGCTCCTCAGCAACGGCTGCGACTGGCACAAGGGCGCGGCCCGCGCGGCCGCCCGCGCCGGGCACGAGGAGCTCTTCCTGTGGCTCGCGGGCCTGGAAGGCAACAAGCTGGTGGGCCGCTTTGAGCACATGCTCGCCTCCAAAGCCTACATGGACGACTTAGCCCATGGCTGCTCGCTGGATGTCCTCAAGCGCACCCACCACGCGCTCTCGGCCCGCGGCCTGGTCCCCCACACGCACAGCACGCTGGCCGTCGCCGCCGCCAGCCCCACGCCCGACTGGCAGGCCAAGGTGCTGTGGCTGGAGGAGCAGGGCTGCGCAAAGAACCCCAAGGCCTGCGAGTACGCCGCCGCCTGCACCCTCCCCACCGCCCTCCCATCCACAATCGGCCGCCGCCCAGGCCTCTACCTCGTCAACACCACCACCGCCGGCGGCGCCTCCTCACCAAGCTCGCCCCTCGCCTCCGCCTCATCAACCCCCCGCTACAAACCCACACCCGCCCTCTCCTCCGCCCCCACCACCACCTCCCGCGCCCCGGCCGCCGCCGCCGCCAACCCCGCCCCCGCACCCCCGCCAGACAACAGCGCGCTCGCCCGCCTTCAGTGGCTCCGCGGCCGCAGCTACCCCGTCAACAAGAAAGCCGCGACACGTGCCGCCTGCAACGGCAACACCGACGCGTTGCGCTACCTACTCACCGAGTGCGGCATGCGGCCGGGCACCACCCCCGCGCGCTACGCCGCCAAGGGAGGCCACCTAGACGCCCTCAAAACCCTGGACGAGTTCGGCATCCCGATTGACGGCCCCGACGCAGCACAGCACGCGGCAGAGGGTGGCCACCTGCCAGTTGTGATGTGGCTGGTGGAGCGCAAGGGGCGGGGTGTGCTGACCGAGGGCGTGTTCACCGCGGCCGTCAAGTCGGGGCGCATGGAGCTGCTGGTGTGGCTGCTGGGCGCGCAGTGCCCGCGGAGCCCGGAGGGCTTCAGGCTGGCGGTGCGGGAGGGCAAGGGGGAGGTGGTGGAGTGGATGTGCCGCACGAGGTGGCCCCTGGGGGTGAGTGGGCGGGGCGGGGCGGGGCGGGGCGGGCGGGCGGGGCGGGGCGGGGCGGGGCGGGGCGGGGCGGGGCGGGGCGGGGCGGGGAGGGAGGGAGGGGCGGGGAGGGAGGGGCGGGGGAGGGGGAGGGCAGGGCAGGGGCGGGGCGGGGCGGGGAGGGGAGGGGAGGGGCATAAAGGGTTAGGTGCATAATGAGGGGTTAGGTGGGGCCGGGCATGGGATGGAAGCTTGGTGAGGGTTGGAGGTTTTGCTGTAGAGACTGGAGTGCTGTTGGGTGGTGCTTAGGTGTTTTTGCGTGCCCAGCTAGACGTCTGTTTCATATACAAAGAGTGGTGGAGACAAGCTGCTGCCTGGCTGCTGTGGATGTGTAACCGTCTGTTCCATAGCTGCAAGTCTTTGGTTGTGATGGTTTAAGCTACCGTGCGTAACAGTGTGTGCCCGTACGCCCCTCCCACACAGGCGCTCCGCTTCCGGCTGTCTGTCATGCGGCTGCTGTGGCGCCGGGCGGCAGCCGATTGGTTCAGCTGCTTTGGCGGGGCGGCGCTGCGCCCTGCGGCCGTCACGACGTGAGGGGGGTTTGGATTGTGTCCCGCTCCACGAATATCGTGGACATAGGAAAAGGCCAAATGACATGTGTGAACTGTTGGTTGGTTCTGTGATATCGTATGAAAAGGTTGCATGTAGGTTAATATGGTGAGTGAGATTGGCGCACTTGAAGGCGATCATGGCTGCGCATCGAACGTGGGCGTGAGCGGTATGGCAAACGTTTGTCAACCGGCTAGCTGCAAGGATGCAGTGATCAATGCGGGACGGAACGAAGGCCGTTCAATAGCGAGCAGTGTAGCCATGTGGCGCAAACATGGATTTGTCCTTGATCATTCCTTGCCTACTGTGAGTCACAACGCATGGCACGAATCACAGCGCATACCCGTTTCTTTGCTTCGCATCAATTTGTGCCGTGAGAGCAATGGACTAGGGGGGTCACCTTGCATCCCCATTGTCGCGCGGCTGGTGAAGTAAGACGATTGGTGTCGGCGGATGTGGATCTGTTGGCAGCATCCTGTCCGTACCTGTGAACGCCCCAAGGGCTTCTTACTTGTGACACGGTGAGAGTACCAGATTACACATGACGCAGGTGATCTTTGTACTGCATGGGATGCTAAATGGACATGGGCACGTGGCAGAACCACGTGTGATCACAAGAGCTTGGCATGCTGTTCAGCTGCTGCAGAACTGTGCTCCAAGGGCGTCGCATTAGCGCAGCCCTTGTACTTCATGTATTCATGCACACTGACGCACAGCACCCGGATCCCTGCTGCGCCATACACGTGCGTTGGGCGTATGTGACATTGTCTAAAAAAACCGTTTGTTGACAGCCGCGGACTTTGGTGGTTAGGGTTGGTCGTACTACCTGGTGGTTACTACTATGCGTATGCTGGGGACGGCACCATGGCGCGATTCACATTTTATACTGGTGCCGTCTAGGTTACACATAACTGGGCGTGTCCGCGCGGTTATCATCATGGGGACAGGGGGTGCTTGTGGACTGGCGGCACCGGTTCAGCGTGTGGACTGTCGGGTTACGCGGTGCTCATAATGTTGCAATTGGCTGCAAAAGTTGAAAGCCTGTCTTAGGCTGGCCTATTAAGCAGACAAGTTCGTTTTTGCAGATGGTAAGAGACCACATGTTGCCGCTTGCAATGTGCCGCTGTCGCCTTTCAGGATCCGTATATGGCTCATTCGGACGTGCAGCACGCCTCCCACTGACGGCGCAGCACCCAGGGCAGAGGGCACCCCTGGCAGCACTGCAGTGGCCTTCAGCCTCGTGTTAAGGGAGGACAGGCTGGGCGGTAGCGCACGTACAGGCACGTATCAGCTCAGTGCGTAGGGATTTTGACTGCGTGCTAAGCACACTGAACACGCCGTACTGTACTTCTGGAGGCCTTCACGTCCAGGACAGCATGCCCACCGTTGGACTTCACACTACCTTCCTCTCTACGCAGCACCCGCGCTTGCCCTCAGCAACCCCTACATACGGTAACCGGTGTTTTACAGCAAGTGTGCCGTCCAGAAAGCCAGCCCAGTGCAGGTAACCGGTACATGAGCAGGCCAGGTTTGGGGCTGGAGGCCGTGGTGGGTGACCTTGGGCCTAGCCACAAGCGGGCCGATCCTCATGTCCTCTAACCAGCAGCAACCTCACACAGCACGCAAGGACGAGGCCCCTCAGCACCCACTGCCGCTGCCCGCCCTAGATCGCGCCCACCACCCACAGCGCCCACGTCATCCACTCCAGCAAGTACACCATCAGCAGCACACGCAGCACCTCCCGCTGCCGCTCCTGCTCCCCCGCCCCCGCCTCCCATCCGCCTGCTGCCAGCGCCCGCCCGAGCGCCGCGCCCATGCGCTGCTCCTCCCACCCTGCCTGCTGCTGCTGCCGCTGCACGCCCGGCGCAACGCCCCGCGACCCCGCGTGGCTCTGCGGCGACGCCAGCAGCCGCACCACGGCAGGCGCCAGCGTGTCTGACAGTAGCCCGTACACCCTGTGGACCGCGTCGCGTGTGGGGACTGGCCGCCCGCACAACCCCGCCGCTCCACGCGTCTGCGCGTCGCCCGCACGGCCTGCAGCATGGCTCCGCGTTCCCCCGTCAGTTGGCTGCAGCCCTAGCCGAGCCATCATCCCAGACGCCGCCTCGGCGCGGCCTAGGCCACCTCCCAACTCCCGTCCTTCACCATGCACCCCGCCGCCGTGCCCTCCCCACAGCTGTTGGCCGCTTCCCCCAACCGCACGGGGATTAGCCAGCCGGGCGTCTAAACCTACACTGCCATGAGCCGCACCGCCACCAATGCTGCCACCGCCACCGCCACCACCGCTGCCGCTGCCACCTGCCGCTTGCTCATGTGGCACAGGGGCCAATACGCCCGACTCCGGGTGCACGTACGCGCTGAGGGAGGCCCCAAAGGTGACGGCGCCGGGGTCGCCCAGGATGCAGCCGGGCCGGGCGCCCACAGCGGAGGAGCCGGGAACGTGGTGAGGTGGGGCGGCCAGCTGGCCCGACAGCAACGCTCGTACCTGGTGGGGTAGATCAGAGAAAAGCTGCGGCTGGTTACATTTATACGCTTGGATCAGCACAGTTCGAAGCAGTGGGTGAAGCTGTGGCACGCCCTACCAAACACGTACCCGTCCGATCAGGGCAGGCGCTTGGTTTCACCAACCGCCAACAGGCCGTGAGCAAGCGGCCCATCAGCACAACCCAAAAGTGAAGCCATTCCCCGGCCGCACCTCCAGGCATGCCTCCACCGTGGCAAGGCACATGTTAGCGTCCGAGCTGCTGGCCTCCGTGGCTGCGTCGTACAACCACGTGTCGTACAGCCCCGGCCCGTCGCCCGCCCGCCAGCCCACCTCCCGCAGTACCGCCGCCCCCGGCTGCTGTGCCCCTCCCAGGCCCACCCCTGCTCCTGCTCCTGCTCCGCCAACGGCTTGGTACTGCTGCAACGTTGCGACAGCGTGCTGCCGTACGGCGAAGAGGGACGCCACCAGGCTGCCGTACGCAATCGTGACGGTACGGATGCTAGCGGCCAGGCGCTCGAGCTCCGGGCCGTTCATGCACGAATCCCCAGCACCGTCACCATCACCGCCACTACCAGCACTCCCACCGCCCGCTGCTGTTGCTGCTGCTGCCTCTTCTGTTGCCCCGAGACCAGCTTGCACAGTCCCCACACCGTGTGCATGTGCGGCCTGCAGCCCTGCAGCACCACTCGGCGGCGCAACCAGCTGCGGGGGTGGTGGAGGGAGTAACGGCGGCACAGGGACGAAGCTGCTGCTTCCCGCTGCTGCTGCTGCTACCCCGGAGCTGCCACCACGGGCCCTGGTGCTCGTGTGGGTTAGCAACGCCAGGAGGCGGAGGCGCAACGAGGTGCAGGCAACCAGCCAGGAGGTGGGCGGGGAGGCCGGACCGGGGGCCAGCAGCAGCGGGGACAACGTGGCGCAGATGCCGTGGCGGTGGCGGTGCGGCTGTGTGCACGAGCCACCAGCCGCCTCAAGGCCTGCCGGCGTGTCCTCCTGTGTTGTGACGTGGGTTAGCGGGTGTGCGACCGGGTGGGCGTCCGCACGGCTGCTGCTCCTGCTGTGCCCCCTTGCCGCACCGAGGGGTGCCGGGCGGAAGGCAGAAAGCCGCTCCGACGCAACCTGCCAATGCGATGGCGCAACGATGGACCATCATGCATAACTGCTTACGAATGAGGGATGCGCAGGAATCCTCCCAACAAGGCGCTTTCCGGGAGTACTGTGTCACAGGCGCCATCCCACGTCACGGCAACCCAGTTCACGCAGTCCAACGCCTCACCTGCATGCAGCCGTTCCCGAACGCCCGCCACGCTGCCGTGCAGTACGTCACGCCCGCCGCCGCCCCATCGAGCAGCCGCAGGACTCCAACCTCCGCCGCTGCGACCGCAGCAGCAGCAGCTCCTGCCTCTGCGGCACCAGCACTGGTTGCGCTTGCGCTGGCCGCCATCGGCGCCAGGTCTTCCGTGGCGCAACGCGCCCCGGCTGTCGCGCGCCCTGCTGCCCCCTGGCATTGCATCCCCAGCTGCTGCCCCACGCCCGCCCAGCACGTGTCCAATAGCTCACCCAGCTGGTTAAGCCACGGACAGCTGCTGCCCTTGTTCCCCGCTCCCGATCCCACTCCAGATCCACTCCCCTGGTTGCCCGCACACCCCTCCTGCATTTCGCCCTCCGGCGCCAAAGCGCTAGCACCGTTGGTCTCCACGTCACCCCATGGCTGGCCCCCGGCCGTCAGTGGTACGGCAGCCGCCTCCTCCGTCGCCTGTAGCACCATCGCCACCGCAACCCCCGGCCTGAGGCCCAGGCGGACAAAGCCCCGGTCCGCGCGGCTCAGCAGTAGCGCAGCTGAGGCAGGCAGCGCGGCCGGCCCCCCGCCTCCACCTAGCAGCTCAGCCCCACTGCCCCCACCTAGCAGCTCAGCCCCATAGCCTCCACCTGATGTTGCTAAAACGTCTAGCTCCTGCTCCCTCCGTGGGTGTGGTGCGCCAGCCGCTGCTGTGTTTGGCCAGCACGCGGCTCCGGGGTGATATAGTGCTGCGGCAGGGCACCGTGCGATGCGGTCCTGCGTGCAGCGCCGCACGGGAGGGTCAGCTCTCAGAGGGTTTACATGGACCATGCAAGCGCTCACCGTCCCCCCATACACTGTCCTGCAACACCGCATCCTCACACACCGCCCATACTGACATAAGACGCACTGCAGCCGCACTGATAACTGCCTGATCTGTTGTTCTTGATGACACAACCACCAAGACCTCTCGAACCCTCGTCGTTTTCGTTCTGTGTTTCTTTCCGCGTTCTGGCCATCACTGGGACGAAGCACACAAATGCCGTACCGTACGACACCCACCTGCAGCGCGCTGCTGACCCGCTCCGCCAGCCCCTCCACGTCCCCCGCCGCCATCACGAACCGCAAGTTGTGCAGCGGCACCGAGATGGGGAACTTGGACGAGCGGCTCTCCTCCAGTCGGACGTTGAAGATCTGGGTGGGGGCACGGGGCGGGAATGCAATGGGGTGCAATGGCACGGGGTGGGGTTGCAATGGCACAGATGTGGCTGCCACGCCGTGCATGGGTCGGAACTGGCACATGGGGCACGTGGGCGGGGGCAGCACTTGTCCGTGCATGCGCGTTTCGCACGGCGTGTTGCGGATGCGGTGCGGGAGTGGGATATATAGAATCCCAGACAGGCAACCAAGTAGGAAAGTGTCACTCACTGCCATACCCTGGAGGACGGCGTGTGTGTGCATGCGGGCATGGTGGTAAGAGAGGGAGACCGTTGTGGAGGCGCAGGTGCGGGAGGTGGAGTGCCGAGGCATGATGCACGCAACACGCTGTGGCGTTGGGCTGTGGCGGCCGGCTGGGAGACAACAGTAAGTGAAGCTTCACAGGTCCCGTTTGCACCCGGCCACTGCTCTCCACCGCCGGGCCCACGGGCATGCAGGCGACTACTGGAGCTAGTATGAAGCGACTATGAAGCTAGTATGAAGCTAGTATGAAGCGACTACTTGAGCTACCGGTACTATGAAGCCAGTACGAGCAGGACGCAAGGAGCTCGGTTGCCCCATGCTGGGCCTCTGCTGTGGCGTACGGTAGCGTAGGTCACGAGCGAGAAACAAGGAGCCTAGGTACCCGGCATGCGCATTTGCATGTGCCTGCGTCATCATGAACGGTACCTGGGGCGGCAGGTGCAGCACGGATGCCAGGCTGTAGCGCACCGATCGGACCAGGGGGCCGCCTGTTGAGGGAGGCATGGCAGGTGGGGAGGCACGCAAGGCGGATGTAATGTCGCCACTTGCCGCAAATGCTTGAGACAGCTGCTGTAAGGGCAAGCAGCGTGTTGGAAAGGTCACCCAGCACTGTGCAACCCAAGCAGCGAAGGGAGGAGTGGCCCACTGCAGCTGCTGGCAGCTGCCGCCACGACCACACGTGCCGGCCGTTGTCCGCATACCATAGCGTACTGCCCGTGGCCCTCACTCCCCCGCATACTGCTTACTGTGGCCCTCACCCCCCGCATACTGCTTATTGTCCACTCTAGCCCCGTATGGGTCCTTCTGGTGCCGCACCTAACCGGCGCCCGGGCCACAGCAGCGGGGTGGAGGTGAGGTGGTGCAGCTGGCGACACGTCTGTGACAGCATGCACAGCGTGAAGACGTCCACGCGGCGCAACAGCTCCAGCAGCACATGCTCAGGCAGCTCCAACAGCAGTGGGCCCGGCGCGCCTAGCTGCTCGCCGGCAGCACCGCCAATGTCAACATCCCGCAAGTTCGCGTGGTAGTGCGCGGAGTGCTGCATGTTGCAATCGAAATTTACTTCATACTGATGTGTAAGACTGTCAATTCACGTTTGTGCGCAAGGCAGAAAGGGAAAGCAATCAGTGGGAGCCCCACGGACCCGACACAGGGGACCGGTGCATGGACTCGTTGTGTCTTTGACGTCGTCAGCAGCGCCACTACAATACCATGACAATTTTTCTCTTCTCATGACATTACATGATAATATATCAACGCTTACGTGTTGCTCGATTGCTTTGTTAACAATCTTGGGCTAGGCGCTGTCGCTGTGACTCGTTGACCTGATCACCTTCAATCGTCAAAAATCAAAGTAGTATATTAATTTACGTTTCTGCTTGAAAGGTCTTTGCTGCGGAGGGCGCCGGCGGGCGGGAACGCGCTGTCTCGCCCCGCTCATAGAGGAAAGCCAGCAAGATGGCGAAGCATCACCCTGATCTGATCATGTGCATGAAGCAGCCAGGCGTCGGTAAGTAGTTCCGGACCCTCGCGCCCCCAGCTCTCGGGTCACTGCGTCCCGTCGGGCCTTCCTCACACCCTGTAGTCTCCCTTACACCTCTACCTTTCTGCGCCCTCTTCGCGCAGCCATCGGCCGCCTCTGCGAGAAGTGCGACGGCAAGTGCCCCATCTGCGACTCATACGTGCGCCCGTGCACGTTAGTGCGCGTATGCGACGAGTGCAACTACGGCTCCTACGAGGGCCGCTGCGTCATCTGCGGAGGCACGGGCATCTCCGACGCCTACTACTGCAAGGAGTGCACGCTACAAGAAAAGGACGTGAGCCAGGGGTGCTTGGGTACCGCTTGGGTACCGGGGGCTAGGGTGGGACGGGTTTGCAGGCGGGCTCTACAGGTCCCTGTGGCCGGGCTGCAGCGCCCTTGTATCGGCTTGCTTGGAGGGCTTAGGCTCCGTGGTCAGTCCCCTTGCTTGGAGGGCTCAGGCTCCGTGGTCAGTCCCCTTGCTTGGAGGGCTCAGGCTCCGTGGTCAGTCCCCTTGCTTGGAGGGCTCAGGCTCCGTGGTCAGTCCCCTTGCTTGGAGGGCTCAGGCTCCGTGGTCAGTCCCCTTGCTTGGAGGGCTCAGGCTCCGTGGTCAGTCCCCTTGCTTGGAGGGCTCAGGCTCCGTGGTCAGTCCCCTTGCGTAGAGGGCTCAGGCTCCGTGGTCAGTCCCCATGCCGCGTCGGCCTAGTGACATGACGGCCATTGTGTAGCAGACGGCTTTGAGAGTGTGAAAGGACGAGGTCGCGGTGCTACCAACTTGCTTATTTGGACGCTAACGAGTCCCCGGCACCTCCCCACCTTTGGCCCCTGCCTTCGCCACGCCCTGCAGAGAGACGGGTGTCCAAAAATTATCAACCTCGGCTCAGCGAAAACGGACTTGTTCTACGAACGGAAAAAGTACGGGTTCAAGAAGCGGTAGTAGCAGCTGCGGCGGCAGGGACTGCAGTGGCTGCGAAGGGAGGCTGGCGGGCGGGCGGCGCTGGAGGTGTGTGCCTGCAGGGTGCCCCTCACAGGGGCGCATGCGTTAAGCGGCGCGTGGGTTACGGCCTGTGGCGCTGCCAGGAGGACTATGGAGGCAGGAGGAGAAGCAGCTGGCGGTGGCGTGGCGGCTGGCGGCGTACCGAATGGCTGGCTGGAAGCAGCCGAGTCACACCCGCAGTACGGCCCTAGCCGAGGGGCAGCTCATCAGCGCACGCTACGGACGTAACGCACGTGGTTGTGCGCGTAGTACACGTGGTGACTTGGTGAGGTGGACGTGATTGGAGCACGGCTTCAGGCCGACCACAGAACGAAGTGCCAGTTGGCAGTTGGGAAGACGCGCGTATGGCTGCTGCTGACGGGAGCGCGGGTGTTGGCGAGGGGGTGCTGCATTAGCCGCTGTGGGGGTAAGCGTAAACCGCCAGCAGACTGGGTGAGGCGTCAGGGGGCTGGTGCGCTGCTGCAGGGCTCTCGTAGCGCCGCTCAGGATTTGGATTTCGGGTCTCATTGCCTGGCGGCTCCTGGTCCGTGGTGCATGTTGTGGCTTAGCTAAGCGGATGGCTGACGGTTGCGGCCAGGGCGCAAAGGAGCTTCCGCGGTTGGCGGCATGGCAAGTTGGGATTCTTGGAAGCAGAGTCCGTGTAGGATGAGGTAACCCAAGGCCCGAGCGCTTATAACCCAGGTTGTTCAGTTATTGGATCGGGGCATGACTACGGATGTAGGGTAAGGCACGTGGACGCGGGAGGGGTCCAGCTTCTCATCCAGCACACGGTCAGGGGGGGGTTGAGGGGCTGGGGGTGTCCTGGTACCCGCCATGAGGCGGGTGCGTCTCGGCTTGATTTACGGTGTATGGTTGTAACAAGTTGCGAAGCTAAAGATGTTATCTGTGCGGGCTGCGTATCAGCATGTACCTTGCCGCTATTGTTCCAGCCAGAAGGTCTTCTGGTTCCAGCTCAAGGGCCCAGGGCACGTCACCCGACAGCCCTGCCCATGGGACACGGTTTTAGCTTCTTACCGCTTGCAGTACCCTGGGTAACCCGTAACCGGCAAGCAAAATTGAATCCGACATAACATTGGGGCTTTACTCTCAGGAAGGTCAACGCTGGGATGGGGGATGTTGTAGGGGTGGCGGGGTGCATGCGGGCAGCGCGAGGTAACTGCGGCTCGTACGGCATTTCCCGCCACTCGAGACATGTGGGGTAGCAGCGCTTTGAGGGGTCCAAATCTCACCTCTTCTTAACAATAATTGTCTGAGTTTTGCGCTGTGCGAGAGAGCACAGGATCACCTAATGCGGGCTTGCGCGAAGGGGCGCTTTCCATCCTGAGACGACGAAAAGGGTAACAGCGCATTACACCTCTCTAAAGACTCGCGCCAAACGCAACTTGTTGAAAGATTGCATTGAGGAACACAATGGTCCAGCCTTCCGGAGTCACTCCCAGCGTCATCGAGTCCGCGGAAGCCTTTGTTAAGGGCGAGCTGGCTGCTGCGGATGCTTCGCACGATTACCAACACATCAAGCGCGTCCGCGCTAATGCGCGACAACTGGCGTCGCTCGAGCAGCTGAGCCCGGAGGCCTCGGCCGTGGTGGACCTAGCTGCCCTCTTGCACGACGTCAAGGACTGGAAGTACAGCGGAAGCGACGGGGCGACGGCAGAGGCCGTTCAGGTAAGAATCTTACCAGCTGGAAAGCCTTTGTCAGGGGGTGTGGCCCCATCGGGTGATGCCCTGGCGTGCCGTGGCTCTCAGGGAGGCCCCAGGGTTTTGCGTGGCTATCATGCAGCCGTTGCAGCCTACCGGTCTGCCAGCAATGCACGTAGCAGCACACTCACGGAGAGGCTCGCGGGAGCTCCCACCTGGGGCACCTGAAGCCACTGTGATCGCTGCCTCTCCCTGACATGGGACCGTCGTAAAGGCGCGCACATACGGCACATTGCAGCGCCTTACCACAAAGGAGCAGCCCTCGATCGGCTACCAACCCGACCAGTCACCCACCGACCACCAACCCTGACACGCACATGCCACCGACCGCTGTCTCTCCTCTCCTCCCTCCCTCTCGCACCTTCCCGTCTGTCGCTCTAGCACGTAATCCTCCACCCTTTCCTCCCTCCCGCAGGCCTTCCTGTGTGCTCAGGGCGTGGACCCAGCCACGTGCCACCGCGTGTTGCACATCATCGGCCGGGTGGGCTTCAAGGAGGAGCTGGCCCGACAGCAGGGCGAAGGGGTCCAGGGCCAGGGGGGGCAGGGCGAGGCCACGGACGCTGAGCTGGACCTGCAGGCCCGCATTGTGCAGGACGCCGACAGGTGTGGTGGTGGTGGTGGGGATGGGGATGGGAATGGTGGAGAGGGGTCAAGAGGTACTAGGACGCGAGGTGGAGGAAGGGGGAATAGAATGCTAGCAGGTGGGTGTGGAAGGACGGTGGGTTTGGTCAAGTGTGGATGTGGGTGCCTGGTGAGTTTGCGGCCTGGAGACTAGGGATGGTACGGACGCGTCCTGTTGCCGGCTGGACATCAGCGTGCCAGCACAAGCCGCTGCGCATTCGACGCCGGGCAGTGGGTACATGCTTTGTTTAAGACGGGTTAAAACATAAGGGCCCTGACACATTCTTGCCCTGGCGTACGGTACCGTGCTACCCTGCAGGTTGGACGCCATCGGAGCCATCGGCATCGCGCGGTGCTTCACGTTCGGCGGCGCCAAGCACCGCGTGCTGTACGACCCTGCCGTACCACCCCGCGAGGGGCTGACTAAGGAGCAGTACATAGCGGGCGCTGAGAAGGCGACCACCATCAACCACTTCCATGAGAAGTTGCTGAAGCTCAAGGTTGGAACTGAGTGGCAGGCAACTGCCCATCCGCTTGTGTGCTCTCCGACGAGCCGTCCACATTGGTGGTCTCAGATGCGGCGCCGACCTACCGGTGATATGACGGCAGTCGCTGTAGTCGCTTGCACAAGGTGTGCTGCGGCGCCCGTTGTGCCCGGAGTGCACACATGGAAACACGTGTACCGGTGCTGTGTGCAGGGCATGATGAAGACGGACGCTGGACGCAAGCTGGCGCAGGGGCGTCACGAGTTCATGGAGAGCTATCTGCAGCAGTTTTACGCCGAGTGGGAGGGCAGGGCGTGACGGGTGGGGCGCAAGACATTGCGCATGGCAGGGGGCTGCCAGGGGCGGACTGTGTAGCAGGTGGGCCGAGCACGGAACGAGGGCCACCAGGGCACCAACGCGTGGCTGGTAAGGGTGCTCTGGGGAGCGCGCGCGCTGCGTTGTGGCTGGTGGGATTTTGTCGACCTGGCGCGTTGCTCTGGAGCGGTTCAGGCAAGCGTCGGGTCGTGCGGTGCCGCGCCCAGGGGGCGGCCATGTGGATGCCTCTGTTGCTAATTCTGCGTATTATTTTTGCCTTTCATGTACCGGTATACCGCCGATACTGTGTCTCTGGGCCCTCGCGGCAGCCGCGGGCCGCTCCGCCGACATTTGCTGCGCGCGAAGACGAGGCGGAAGACCATCATGTATCTCTTGTTATTTAACTATGTATTGTGTTGTTTAGCAATACGTGGCACAGCAGGGAGGGGCCCTCCTTGCTGCTGATCTGACGCAATGGCCGAGCGGTCTAAGGCGCTAGATTCAGGACTACCCGCATACAGGGAAGAACCTTCTAGTCCGAAAGGCGTGAGTTCAAATCTCACTTGCGTCATTATTGCCGTTTTGGGGTGGTCCGGAGGCCGTACATGCCGTACAAGCTGTTCCGGCGGTGCCATGCGGGAGTGCAGGGGCCCAGGACAAGGCAAACAGCACCGTCATTTTGCACTGGAGCCCACACCTGTTAGGGCATGGCTTAGCCATAGCGCTCTGTGCTACGGCCAGAAGGCTCTCCAATGAGCCTGGGTTCAGGGGCCAAACCAGGGGAGCAACGCTGCAAACGCATTCCGCGTCCCCTGGTGGCCCGCCATGGGCCTCTGCTGGCAGCGGTAGTTTCCTTGGGTCGCCTGCCTTTGTGTTGCGGTAGGGCTAGCACCGCCCCCTTGTTTATCTCTTTCCAGCAGAGACTGTGTTTTGGGGCAGACCCTGCTGCTGCGGGTTGGGGGTTGCACGCCTGATCAGGGGAGTTCCCCGATGGATCAGCTGAACGTCAGCGCCCGGGGACGTCCCCTAATACAGCCTTTATCCTGGAATGTGTTTATCATTGCAAGGTTGCGTTGCCATCTGAAGCTTTGCATTCTGCTCTCATTGACTGCCATACCACATATCGCGCCCCCTTGAACGTCAGCAGGCTTGCTCCTTGCAGACGGCATACATTGCTGACAGTAGGATATACAGGACGTGCATATGCACTGCAAGGGCGTCCTATACCCTGGCCTAGTCGCGCTTCGAATTTGACTCGAGCCAATTAGCAGCTGCCTTCCGGCGTGGATCCTCGGCGTCACCGTAGCGTTAGCAGGTATACAGCCTGTCTATACTATTCTTCAGGAAATAAGACGTGGTCAGTCGTTGTCCTTGTTGTGAGCTTCAGTCTTGGGCATCGCCATGGCCATGCAGGTCACGCCGCGAGGATAGGCGCTCTGCCGTTGGCTCCTCAATTGAGAGCGTGGCTGGAACACTCAGTCCAGGCCGGCGCCACAGAGGAAGCAGTCACAGCTCACACCATGGCCGCGGCGGCGAAGGTGGCTTCTTCTCTAACCTCTTCAGCCGCGGCATGAAGTCTGTCCACCACGACCTCCCTCACGGCCAGCTGCCAAACGAAGTGGACCTGCAGCAGCCGGCGTCCCGCGCAGCAAGCGCATCTCCAGCTGCAAAGCTCAAGCAAATGCTCAGCTTCGCACCCCACGTCCCGCAGTCGCCCCACCCAAGCCCAGGCCCAGGTCGCCCACCCGCCGGTCCTCCTTCTTCCCAGCTGCCCCAGCCTCGGCCGGTTTCCGCACCTCAGAGTCGGCACATGGACGCCGCCCCTATCGCTGCGCCCTCTCAGCCGATGGCCTCCACGCCTGTTATTATGGCTGCGGTAGCAGGCGACGAGTTCCAGGCCCGCGACCTGCAGCACCGTATGCAGCTCCTGCAGGTGGGCCCGCACTGCCGCTGGGCAGCGGAGCCCATGCAACTTGGCGCCCAGCCTGCACGTCCCGTTCACGCTCACAAGTGCTGAACATCGACAGTGCACATATGTTGCCCTCTTGCCCAGGATTCAGTCAAGGCGGCATCAAGCACAACCTACACGCATTGCGCGCCACGCTCAGTCTCGTGCCATGCAACAGCAAACGCAATCTCCAGCACGCCACACCCGTGGATTTGCGCGTCATCCGACCTCTCACATCCTGTCCACACATATACAAAGAGCCTCCGCTGCTTGCCTTCCCTGCACACTCTTGCGCATGATGCCACGCCTAAAGTCAGGCTGCTTTACACCATGACACCTTAACCCTGTAAGCCACTGGCCGCGTGGTCATGTTTGGGCAATACCGGCAGAGGCATGTGGCAGCCATGTTCACCTCAACCCAGGAAGTGGTGCTGCCTCTCTGTGGCCATGCCTCCCGCACACCCGCAGGCCCGGCTGGCCTGCAGGTGCAAGACTACGAGCTTGTCAAGGCGCAACTGGCACAGGAGCAGTGGTCGGCGGCGGAGTGGCGCGAGAAGTGGAACTTTCAGAACCTCAAGCTCAACATCATGGCGGGAGAAAGGAGGAGGAGAAAAAGAAAAAGAGGCAGTGGGGCAGGTGCGAGACGGGTGGGGTGTGCGCTGACCCGGGGGATGGTGCGCTGGAGCGGGGACGGCGGGCGCGAGTTCTTCTTCTGTAGACATGGGCATGCTCCGCACTCAACTCTGACACGTAACGAAGCTGCATGCCGTCGAGGGATTTCCATCCTGCATCCTTACGTGGCGGTACTGGCCCTTTTATACGCGCTACCTCCCGCACCAGGTGGACATGCTGGTGCTCCGTGTGCTGGAGCTGGAGGGCGCACCCGCAGCCGTCGCCTCCCCGCACGCCCCCAGCAGCAGCACGCCTGTCAGCAAAGTGGGCATCACCACGGGCCCGGTGCGGCGGTAGCACTGGCGGCAGCAGGGCAGCAAGGGCACACTGCGCCCCTGCGTGCCCCTGGGGTGGCAATCAATGGGCAACGGCCGTATCGGAGCCATCAACATTGCGCGGTGGAGCAGTACATGGCGAAGTCAACCACTTCCATGAGACGTTGCTGAAGCTCAAGGTGGGACTGAGTGGCAGGCAACTGTGCATCAGACATGTGTTCTCCAGGGAGCCGTTCACGTGTGTGGTGTCGGTTGTGGTCACGGCCGTATGTGACGACAGTAGCTGTAGTCGCTTGCACAAGGTGTGCTGCGGCGCCCGTTGTGCCCGGAGTGCACACATGGAAACATGTGTACCGGTGCTGTGTGCAGGGCATGATGAAGACGGACGCTGGACGCAAGCTGGCGCAGGGGCGTCACGAGTTCATGGAGAGCTATCTGCAGCAGTTCTACGCCGAGTGGGAGGGCAGGGCGTGACGGGTGGGGCGCAAGACATTGCGCATGGCAGGGGGCTGCCAGGGGCGGACTGTGTAGCAGGTGGGCCGAGCACGGAACGAGGGCCACCAGGGCACCAACGCGTGGCTGGTAAGGGTGCTCTGGGGAGCGCGCGCGCTGCGTTGTGGCTGGTGGGAGTTTGTCGACCTGGCGCGTTGCTCTGGAGCGGTTCAGGCAAGCGTCGGGTCGTGCGGTGCCGCGCCCAGGGGGCGGCCATGTGGATGCCTCTGTTGCTAATTCTGCGTATTATTTTTGCCTTTCATGTACCGGTATACCGCCGATACTGTGTCTCTGGGCCCTCGCGGCAGCCGCGGGCCGCTCCGCCGACATTTGCTGCGCGCGAAGACGAGGCGGTTAGGTTAGGTTAGGTTTTTACAGGGGACCTCTTCGGTCGGGGTGTCGTACCACACCCACCACCCCGAGAGGGCAACGAGACAGCCCTCCCAAAGCAAACAAGCCTGCTACTGCCCAGGCCTAGTATAGTAATCGTGGCGAGGGCGGCATACCATGAAGTCCTATGCACAGGCAGTCAATCAGCACGGCAGGGCCGAACATTCATGGCGACCAGGGACGTAGCAGCAGGCACCACCAAGGGCATTGAAGCATGGACTGCGGCCCAAGAACACGTGGCACCTGCGCACTACCCCAGACGTCACCTCCACGCACTCTGCCACACTCGCAGACAGGTCAGTCAGTCAGGGCCCATGCGTAGGGCAAGTACGGTATGTAAGTAGCATCAGTACTGTAGCGTATAGTAAGCAAAAGTGCGTTCAATGCTCAAGCATGCTGCTCAAGCACCGGACCGTTGTACTGGACTCTGTTGCCCTGTATGCCAAGGAACGGATGGTGAGCAGGCACGCTCTTCCACCCCTTGGGCATGCCCAAAGCTGCGAAGTCTCGCAGGCGCGACCAAAATCCACAACCGCCCGAGTACGTGCTGCAGCTACATGCCATGCGTCTGGGTGCAGTTGAGCATGCAAATGCCGCCGTCCATGCTCCATGGCCGATAACGCGCTTAGGCACACCACCTCCCACACCTTGCGATGGATGCCCTTGGGAGGCATGACCAGCCACAAATGTTGGCGTGTGAGGCGTATGTCACGTGCGTAGTGCTCTATGTGCTCACGAATAGCCAGCGCAACCTCACACTCCCAAAAGTGGTGAGTGCGCGGCGGGCTGCTGTGATGACATGCGAATGTGCTACAGGGGGCACCCAGGGCTGGCTACCACGCATGTGGCTGTTGCCCAGCAAGGGTACCCCATCAACGGCTAACCGCCACAAGATCTCCTTGTGCTCGTTCTCCCAACGCACTTGCCGCCATACCCTCGGAACGTTGCAGCAAGGTGCTTCCGTGCGTCTTGCTGGCGGCTTGATCTGCATTGGGCTCCAATGCTGCGCTGACGTACTGGCTGTGGCATTGCTGCCGCCGCTGCTGGAGGGGTCCAAGCTGCATGAGGGTTGCAGCCCTGACTGTAATGGTGTCGAGGGTGATGGGGCTGAGGGGTACTGGCCAGCCCAGGCGCGGCAGCAGCATGGCAACGGCGGTGTCACCTGACGGGGCGTGCTGCTTCTGGCTGATGGCTGTCCGGGCTGCTTTCAACCAGTCAGGGTGGATATCGCGGTGAAGGGCCTCCAGCTGCGCTGTGATCTCATGACGATCCCGAGTGCGCCGGATACCCACATGGGTGGGTCAAGGTACTGCCTGACCAGCTGTGCCCAAAGAGAGCTTGCATTCCTGAGGATGTCTGCTACGCTGGTACTTGCTGTGCGCGGGGCGCTGAACGCCTGCTGTACGGCGTCGTACACCTGAACCAGGTCCCCTATCGTCATGAGGCGACGACAGTAGGACAGGTTGAGGTGGTAATGTTCGAGCCCAGGCCGGCGCTGGGGTGCACCAGCGTTGGGCAGGAAGGTTCCCCACAGTGGAATGCTGCAGCACCACGCCCCCGGGATGAGGGGTGTTTCTGCAACATCCACCATGGGCGGCAAGCTGCCGAACGCAAGCACCAGGCGCTGTAGCTCCGCTGGGAGCGCCATGGCTGCGTGGAACTGGCTGCCTGGTTGCGCTGTGAGCACCGCCATGGGGCGGCAGGCTGGGTGTCGGAGGAGTAGGAGGTGACGAAGGGCCTGCTGCCAGGGTGCCAGGCGTGCGCTGCCGCCGTCTGCCCATGCTATCTCTGAACGTGCGAAGGCGGCTGCCCACCTGACGCACCTGGCTGTGATGTGCTCGTCCAGGGTAGCATACCAAAGCCACCTGTGGTAGGGTGGCCAGGTAGCAGCTGCGCTGGGACTCCGTGGCGCGGCGCTCTGTGTCGTCTGGTCCAAGGCCACGGTCCACAAGGCGGGCTGTCAGGCGGGTCCATTCGCTGAGGATGGGGCTGGGCGGCATGGTGCAGTGCTCCATGAGGTAGGTGGAGAGATGGAGGCAGTACGCCCCTGCCGCTGTTGCCCGTCCAAAGGCGGACAGGTGAAATCGGCTGATCTTCTGGAGACGATGGCGAGTGTCACGGTCGTTGGCGGTCCAGTCTGGGGTGGGGGTGGCTGGTGGGTTGACGAAAGGCACGCCCAGGGACTTTACCGACTGCACGAAGCCCCCCGCCCACTGGAGCTGAGGCTGAGGGGTGGCGGGCTGGGCATGGGCGTGGTGGGCGGAGGTGCTGGCGCCAGCAGCGGTGCATGACAGCTGCGGGGGGTGGGTGGAGGTTGGGGGATGGGGAGGGATGGGGGCGTTGGCAGCATCGTGAGCGGCAGAGGGAAGTGGGGCTGCTGAGGGGGGCTGTGCCGCTTGGCTACCGGCGTCCAGGTGGGGGAGGGGCGCGTTGGGGGGATTAGCGCCGATGGGTAGCAGCTCAGTCTTGTCCAGGTTAAGGCGTTGCCCAGACGCCTGCGCAAAAGCGGCGGAAGACCATCATGTATCTCTTGTTATTTAACTAGTTGTTTAACAATACGTGGCACAGCAGGGAGGGGCCCTCCTTGTTGCTGATCTGACGCAATGGCCGAGCGGTCTAAGGCGCTAGATTCAGGACTACCCGCATACAGGGAAGAACCTTCTAGTCCGAAAGGGCGTGAGTTCAAATCTCACTTGCGTCATTATTGCCGTTTTGGGGTGGTCCGGAGGCCGTACATGCCGTACAAGCTGTTCCAGGTGCATAGGCGGTGCCATGCGGGGGTGCAGGGGCCCAGGACAAGGCAAACAGCACCGTCATTTTGCACTGGAGCCCACACCTGTTAGGGCATGGCTTAGCCATAGCGCTCTGTGCTACGGCCAGAAGGCTCTCCAATGAGCCTGGGTTCAGGGGCCAAACCAGGGGAGCAACGCTGCAAACGCATTACGCCTCCCCTGATGGCCCGCCATGGGCCTCCGCTGGCCTCTGCTGGCAGCGGTAGTTTCCTTGGGTCGCCTGCCTTTGTGTTGCGGTAGGGCTAGCACCGCCCCCTTGTTTATCTCTTTCCAGCAGAGACTGTGTTTTGGGGCAGACCCTGCTGCTGCGGGTTGGGGGTTGCACGCCTGATCAGGGGAGGGGATCATCCTCGTCACCAACGCAACATGCAAGACTGCTCACATCACCGCTCAACGAACGTATTGTTATGTACTGGTCGTCCTGGGCGCGTATGCAACGGTGGCAAGAGGCTTTCGATGGACGATTGCGTTGGGGACCTTTCCCTTCGGTACTTGCGTGGAGAGGCGAATAGCTGGACGACAAGGTAGCCCGCAGCTGCATACACTGCTCTTGAGCAGGTAAGGAGCCGATAAAGTCGTTAACGTGGTTACCTTGTTTTAGAATTCAAGACAGGGGCATACGCGGGCATACGGGTCTTCACTATTAACATTCTTCAATAACAGAAAAGGCCATTCTCAAGGCCGGAGTTTGCCACGATATTAGTTGGGCTACGCTTCGAGCTTATGTAAAGTTTAGGGGTGAAGCCCTGTGCCCCGTTGTCCCTTCAGCCCCTACTGTTCAGCCCAGGCAGCCCAGGCCCATTGCAACTCCTGCGCGCTTTCCTATCAGGCGGCACATGGCAAATCAATGCCCGCAACTGATTTGGGCACGCTGAGGCGCTGTGGCTACAGGAAGGACACGTGCACGTGAGTCACACATGGACCAGGTCTTGGTAGGCAGCAACCCAGTGGGCTTACCTGAGACAGCCGCCCTGAGAGACAGAAGGTGTCTGTGTCAGCGAATGGAAGGTGACCGTTGTGGCGTTGGATATAACGTGCAGCAGGTGTAAGCGTGTCATGCAGCGTCGGGCCTGCAGTGAGGCGGCCATACTGCTGGGCCCAAACACACGCTCCCATGCATGCGCTGAGCAGCGCCCACAAAGGGGCGAGAAGGTATGAAAAGCCAGAGAGATATTAATGAAAGGGAATCTATTAACAAAGGATTATCTGGATTTCAAATCATTGGCTTTGCCAATAATTAAAGTATAGTTTTAATAAATATAGAGTTTCAATTTTTTTTCTTAATAAACTTATTGAAAAATATTTTCTTCTCATTCAATTGGCACAGTCCCCTTCGGTTGACACCACCCTACATTCCGGTATAACAGTTGTGGCAGGCGATAGGGTGGGGCGTGCATTAATCAGGATGTCACCGGGCAAATGCGCTGCATGAATTGGCAGAGGCAGGCCACCAGCTTGCTTGAAGGGCGCCTTGCGCGCGGCTCTCCCTGTTAGCTGGTGGTCAGCTATGGTTTCCGTGCTTGCTGTCGGGCTTACCCAGTGCACTGGTATTTCAAACCCTTCCATCCCGGGGACAGACCCAGAACCAACAGGATGGCAGGGACCGATCGATGCAGTGCACTGAACGGTGACGACGGACTGCAGGACAGGTTTTGCATGGGTTTTGCCCCGGCATATGTTATGAGGATAGGACCGACGAAAGGGACTGACTGCAGGACACACATGCACGGCATGTACAATAACTTCTCGCTGGCAGTCTGGTGTGGTCCAGTGTGGTCTGCCGCAGATAGAGTTCGGGCAAGATGGCATGGCAGGCAAACCGACCAGCAGTACCATGGCCAACATGAAACGGCCGTTTCGTGTCGGACTGCAGTACATGCTGGGTCAAATGCTCAAACAGTTAGGCGTACTGCTCGTGTTCCACACCCAAATCTACCGGTTGCAGTTGTGGCGGCGCGGCGGTCCACCTGGGCTGAGGTGATGTGCAGAAGTGAGCGACTTTGCAAGTGTACAGTTTCACCCCGAGGGGCTATTGGCTGGGTTGTGCGTGGGAAGCCATTGAATAGCAAGAATCCGCTTTGGGGGTGTGGGGGGCAGAGCCCCCCCACCAGCGAATGAATGGCATGCTTTGCCTGGTGCCTCATGCATGAATGTGTACGGCACGTCATGATAGCAGGTTGTCATGTTGTTAACTTTTGAAACGCATGACACTGATGGTTGAACCCGACCGTGCTTCATGCATGCCCTTCTCGCAGGCACGGTCGAGGCCATGCATGTCATTCGCTGGTGGGGGAGGCCCCAAAACCCCCGGCGGATACCTTGCAATTGATTGGCTGGGTTGCTTGTGGGGAAGCTCCCTCCTAACCCCAAACCTGTATGCGGTTTCAAGGCAGCGACCGACGAGCAGGCATGGATGCCAGGCTAACATGCAACACATGCAGCAGTTTCCAGACTTTCCCAACACAATGACTGGGCTCTTACATCTCACAGTAGCTGGAATGTCGGAGGCACCAGGCAAAGCATGCCAATCGCTGATACAAGCAGGTGCTACGCACGCACCATATCAGCAGGTGTTCTTCTTCTTCTACATCTCAGCAGGCCGAGACAAATCACCACGCAGGTTGCTCGGTTTGTCAGTCCACACTTCCACAGATGAACACCGTCACCGACATCCCCCCTAGCTTGTGGGCCCACAAAGCCTGGGCACACACAGCCCAGCAACACGGACAAACCGCACGGACATCTGAGGGTCCACAAACAGGCGCAGGGACCCGCACTCACGCCACCACCTGAAATCAAATTTGCAACACCATGCAAGGGCACAGACAAGGCAGTTCATGTCCATGCTACGGCAAGGCCCAGACAACATTGCCAAGACAAGGTGCAGCGCACAGGACACCAGCGTCCCGTGGCACGTGCCCCAATGGGCCTGGTTATTAACTGTCACAATCGCCCAATCGACTACTGCCACCCACATCAACTGCAGAACATGCCGAACAGTCCTTCCCCCCGCCCCCCCGATACAAGTACAGCTCCAGCCCCATGGCTTGCCTTCCATCCAGGCAGTCACCCCAACAGCCCACACACGTCCACACAGCCAAGCAAGACCCCGCACGGCAGCAGGGTCTTGGCACACACAATGAACGAACCAAGCACAGGTGGTACATCGTGTGTATGTGTGCACTGGCATGCTGCCTACGGCCTCACTGGTGCTGCGGGGCCGGGAACGTGTGCAGCATGGAACCCCAGCGCACTGTGCCATGCCAGCCAACGGCCTGGTGGAACCTGGCGGACAGCACCGCGTCCCCAGCCGCGGCCACCGGCAGCTCACCGGCGATCCACTGCTGCGACTTCACCGGCCACCACCCCGACACCAGCATGCTGCACAAGCCGCCCACCACGGCGGCCACGGCCTGCAGGCTGCCCGACACGGCCGTGTGCATGCGGATCATCTGGCCCACCGTGCTCGACCCCTCCACCGGCACCATGCGCTCACCGGCCCCCTTGGCAATCAGAGCCGCCTTCATTCACTTCGTCGTCCACCACAAACTCCACCAGGCGGGGCTCGTACTTGAGCATGCGCGCGGCCGTCACCATTGCGTCCACCACGGCGTACGAGGGCACGAACGCCACGTGGCCGCTGTACTCGTAGTTGACCAGCCTGGGAGGCCCGGGGGGTGCACAGGCCAGAGGTCAGTGATCAGTGTGCTCAGCACACTAGCACCCAGCAAGATGACGTGCCTCCCCACAAGACCACATGCCTCACATTACATGCGATTTGAGCCCTGACATGAGCTGCAACATGGCATGCCCTCCTGTGTGCGGCACCCAACCCAATGCAGCACTTCCCAGCTGACGCTCACAAGCATACGTGCCATTCACCCAATTGCTGCGTCGCATGGAGCAGGTACACGTGCCTGGACAGAGGCGTGGCACCCTACCTGCCGGACCCGTACGGGCGGCCGTCCGAGCCCATGGCCACCTGGCACGCGCAGTGGTCGAAGCCGACCAGCAGCTCCTCCACGCTGTGCAGCATCCGCAGGCACAGCTGCAGCATAACAATTCCTGCGACGGCGGGACACAGCCACCAGGGTAGGGATCGATGGTTCCAGCTGCTTTTGCACAAGCACAAACACAAACGGCAGGCAGCACACGACGAGTGGAGCACTAGGGCCGCCTCCTGCACTGCTTCTGCAGGACACAGCGGCCCCGGCCAGCATGACATGTACCGCCACCCCTTACTGTTGGTGCCCTTGAGCTGCATCAGGAGCGCAGCAGGAGTGCCACGAATGTGGTCATGATGGCACGTGCGGCCTCGCAGCTCATGATGCCCACAAAGAACATGTCCACGTCGATGCGGCTGGCCGGCAGCCCCATGCCCTCCATGAGGTTGTGGACCGCGCCTCCTGTGTGGGTGTGTTGGTGTGTGTGACATAGGAGCACACCATGCAGGACAGCGGTGATCAGCCAGGCAGGTGGGGCCCATCGCGGACAGACGCCATATTGGGCAGGCGAGACGGCATAGTGATAGTGCACTTCCCGCTTTCGGCCACCCGCACACTCTGCCCTTCACAAGCGGCACCGGGACAGGACACCGGCACAGGGGCGCTACTGCTACTGCTTGCATGCCCACCTGCAATGAAAATGCCAGTGCGGCTGTTGCGGGCGCCAACGAAGTCGCCATAGCACAGGAGCTCCACGCGGCGCATGAGCTTGAGCAGCTGGCCGTAGCGGTCGACGGCCCTGCAGGTCACCGCCGCCCAGTCCTTCAGGGCGCGCTTGGCGCGTGGCATCAGGCGGGCATCTTCCAGGCCCTGGATCACCCGGCCGGCAGGCGCATCACCTGGGGTAAGGGGCACAGGCACAGCAAAGAGCATGCAAGGTCACAGCACTGCCTTTTGGTACTGGCTCCGGTGCACACACAGATGCAACCTGGGACACACACATTAGCAACCGGCGGTTCTCAGCTGAACCGCATCTGCGATGCTAGGGCCGGGCAATACATGCAAGGCGCAGGAACGCGTCGGCACCTTCACAGCGACACCGCCCACAACCCACACTGACCTTGGCGGTTGACCTTGTCAATGATCTTGGCCGCGATGTCCGGGCGGCCACGGACGTTGTCGTCCCAACTAAAATTTCGAATGTTGGACGACATAGGGGTGCGCAGCAGCGACGTAATGCGCGCGCGGTCAGAAGAGTTGACCTGCTTCGAGCAACCCAGCAAGCTTCGCCGTGGAGCTCTATCTCTACTTGCAGGGAAAATATGAAAGTCATTCGTTCACAGTAGAGCTGTCGGGCACCTGGCACACGGTTGCGAGCGCTCGGCCTTGCGGGTACAATTGGTGGATGTACCCCATACACTGCCCATTCGGTGAGGCCCGATGAAGTCTATTCCTGCGACCTGTGCAGTTTTGCTTTCCTGTGTTTGTCGTCGTGCATACAGGTGCAGGATGACACAGACACGCGGCGCGATGGCGCTTCCTTTGCTGCTGCTGCTGCTCAGCGCGGCAAGCGCCTTCGCTGCCGCGTACCCTCCCCTGCAGTTGCCTGCGTTTACACTCTCTGAACTGCAAGTAAGTCAGACGGCGTGTTATCTTCCTGCTCCGCGATGGCAAATGCTGTGCTTGTGATACTTTCGCGGCACACGCCCTGCTCGGACTGGTTGCCGGTCGAAACCGCGTGGACTGGACGACTCACCGAAACTTTAAGAGCCATTATTTGCCCTATCCCTTCACATTGCAGACGCCAGACGCAGGTACTGTCCAGCGCGTCGGCGGTGCATTACCCAGCTCGGCATGTTCGCCATCACAGGACTTCAGGCCGATGAAGTGGCACATGACGCGTTGTCGCAATTTGTTCCTTGCGCAATGAGCGGCAACGTCAAGCTTCGCGACGTAAGTTCGTTGTCGCCGCCGTAGTGGCTCGAGGTCTTGGATGGGTTGACCCGCGGGCCCGATTCGGAACCTGCACAAGGACTCACTGTCTCGGACACGGAGCATGCACAGGACAGCCAACAATTGCTTGCCTGGTGGACTGATACCACGATTTACGTCTAATCTAGTTGGAATTGCCTTACACGCAAGAATCTCAAAATTACTGGTGCCCAACCTTAGCACTGCGTACGCATAGCCTCCTGCTTGCAGCATGCCTTACTCACGACATGCATACATGCGCACCTGCACATTCTGAACCTACTGCGCCTCGCCTTAATGACGTTCGCAATGCCTACCTCCACTCCATTGCCCGTATCCGTACACAGCGCCATCCCGCCCTCTGCGCCCCACTTCTACCTCACTTGCCTTCGCTTGTCAAAACATCCTCCTTAGCCTTCCCCCACCCGTCCTTCCCATAATCCACACCACAGGTCACCATGGATAACGGCGCCACTCGCCGCACCCTGGCCACCGCCACCAACGCCAGCGTGCCCCAGCCGCTCCCCGCCGACGCCCTAACCCACTGCCCCGCCTTCGCCTCCGCCGCCTACCGCCTCCGCTCCGCCGTCGCTGCCGCCGGCGCCGCCTACGCCGGAGTCCTGGACACCCTGCTGTACGGCAGCGACGCCTGCGCGTCGGCCGACACGTGCTTTGTTGGCGCCGTACGCGAGGCCGAGTCCCTGGAGCACTTCCACCTGTTCGAGCCCCCCGCCCCGAAGGCCTCCGCCACCACCACCGCCGCCGCCACCGCCGTCGCGTCCTCCTCCGCCAAGGAGCACATGCTCGCCATGCACTCTGATATCGGCCTCTTCCTGGTCATGACCCCAGCCGAGCTGTTTGACCGCATGGACAAGGCCACCGCTGCTCCCTCCTCCTCCAGTCGCCTGGTCTCTGCCGCTGCTGACAGCAGCACCGCCTCCGCCGCCAAGCCCGCTGCCGCCCGCCGGTCCCAGGACCTTGTCGTACAGCTTGCTGACGGCTCCGTCGTCACCCCGTACTGCCCGACGGCGCGCTGTTAGTCATGAACGGCGAGGGCCTGACCCGGTGGATGCGCATGCCGGCCGGCTCCGGAACCGCCAGAAAGCCCCTGCCGTACAGCCCGCTGCACGAGGTGCTGTCCAGCGACATGAACGGTGGCGTGCGCGCGTGGTTTGGACGCATGTTCATGCCGCTGCGGTCCGCAACGCTACAGCCAGCTGCGGTTGCCGACGTGGAGCGCGAAGCTGCTGCTCCAGTCCAAGGCGGCAAGGCCGCCGAGTCACGGCAGAGCGCGATCTCGTGTCTAACGCCGTACGGCAGGACGACGGAGATGACGAGTACGAGGATGACGTGGATGGGGAGGACGAGGCTGTCCAGCAGCAGGAGCAGGGCGTGGGTGTGCTGACATTTGGGAGTACCGGCAGCACACCTATGCGGCGTTCAACGCGGGCCAGGGGCATGTGGTATCGGCGGCGGGCTGCTCGCCCACGCGTCGGCTGCTGGTGGACGAGGGTTCCTGCGGCGCGGACGAGGTGTTCTGCTGGCACAGCTGCATGAAGATCGCCGCCAGCAACCTTACCTGCACCAAGTCTGAGGCCGTCTGTGCGAACGCCCAGAACACCTCGATGCTCTGGCCGCGCGATTACACTCCCCCCGGCTCCTCCAGCCCCGGCCACTGCAAGGACTGCACCGTCATGTGCCCCGCCAAGGACGGCGGCCCACCCGTGCTGCCCCCCTCCCGCTCCTCCTTCTGCAACACCAACCTCGGCCCCACCACCATGTGGATGACCGGATTCCAGTTCGCCAAGGGCAACGAGAACGACCCGTGCGTGGTGTACCTGTTCCCCGAGTGGGTGCTGGACACGCACGGCAAGTTTGCTGGTGCCTGCATCGGCACCTTCCTGCTCGGGCTGGTGGTGGGCGCGCTGGGCGCTCTACGCACTCGGCTCAAGGACCGCTGGGCGGCGGAGGGGCTGTGGGCGCCCGACTACGAGCCGCAGTGGTGCACCTGGACGGCGGATGCCACCATCATCCTCATCATTGCGGTCCAAGTGTGCCTGGGCTACTGGCTCATGCTCGTCGCCATGACGTACCAGGTGAGGGCGGAGAGGGTGGGTGGTTGGGGGATAGGGGTGTGGTGCGGTGGGTGGTGAGGGATAGGGGTGTGGGGCGGTGGGTAGTTGGGGATAGGCAGGGGTGTGGGGCGGCGGGGGTTGGGGGCTGGGATGTGGGGCGGCGGGGGTTGGGGGATAGGGGTGTGGTGCGGTGGGTGGGTGGTTGGGGATAGGGGTGTGGGGCGGTGGGTGGTTGGGGGATAGGGGTGTGGTGCGGTGGGTGGTTGGGGATAGGGGTGTGGGGCGGCGGGTGATTGGGGGATAGGGGTGTGGGGCGGTGGGTAGTTGGGGATAGGCAGGGGGGTGGGGCGGCGGGGGGTTGGGGGCTGGGATGTGGGGCGGCGGGGGTTGGGGGATAGGGGTGTGGTGCGGTGGGTGGGTGGTTGGGGGATAGGGGTGTGGGGCGGTGGGTGGTTGGGGGATAGGGGTGTGGGGCGGTGGGTGGTTGGGGGCTTGGGGGTGGTGCGGTGTGCGGGTGGTTGGGGATAGGGATGTGGGGCGGCGGGTGGTTGGGAGATAGGGGTGTGGGGCGGTGGGTGGTTGGGGGCTTGGGGGTGGCGCGGTGTGCGGGTGGTTGGGGATAGGGGCGTGGTGCGGCTGGTGGTGGGGGATAGGGGTATTCGGGGATGTGGGTTGTGGGCTAAGGTGGCGTTGGGGGTAGCTAGGGCATGGACAGGTTTGTGGGGTTCGGAATTGGGCGCGAAGTGGGTGTTGGGGGCAGGTACGTAAGGGTGTATCGAGTTCAGGGTGGGGCAGAGCTCCAGGGATGAGGCTGGGGTTGTGGGGCTGGCGTGGAGACAGTAGACAGGGTGCACCGCTGGGCAACAACCCGGCCAATTTGCAGCAGCAGTAGACAGCGAAGATCGTGGTTTTGTCCGTCTGCTTGCCCTCTTTCCCAGGCTGAGCTGTTTATCATGGTGGTGCTGGGCTTGGCGTGCGGCCACCTGTTCTACCGCACGGGCAGCGGCCGCAGCACTGCGTACGCGGCAGGAGACGATGCCGCCGCCGGGGGCAAGGGCGGCGACAACTATGAGGCCGGGGAGAAGCTGGAGCCGTGCTGCAGCGTCTAGTGCATACATGCTGCTGAGCCGTTCACCGGTTTTGCGAATACAAATGCATGAGGCACCCGCTGCATGAGGCAGATACGGACGTGGACGTAGCCTGTGCATGCAACGGCCGTGTTGGCTTGGCATGGCAGCGCTTGGAAATGCCTTTGTGTTGGGGGTGTGGTATGAGTATTACACGCACGTTGGGTGAGGTGTGCATGCTACCGGTATACATAGGACAGGAGGTTTGCGCGTGAAGGCATTCGAGGTGTCTCACCACTTTTGCATTTGTTGGGGTTGAGTAGAGTTATGCGCATGCTTCGACGGTGTTTTGTTCAAGTTACATTTACACTTACAGGCCTTGCAGGGCGCGTCCGTAGAGCCAGGGGGCCATAAGGACGAATGAAAAAGTTAGCTAGATACCTAGGTGACAGACAACGGGGCTTAAGCGTCGATCTCTGCACGAGTCCTCAACGGTCTAGACAGCACCTTAGTCCTGTGACACCACAACTCGTTCAAGTACGTGGCCAAGATGGCTTGGCGCCTCCTTAATAACAGTGCACGTGTCCCTATCTTCATTGCGCAAAGTGTGCTCAAGTCAGTGTCCCGGTCTTCCACGATTATCATGATTTTGACGGCCATTTGGGCTGCTGTCAGGATTATTTGAGGCAGAATTCTGACCGAATCAGGATTTCCAAGAGGTTTTGCCCCCAGGATTGGCCCAGAAATCCCAGACGCGGAGGCCCCAAAATTATGGACGGTCAGAATTTTCCGCCAAAGAAGACCGGAACACTGGCTCAAGTGTAATCCGTATGCTTTCGTAAGTAGCTAGGGTAGTCCTGGCAAATGTGCAACTCTTCCTCGACGGCATGCATGCGGGTCACCACACACAGGGCACATGCGCATATCATGCTCCCGACCAGCCATTTGGCCGCTCCCGACCAGTCATTTGGCCTGTTAACTTCCAGGTCCCAGCATAACAGCCGAAAGCGCATAAGCGTCATGTGCAGTCCCGGTGCCATAACGACCCCACCATGCTTCGGCCAGGTAGTTGCATCACTGGGGCCAAACTGCAGCCCCATCTCCCCTTGCCCTTGGTGTCATTGGGCTTGTTCTCTTCCCCCTGTTCTGTGGTATTTGGTTTCAGGTCCTCTCCTTCTCTAGGTGTTCCCTTTTTGCAGTCCGGGGTGCGCTGGGTTTGGACGTTTGGTGGTGTTGGTGCTTGCCTGTGCTGGTCGGGCTTTGAGGTCCCGCTGGCCTGTCCTCTCCCGTCTCTTCACCTGTAAACCTTTCCACAGGAAAAAAAGGAGCATACCGCCGGACCTACGTACGCCGTTACCCACATGCCTGCGGGGGTGGGCAACAGGAGCCGTGGTGGCCTCGATCCACTATTTGTCAAACCTGCTTGCTAATTGCTCGCACAATATAATTTGCTGATAGGTTTGGGTCGTCAATGTACTGCTTGCCCTCCATCACGACCTCTCCAAAGGACGGCGTCATTGTGGCCTTGGCACCAACGCACTCGTGAAACAGCTGCCGCATCGCCTGCTGGATGGCCGGCACGGCGCTTGTAGTCTCCGGACAGCTGCCCCCAAACGGGCCCTGCTGCCGGCTTCACGATGACCTTGGTGGCGGGGATGCCAACAGGGCGGGACGCCGCTGCGCTCCTGCGTCCCCCGGGGGACAGCAGGGGGCGCATGCCACCTGCAGAACCCAGCCAAATGTCACCGAGTAGACTGGGGTGAACGCACGCTTCACTGAGGTGCCGAAGGCACCCACACATCCAAGTCATGCGTGCGTAAGAGGGGTGCGCTGACACATGGCCGCGCACAAGGGCAACAGGCATGCTGAAACAAGGGACATACGTGTCCCGTCCCCTGACCCCCTGCGCACCCTTCACTCACCCACACGACGACCTGGACGGTCCTTGGGCATGCTGACTGTAGCTCAGGGGACCTACCCGTACGGGTTGGAGGTATGAGCAACACATATACCCCAGAGATATGGAAGTAATATATAGGGCCGCAGGGCCCGGCGCTTTTCCTTACTCAACAGCTTATTATGAGCCCACGAGCGCAACGAAGGCGCTGAGGCACCTGAGGAATCCCGAATCGAATCCTGGCAGTTGTTGCTGTGGCGGGTAGTCTGAGCATGCATAGGCATCCGGGGGAGTCGCTGAGCATGATTGGCTAGCGGCTGAGTATGCATGTGTTGCTCACTGGGGAGTGTTGGAGATATGAGCAACACATATACCCCAGAGATATGAAAGGAAGTAAAAGGGCCACAGGGCCCGGCGCTTTTCCTTACTCAACACTACGCCATGATGCTACTTTATACATGAGGAAACTACTGTTGTGCTGAGGGCTAGCTGAGCGGCTCCGTACTGCTGCCCGAATGCACGATTTGTGTGCAGGTGCGGTGGAGGGCAGCACCTACTACCAGCATTGCAAGTACGTGCCCGACGCCGACGGCGACGAGTGCTCTGACAGTGACAGGTGCGAGGGCTGAGGGTGCGGGGGCATAAGGTTTGGGGCACCGTACGTGCTGTGGGTGCTGTGTGGGTAGGGCGCGCGCGGAGCTGCTGGGGGCGCCGTGTGGATGCACCTTCTTAGAGCGCCACGGCTACTTGGCGCAACGCTTTATTTGTTGTGGGTGGGCATCGTTGCAGCAGGACGTCTGTAATTTTTAGAGGCGACTATAGACGGCCCCCTCGGGTCTATAGACGGATGTTCGTATAGACCGTCTATAGTCACCCCAAATAGACGGCCAGTGCAGAGCACATGCAAAGCCCATCTTAGTGTTACAAATGGCTTATGAATGTTGGGAGAGGTTGTTGAATGACGGGTGCAGGTGATGGCGGGGTGCATGCCCGACTCACCACACCTCCCTCCAACAGTACTGGCACTGTGGCACAGCAAGGTGTAAGCCATGAACCTCTGTCAAGGGGTGGTTAATTACACAGGAGAAGTATGTACGAGAGATGTCCTTTGCTTGAGTAGCATGGAGCAGGGGAGACCTGCCATGGAGGGATTGGGTGGTGTGGTGGGGGGACCGGGTGGGGTTGTGGGGGCACCGGGAGGGCCATGGGAGCAAGGACCAGGCGGGGCCCTGGGGGCGCGGGAAGGGCCTTGGAAAGACCGGGCAGGCTTATTGGGGGACCGGGCAGGGCCATGGAGGGCCCAGGCAGGCGCATTGGGGACCGGGCGGGGCCGTGGGGCACCGGCGGGCAGGGCCATGGGAGGACCAGGCGGGGCCATGGGGGCACCGGGCAGGGCCATGGGGGACCGGGCAGGGCCATGGGAGGACTGGGCAGGGCCATGAAGGGACCAGGCAGCGCCATGGGAGGGCCCGGGCAGGCGCATTGGGGGACCGGGCGGGGCCATGGGGGCACCGGCAGGGCCATGGGAGGACCAGGCGGGGCCATGGGGGCACCGGGCAGGGCCATGGGAGACCAGGCAGGGCCATGAGAGGACCGGGCAGGGCCATGGGGGCACCGGGCAGCGCCATGGGAAGGCCGGGCAAGGCCATGGGTGCACCGGGAAGGGCCATGGGGGACGGGGCAGGGCCATGGGAGGACCGGGCAGGGTCATGGGGGCACCGGGCAGGGTCATTGCGGGACCGGGCAGGGCCATGGGGGACCGGACAGGGACATGGGTTGGCCGGGTGGGGTGGTGGGGGGACCGGGCAGGGTCATGGGAAACCAAGCAGGGCCATGGAGAGACTGGGAAGGGCCATGGGAGGACCGGCTGGGCCATGGGGGCACCGGACGGGGCCATGGGGGCACCGGGCAGGGCCATGGGGGGCCGGGCAGGGCCATGGGAGGACCCGGCAGGGCCATGGGGGCACCGTGCAGGGCCATGGGAGGAGCGGGCGGGGCCATGGGGGCACCGGGCAGGGCCATGGGAGACCAGGCAGGGCCATGAGAGAGGACCGGGCAGGGGCCATGGGGGCACCGGGCAGCGCCATGGGAAGGCCGGGCAAGGCCATGGGTGCACCGGAAGGGCCATGGGGACGGGGCAGGGCCATGGGAGGACCGGGCAGGGTCATGGGGGCACCGGGCAGGGTCATTGCGGGACCGGGCAGGGCCATGGGGGACCGGACAGGGACATGGGTTGGCCGGGTGGGGTGGTGGGGGGACCGGGCAGGGTCATGGGAAACCAAGCAGGGTTATGGAGAGACTGGGAAGGGCCATGGGAGGACCGGCTGGGCCATGGGAGGACCAGGCGGGGCCATGGGGGCACCGGGCAGGGCCATGGGGGGCCGGGCAGGGCCACGGGAGGACCGGGCAGGGCCATGGGGGCACCGGGCAGGGCCATGGGAGGAGCGGGCGGGGCCATGGGGGCACCTGGCAGGGCCATGGGAGACCAGGCAGGGCCATGAGAGGACCGGGCAGGGCCATGGGGGCACCGGGCAGGGCCATGGGGGCACCAGGGCAGGGTCATGGGAGCACCGGGCAGGGCCATGGGGGACCGGGCAGCGCCATGGGAAGGCCGGGCAAGGCCATGGGTGCACCGGAAGGGCCATGGGGACCGGGCAGTGCCATGGGAGGACCGGGCAGGGTCATGGGGGCACCGGGTAGTGTCATTGCGGGACCGGGCAGGCCCATGGGGGACCGGACAGGGACATGGGTTGGCCGGGTGGGGTGGTGGGGGGACCGGGCAGGGTCATGGGAAACCAAGCAGGGCCATGGAGGGACCGGGAAGGGCCATGGGAGGACCGGGTGGGCCATGGGGGCACCGGACGGGGCCATGGGGGCACCAGGCAGGGCCATGGGGACCGGACAGGGACATGGGTTGGCCGGGTGGGGTGGTGGGGGGACCGGGCAGGGTCATGGGAAACCAAGCAGGGCCATGGAGAGACTGGGAAGGGCCATGGGAGGACCGGCTGGGCCATGGGGGCACCAGACGGGGCCATGGGGGCACCGGGCAGGGCCATGGGGACCGGGCAGGGCCACGGGAGGACCGGGCAGGGCCATGGGGGCACCAGGCGGGGCCATGGGAGGAGCAGGCGGGGCCATGGGGGCCGGGCAGGGCCATGGGAGACCAGGCAGGGCCATGAGAGGACCGGGCAGGGCAATGGGGGCACCGGGCAGGGCCATGGGGACCGGGCAGCGCCATGGGAAGGCCGGGCAAGGCCATGGGTGCACCAGGAAGGGCCATGGGAGACCGGGCAGCGCCATGGGAGGATCGGGCAGGGTCATGGGGGGCCGGGCAGGGCCATGGGGACCGGACAGGGACATGGGTTGGCCGGGTGGGGTGGTGGGGGGACCGGGCAGGGTCATGGGAAACCAAGCAGGGCCATGGAGACTGGGAAGGGCCATGGGAGGACCGGCTGGGCCATGGGGGCACCAGACGGGGCCATGGGGGCACCGGGCAGGGCCATGGGGGACCGGGCAGGGCCACGGGAGGACCGGGCAGGGCCATGGGGGCACCGGGCGGGGCCATGGGAGGAGCGGGCGGGGCCATGGGGGCACCGGGCAGGGCCATGGGAGACCAGGCAGGGCCATGAGAGGACCGGGCAGGGCAATGGGGGCACCGGGCAGGGCCATGGGGGCACCGGGCAGGGTCATGGGAGCACCGGGCAGGGCCATGGGGGCACCGGGTAGTGTCATTGCGGGACCGGGCAGGCCCATGGGGGACCGGACAGGGACATGGGTTGGCCGGGTGGGGTGGTGGGGGGACCGGGCAGGGTCATGGGAAACCAAGCAGGGCCATGGAGAGACTGGGAAGGGCCATGGGAGGACCGGCTGGGCCATGGGAGGACCAGGCGGGGCCATGGGGGCACCGGGCAGGGCCATGGGGGGCCGGGCAGGGCCACGGGAGGACCGGGCAGGGCCATGGGGGCACCGGGCAGGGCCATGGGAGGAGCGGGCGGGGCCATGGGGGCACCTGGCAGGGCCATGGGAGACCAGGCAGGGCCATGAGAGGACCGGGCAGGGCCATGGGGGCACCGGGCAGGGCCATGGGGGCACCGGGCAGGGTCATGGGAGCACCGGGCAGGGCCATGGGGGACCGGGCAGCGCCATGGGAAGGCCGGGCAAGGCCATGGGTGCACCGGGAAGGGCCATGGGGGACCGGGCAGTGCCATGGGAGGACCGGGCAGGGTCATGGGGGCACCGGGTAGTGTCATTGCGGGACCGGGCAGGCCCATGGGGACCGGACAGGGACATGGGTTGGCCGGGTGGGGTGGTGGGGGACCGGGCAGGGTCATGGGAAACCAAGCAGGGCCATGGAGAACCGGAAGGGCCATGGGAGGACCGGGTGGGCCATGGGGGCACCGGACGGGGCCATGGGGGCACCGGGCAGGGCCATGGGGGACCGGACAGGGACATGGGTTGGCCGGGTGGGGTGGTGGGGGACCGGGCAGGGTCATGGGAAACCAAGCAGGGCCATGGAGACTGGGAAGGGCCATGGGAGGACCGGCTGGGCCATGGGGGCACCAGACGGGGCCATGGGGGCACCGGGCAGGGCCATGGGGGACCGGGCAGGGCCACGGGAGGACCGGGCAGGGCCATGGGGGCCGGGCGGGGCCATGGGAGGAGCAGGCGGGGCCATGGGGGCACCGGGCAGGGCCATGGGAGACCAGGCAGGGCCATGAGAGGACCGGGCAGGGCAATGGGGGCACCGGGCAGGGCCATGGGGACCGGGCAGCGCCATGGGAAGGCCGGGCAAGGCCATGGGTGCACCAGGAAGGGCCATGGGAGACCGGGCAGCGCCATGGGAGGATCGGGCAGGGGTCATGGGGGGCCGGGCAGGGCCATGGGGACCGGACATGGACATGGGTTGGCCGGGTGGGGTGGTGGGGGACCGGGCAGGGTCATGGGAAACCAAGCAGGGCCATGGAGAGACTGGGAAGGGCCATGGGAGGACCGGCTGGGCCATGGGGGCACCAGACGGGGCCATGGGGGCACCGGGCAGGGCCATGGGGGACCGGGCAGGGCCACGGGAGGACCGGAGCAGGGCCATGGGGGCACCGGGCAGGGCCATGGGAGGAGCGGGCGGGGCCATGGGGGCACCGGGCAGGGCCATGGGAGACCAGGCAGGGCCATGAGAGGACCGGGCAGGGCAATGGGGGCACCGGGCAGGGCCATGGGGGCACCGGGCAGGGTCATGGGAGCACCGGGCAGGGCCATGGGGGCACCGGGTAGTGTCATTGCGGGACCGGGCAGGCCCATGGGGGACCGGACAGGGACATGGGTTGGCCGGGTGGGGTGGTGGGGGACCGGGCAGGGTCATGGGAAACCAAGCAGGGCCATGGAGAGACCGGGAAGGGCCATGGGAGGACCGGGTGGGCCATGGGGGCACCGGACGGGGCCATGGGGGCACGGGCAGGGCCATGGGGACCGGACAGGGACATGGGTTGGCCGGGTGGGGTGGTGGGGGACCGGGCAGGGTCATGGGAAACCAAGCAGGGCCATGGAGAGACTGGGAAGGGCCATGGGAGGACCGGCTGGGCCATGGGGGCACCAGACGGGGCCATGGGGGCACCGGGCAGGGCCATGGGGACCGGGCAGGGCCACGGGAGGACCGGGCAGGGCCATGGGGGCACCAGGCGGGGCCATGGGAGGAGCAGGCGGGGCCATGGGGGCACCGGGCAGGGCCATGGGAGACCAGGCAGGGCCATGAGAGGACCGGGCAGGGCAATGGGGGCACCGGGCAGGGCCATGGGGACGGGCAGCGCCATGGGAAGGCCGGGCAAGGCCATGGGTGCACCAGGAAGGGCCATGGGAGACCGGGCAGCGCCATGGGAGGATCGGGCAGGGTCATGGGGGGCCGGGCAGGGCCATGGGGGACCGGACAGGGACATGGGTTGGCCGGGTGGGGTGGTGGGGGACCGGGCAGGGGTCATGGGAAACCAAGCAGGGCCATGGAGAGACTGGGAAGGGCCATGGGAGGACCGGCTGGGCCATGGGGGCACCAGACGGGGCCATGGGGAGCACCGGGGCAGGGCCATGGGGGACCGGGCAGGGCCACGGGAGGACCGGCAGGGCCATGGGGGCACCGGGCGGGGCCATGGGAGGAGCAGGCGGGGCCATGGGGGCACCGGGCAGGGTCATGGGAGCACCGGGCAGGGCCATGGGGGACCAGCGCCATGGGAAGGCCGGGCAAGGCCATGGGGGTACTGGGTGGGGCCATGGGGGCACCGGGCAGGGCCATGGGGACCGTGCAGGGTCATGGTGGGACCGGATGGGGTAGTGGGGGGACTGGGCAGGACCATGGGGGACCGGGCAGGAAGGAGAAGAAATGTCGGTGGCGGGAGGATGACGCCTTTCAAAAACGGCTAAGATAACAGCAAATCGCATCGGAAAGGAGCTGGTGGTCCAGTACCAAACCGGGGCATTACGGTATGTATAAATAGTATGAATAAGGAAGTATGAAGCTCACTGTCGCTTCTCACAAATAAACTCCTCATTTTAATTTGTCTCATTTGAAATTCTGGTTGTCGTACAGTTGGTTGAGCCCCAGCAGGTTGTGCCCC